>JADLZK010011934.1:0-102193 GCA_015847255.1 Hyparrhenia diplandra | reverse complement strand
GATATTCAGAAGAATCAGAACCATCATCAGTTCAGACATCACACTGGCCAGAGTCTATGGTCAGTTCAAACAACAGAGCATGTCGTTCACAACAATATCTTACTCAGTTACTCATTTACTCTGCCAATCGTTCAAATGATCATGTACAACAAGCTCATGACTCAAAGGCCAAATCAACCAAGAATCATTGTACCGCAAGCTTAGAAACATCAAACATTTGGACGAAAGACAAGTGTGATCCAACGTTTCAGTAGGAAAAATGAAGCCAGAAGTCTAGAAAGAAAAATTCAGTGCCGGAGCTAAACTCATTTAATTTCGACGTTCTTCCGGCTCTTCAACGATTAAACTCATTCCTACGTGAGCCCATATGGTTCAAAAAATTCAGTGCAGTTAACCATGTCCTAAGACTCTAGTGAATTGCAAAGCAAAGCTAAACCGACGATGAGGATGGACAGGAGCTAGTTGATCAGACACGGTGGTCGGCTAAACTCCTTGTGGATGCCGCACTTGCAGGTCACGCAGCAGCACCAGCTCGGCACCGGAGCAGACCGCACTGACACTTCCACCTCTTGCTCCTGCACAGAACCAGGTTTCATTAAGCAAGTGCTGACAGAATACCAAAAATGCATGCAGGCCAAAGAAGCTAAGCAGCCCATTCAATTCGATCCCTGGATGTGCAGAAGATTTTTAAATTGGAAAATTGCTTCAAGAATCGTGCCAGTGGAATTTCATGGAAGATATTTGGCACAAGACTATTATTAGCACTGAATTAACATAAAGAGGACCATAAGCTTAATTTGGCACAGGATTATTAGCAATGAATTCACATAAAGGAGATCATAGGCTTCAGATAATTTTGGCACAGGATCATTAGCATTGAATTCACATAAAAGGAGATCATAGGCTTCAGATAATTTGGCACAGGACTATTAGCACTGTATTCACATAAAGGGCACAAACTAAAAACACCCATGAGGAATATACACATATCCTGACTTAAAAGGCCTTACTGTTCTTCATATCAGACTGAATCTGAGCATGTTTCGGGCCTAGGTTAAGAGGTACGTATGTTTTTGAGCATGCATCAAAAAGGAAGCACGTAAAAACGATCAGCCAAAGCAAGGCCAAGAAACTGAAGATTAGGTATTCTAGATTTTATAGTCAGGCATGGCATGAATATCCAATCTGAAAAACTGAAATATGAATGAAGAAATCCAAAAAAATGATGGATTGAACACAAAAAAGTTTCTTTTTAGTAATGATGGTTGGTTAATGGTGTCTATTTTCTGATATCCAGTTCGAGGTTGGATGTGCTCCTACTACTTTTTTTCCTACATCTTGCAGGGTAAACTTTGAGGGCATCAGGATCATAACATAGTTATCAAAAAGAAGACAAATAACATCAACAACATATATTTGTCAAAAAGACTTAAGCTCACTGGCTGGTATATACACATATTTGGCAATCAGCACTCGAATTCACACAAAGCATCTATCCACTCAACCAATGTGCAAGCAGGAAATTGTCAATCCACTTATGTCCTATCCTTGAATCCAAACAATGCAAGTAAAATGATGGAATTGCCACACAGTGAATGCTGTACCGATTTCTTGGCTTTTCTGGCAGGAAGTCCTCTCCTCCGGGCGAGGTGCAGCGTGACCTCGGCTGGCGAGCTGGGATGCCTCGCTGGAGGCTTTCTTGGCTTCCCTGCGGCAATCAAATCAATGCATTAGAGGTGAGCACAAGAAAGCAACGATATTGTCGCTTCTTAAGTCTTAGTATCTTGGCACTAAAGTGTGTGTGCATGTTTACTGTGGATGTTATGAGCTAATAAATATATCTGGCTAATGTGATGCAGTTAAAAAAATATAGGAGTACTCAAAATATAGTCTTGTATGGCTGGGGCTATGACTGTCTATAGTTTTGATGGTCCTTGAGAAAAACAATTGCAGGTGCTTTTTAGCTATACTATCATTTGTGATAAATACAACATATAGTTGTATTAGTGCAAGTTAGATTATAGGATGTACAATTCATGTAAAAGACAGTCAAAAGCTACAACAGACAGTAAAACTGTTAAAACTGTTATGGTCTGTTTGGATTCATTTATTTTGGCTGAATTGCAATCTACTATATGGATCTAGCTATTTGGTTCAGAATTTGATATTCAAGCACTTCTCAAAAGTTTAGATACTGGCTTGTGACAAATTTGCAAGGTGAGAAACAGAAACAGCTTCTGTCAACCCCTCACACTGCTTCTGCTCGCCACATGCTCACGCTTCTGTAGCAGCACACAGATACCTCCCCATGTGGGATACAATTTTTAATGATCCTAATGGGACCTAAATCTTGTTAAGGCCTAAATACTAGGAGCAACTGATATAGTTGGGAGAGTAAATCAAACCAACCATTAGTTTTTAAGGCAATAACTCAGACTTTTCCCACATGGAGAGCTATGGCCTAAGGACTAAGGAGCTCGACAGGCCCCTAACAAGCGCTCTATTGGTAATTGGGTGGTTTCAGTTCATTAGATTAGAAATGACCTTTACGGCTTCACTGCACATCTGCAATAGAAGCCACGTGAAGATGTCAATCTTGTTACCTCTATCTACAGACTGCTGTAACCCCTAGATTGTCTGACGCCAGTATCCTTATTCCTTACGCCCTCCTGTCATCTTCCAGCATTTCCTAACTCTTATCCTGCCATTTCTTTTAACCACCCTTTTTCCACTTCATTAACCAGAACGCTGAAAAGCACTGCCTCCATGGCATCACTGGACCTGTCACCAGGCTTCTGCGGCTGAACGCTGATGCAGACGCATTCGCTTCGTGAGGGCTGCATGATTAGGCCCCTATTAATTTTTTTGCATACGGGCTGCTTGTGCTTGGTGACCACTAATCAGTCATGCATTTGTTAAAGCCCGCCCTGATGAACCCAGGCCACAAGCTTGCTGTTTTGTTTCTTTTGACCCAGATATTAAGAAGGTTATCACCACTCATATAATGTATCTGAAATGCTTGGGCAGGTGACAGGTTGTGGAGACAGACCAACTAACAGTTTTGGAAGTAGTAAACAACGATAGATTTGCCAATGGTTTCTTTTTTTGGTGTTCTTGGATTAGTTGCAAGGATCTAATACTGAAAATTTTAATACCTGTGGACAGGTTTTGGGGGGCAAGCCTGGTTGTTACTGCCTTGGGACTAGATTTAAACTTTTCCCAGAAAAATTCATATATTTATTTATAAAGTTATTATGGAGGCTGTTAATGACCTTTGTTTTGCAGAATTCTCCTCAGATTTTTTTTTCATTGTTTTATAATTCAGGTTAAAAAAGTAAAAGTTAAAATGTTAGGAAAGAAAAAAAATAAAGTTTTAGTACATATTTTATGTGGTGTCTGAAATGTTCTAGAACCTCTATATCTATTACTAAGAGCAACGATATTGGTCGCGTCTTTAAGTCTTAGTATATCTTGGCACTAACTAAAGTGTCTAAAATATTTTACTAGAACCCTTATGAGCTAATAAATATATCTGGCTAATGTGAAAAAATAGTCTGGTATGGCTGGGGTTATGACTGCCATAATTTTGATGAACTTTGAGAAAACATGGTTCTATTGCAGGTACTTTTTGCTGTACAATTTTTTTTTCATTTGTTTTTGATAAATACAAGGTTACCCTAAATACAACATATAGTTGTATTAAAATTTACAAGTTAGATTATAGGATGTACAATTCTTATAAAAGATAATCAAAGCTACCAAAAAAAGAATAGTAAAACTGTTTCTTTTTTAAGGGAAAACAGTCAAACTTTATTTATAGTCTGTTTAGGATTCATCTATTTTGGCTGAATTTACTATGGATCTAGCTATTTGGTTTTGGAATTTGATATTCTAGGACTTTTCAAAGTTTAGATGCACTTGCTTCTGACAAATTTGCAGGTGAGAAACAGAAACAGCTTCTGTCAACCCACACACTGTTTCTGCTCGCCACATGCTCACGCATCTGTAGCAGCACACATATACCTCCGCATGTGGATACAATTTCTAAAGATCCAAAATGGGACCTAAATCTTGTTAAGGCCTAAATACTAGGACCAACTGATATAGTTGGGCAGTAAATCAAATCAAAGCATTAGAGGTTAGCACAAGAAAGCAACGGCAGCAAGAAGAGAAATCAAGAAACGCACGGCGTACCTGCTTAGCCGCCTTTCGCGGCGATGCGTAGAACACACAGCACGGCTCCGACATGATAGACGAGCGGGACGCCTCGGGGTTGCCGGTGGAGTTGGTCTTGGCGAGCTTCTGCGGCGACGGGGTGAGCGGCTGCGGCGGCGGCGTATCATCCTCCCAGTGCCGTGGACTCATGCGACGATGAGTCGTCTCTATGTGGAGGTTGGGCCGCGACCGCTTCCCTGCTGCCGCCCCGCGGCGGAGGCAGCGACCGCGACCGCGACGGCGTCCCGAGGCCCATGGGGCGCGTCGTCTCCCTTGTCCGCCGCGCGATGGAGGTCCCATGAAGGGAGGACCCCAGCCGATGTTTTCCGGCGCCTGTGCGCGCTGTCTTGGCCAAGTCGAGGATCGCGTACCGCGCTGCTGCCGGTGGGCATCAGGGACGCCTCGCGGCCGCTGGCAGTGGAGCCCATGGGCGTCAACGGCTGTCAGGCGAAGCCAGGAACGTGAGGCCGCTGGTGTTGAGCCCTGGGCGTCAACGGCTGCTTCGGCGAAGCCAAGAACGTGAGGCTGCGCTGGTGTTGGAGGCCCTGGGCGTCAACGGCTGCTTCGGCGAAGCCAAGAACGGAGGCTGGTGTGTTGGGCCCCTGGGGTGGGCGTGAGCGGCCCCTCCGGCGAAGCCGCGAACACGAAGCCGCCCCTGGAGGTGGGACCCGTGGGCTGTCGGGCCGTTCCGGCGCGGCCAAGAACGCGAACATGTTCCCCCCGCGCTGCTGGCCGGATCCCCGGCGTCCCCGGCGTTCTCGGCAACGCGAACATGTTCCCCGCGGAGGTCCGGGTGGCGCGGGCGCAGTCCCCAAGCTCGAAGGAGAACTCCGCGGTGGCTGGCGCGGTGTGGGGTGGGCGTCGGCGCGGGCGTCGGCGTGCTTCGGCGCGGGGTCGAAGGGGCGCAACTCGGCAGCATCCTCTTTGCGCACGGAGGAGGCCGGGAGGAGGCAGCGGCACTTGCGGCCCGCGTCGGCAGCGCAGGGCGCGGAGAAGGCGATCGCATGGTGCCCGCCGGTCGATGCGAGCTCGGCGAGTGCCGGGCGCGGGCGGCGGGGTGAAATACGAGCTCAATTGCCATAGCCATGGCGATGTTTGATTTCTTGGATGGACGCTCGGGGCGCCGCCGCCCGAGACGGAGATGGAGATGGTTGGAGGAAAGGGCCGGTTTGTTTATTTGTTTGTTTGCTTGCTGATGAATGGGATATGCAAATAGGAATAAGAAAGCAACTGCGGGCCGTTGTGAAGATTGCGTGGGCGGGGCTGGGTCACCCACCTAGATCGGATGCCGCGTGTACCTCACCATCAATCGGACGGCACCAGGTCCTGTGCTTCCTTCCTATCGGCTCTAATCGGCAGACGAGCCGGCCGGCTCCATTCGGGCCCTCTTTTTCGACAGCATTTTTACAACGTATTATTTGGTCTTTTTATTACTTATGAATCTAACTTTGATATTACACAATTTAATGGTTGTTGGACACTTTCATTTGGAAATGGAGGAATCTCATTAGATTTTCAGCATCTCACTTAGATGGGTATCCACTTCTAGATTCAAATTATGCGGCTTTTTGCATTTTATCAAGAAGTTCTTTTTTAATTTACTTTTCTTTTTTAACCTAGTCTTAAAAAATTGGATTTCACAGCGTAAGCTATAAATGGGGCTTATCGGGACCAATGCTCTGTGATTGTTGAACGACGTACTCTACATGGTGTGTTGCTCCCGAGGCTGGGCTCAAACCCCACATCTTTCCATTCGTCAAAAGGTCGATCACTTTTCGAACCCGCACTTCAGGGAAAGTAATGCTTTAAAACTGTGATTCATTAAGTGAAAGGTGCTAACCGAATAGTTAGAGATGCCAGCCATTGGAAAAGATCTTGGTCTGTCGAGGATACTATAAAGTGTTGCCCATGTTTTCAAATCTCCGTGCCCCTCAATTCCTCATTTCTCAATACAAAATCTATTTATTTTTTGTATTTTGTCCATCTAGACAAAAATATATTAGATATGGCAAATTGTATATTATATTCGTATTGAAGACTCTAGAGCATGCTTGCAATAATAAACACAATGAGATATAGTTTCCCAATTACTACCTATATTATAGCTTAAATGCATAAATCAGAATAAATAATACACATCAGAAATATTCAAACATCCAACAAGAGCGGCGTAGTGAGGTGGAATCATCGGTGTTCAACATTTACTTTTTTGCTCCACGATCGACTCTTATATACTTCTAACAAAGAATGTCACATTTGTCCACTACCTTCAACAAATCAAGTCCAGTAATGACGCCTCTTAAATTCTTCACTCAAACTGGGAATACATTCACCTTGTATATGATTCAATATTGGTAGATTTTGAATGTATGGAGCAGGGGTTCTTTTTGACGTGACTTAAAATCGGTATCCAATTCATTTTACAATTTAAACTAATTACAACCTACTCACTCTACAAGAGTTCCGAAGACCAAGTTTTCTCTAAATCTTTTCTTGAAAATATTATTCTTACCTTCACTCCTTTTAGGTCGAGCCACATGTCCGGATGTAAAACAGTACACCACAACCCATTTTGCCCTCAAAAGCATATAGGTTTTTGTCAATGAGTTATTCTCAAGATTGTATTTAGCCAATAATTCATGTCACGTCTCTGTGAAGTAAGTCTATACCCATCTTCGTACACACGATTTTGAAATCTAAAAAAACTTGTTAGAAAGAGACAATTGCTATAATGGGACTCACAAACTTGTCCCGACTTCGTTAAAATAGGACTCTCAAACATTTGTTTTGCTATAATGACACTGGAAAACGTTGACACTACTTTTTTGGAATAGACGATATTTTTAATCATTTTAATTTCAAAATACATCTCAAATAGATGTATTTTCTTATAATGACCTTTAGAGCACTCACGGTCTGCGAGACTCCACCCATGGTTTCTATCCTCATTTATTACCCTTCTATTTATTGTTTTTTCTTGCGTGTGGCGTATATTTATTGAAGAGAGAGAGGAAAACACAAGAAACCAAGTCTAACTAAGAAACCAAGTCTTCATGTAAACCAAGACAATTTGTGGAGAAATAAGTGGGCCATGTGACATCATGATCGAAAATTGCATTGTGGAGATAATTTCTGACATAATGTCCAAAAAATATAGAAACCATTTATAGTTTACTAGCACGTGAGTACCCCGCCATTGCCCTTCCGTGATCGATCGATTCATATATCTCCCGACGCATCTCAAGTTTACTAACGCTAAGACCGCCGCCACAACGACGCCTTCTCCCACGCATCCGCATTAACGGCCCGACGCCCTTCACCTGCCACGGCCTTACCCCTCCCCTACGCGAGGCCTTTCACCCTCCACGCCGGCGATCCGGTGTCGAGAGGCGAGGGGTGGCGGCTGGCAGACGCAGCCAAATACAGCCTACGTACAGCCAGCCGGCTGGCGCAGCCAGGCATGGAGCGGCCACGTCCAGCCAGGCCTCAAAAGGCCACGCACAGCACCCCACAAGGGCTTTTGAATGGCCAGGGGCAAAACGGTTCAGTTCAAAATACATGTATTTTGACAAATTGAAATGAAATTAAAACGACTAAAATGTCATGTATTGACGAAGTGCCTAAATGTTTCAGCCACATTATAAAAGTAAATGTTGGAGTCCTGATTTTAAATAAACCACGCGTTTGGTCCCATTGGGAGCTCGTTCGGTTCGGCCTGGAATGGCCCGGAAACGGCCTTTGATTCCGAGCGATCCAAGCGGCCCGTTTCCGTCTGGTCCGGCCTGAATGGGTTGTTCCGTTTCCACCGGCCCGGATTGAAACGGCCTGTTCACCTCCTTCCCGGCCTTTCCTGAACCAATCACCTCGGATGGTCCGGGATTCATTCCTCGCATCCGCGCGGACGACGGCGCTGCTGGCGACTGGGCTGGCGAGGCGACGGGAGAAGAAGCCGCAGCTGGCGGCGGGGAGAAGATGGGTGCGGCGGCCCGGGCGGCACACCGACGGCGACGCGACCGCGACCTCCCCCATCCGCCGCCTTCTCCGGTACCATCCGACCTCCTGCTTCTCTACTCTAGGGTTCCTGGGGGGATTGGGTACTCGACGCCGTCGGCCGTGGTTTCCGGCGCATCGCCGTTCGACCACCGCAGCCCGCTCGCGCCTACTGCGCCTCTCGCGCGCGCGTCCGCGCAGCTGCAGTGCCGCGCGCCCCTTCCCGTCCGCATACATCTCGCGTTTCAGTCCCATACTCCTCCGACGGAGCCGGGGAGTACCGGCCGAGCCCCCGCCTCGATCCGCCCGCCCGCGTCCAGCGCTCGGCTGCTCCCGAGGAGGACCCCCGCGCGAACAGCTGCCCGTTCCCCCGGTCTCGCGCGCAGTCGCAATGCAGCGCCAGTATCTTTTGACAGCATTACATGGATGATATCAGACATCATCGGTCATGCTTGTTGCTTACTTGTAGTACTAGTGTTTGCTTCGGTTGCTGTCAGTTTCAGGATCTTTGATGTGCTTTTTTTGCACAGCACCATCGTAGTTTCCAGTGCATGATGCTTGCGACACCAGCTAGTTAGACCAGATATAGATTAAATCTGCGTACTACAATGATAGGTACTTAGAGTCATTAGGTAGCATTAAGAGTGATTATGGGGCTAATCGTTGTCTGGGCTGGTGTGTATATGGTCTACTTTATCCATGCATTGTCCATCGGCAAAAAAGTTCAGTTCAGTGCGATTGGAACTTCACATAATAATGTGCTTGTATCTAGACTATTCTTATGTTTTGGACAAAGTATGTCTTTTGTATATTGACTTCTTATACTTGTGCTTTTACTCAGATTGTACCAGCACTTCCTAGGGTCGAGTGAAGACGAGCGCCTCCTTCCTGGGACCCTGTTTTGACACCAAAAAGGTACTTCACTGTTTATAAGCACTGAATATATTGAGGTCATTTAGGAGTTCTTCTAGGTTAATGGATCTGCCAGTGAAAGTTACAGTATCATGTCTAAATAACTTCACTGGCATTCTTATCAAACTGCCATTAGATTCCAATGCAATATCTTTGCTTTCTCTGCACAATGCTTTCTTATACAAGCTTTCTTTAGATTTCTTTTGCTTTTCATAAAACTAAATAGATTCCAGCTAAGTTGTTCTATTCTAATCAAGTTGCCCTTTTCTTCAAAACCATCGGGCATTGTTGTATTGATTCCCATTGCATGGTTGTACAAACTGCAAACACTACTACTGATATAGCATATTAAATGAAGTTTTTGCCTCCATATGCTCAAAAGAAATCATACCTAGATGGTTACTGCTGAAGTTGGCCTGAAATGAAGTGTAGTCTAGCTGTCATTCTTGTTCATGCAGGGACTTTGTCAGTATCATTAATAAAAGTTGCAAAACTTATTAATTCAGTAGGCCTTTATATTTCAGGCGCTTTATTAATTCAGTCCCTGTTAGCACTCTGGTCAGTTAAATATGGCCTTTCCTCCTGCATAAGCAGTCCAGTGCAATCGCTTATTTTGTACCATTTGACCGGATTGTGAACCATGTTATATTGATACCTGCCGTGATTATGGTCTTTCAATAATAGCTATGCTTACTCTGATCAATGATCATGCATGTATATCTAATCTGGTATACATGTGAATATTGACTTCTTTGTACTTGCGAATATTGATGCCTACTATGTGAGCCTTATTATGTTGAAGTGATTCTATAATTCTGTAGTATAGCTGGACAGATCATGGGCTGACCTGACATCAGTTTCTGCATTTGAATCACCTGAGGGTAGCTGAGTATTTGCACACACACACACAAGCTGCTGCAACTGACCGTTGTTTTGGTTTCCTTGTTCGCGGAGACCATTTAGCTACAAAGTGACCGACTGTGGTGGGTATGACAGCTGTTGAAGAGTGGAGCAAGTTATGATGATTGAACAGAAATGCTTGTAGGGAACCCCTAGTCTTCCCTTTTGAAGAGATCGATTATACTCATGTGTCGAATCTCTGCCGTATTTGTGGATTAGGAGTTCTAGTACTAGATGCAAATTTTTGCAGATTTCAGGTTGTGGGAGGATCGTGCTTTTCTTCTAGATTTTATCGAACTTAAACTGTCCTTGTAAGGGCTACATTTGGGATTGAGAGTTAACTGGTTGACTATGTCTACTTGAGAAACCCTTCAAAGTTCTCCCTAGTTTTTGGTGTTATGGATCACTTGAAACATTATATGGAGTTTAAGTTAGAACCTAAGTTTTCCATATTATTTATGTATGATGACGATGTTACACATATATGCTTTCATTGTATCTTGAGCAATGTTTCTGTGGATTTGAATGCCTCAGGTGTATTACCATTTCCAATTTAAATGCTCCATGTTGTTGTTGTTTCTTGTAAATCCTGCTTGGATGCTTGCTGCATAGTACAGTAGTACAGGAGGCGGCCTGGAATCTTATCATGCAACCGAACAGTTATTTTTCAGGGAAGGAATGATTCCATGTTGCGAATGGTGGATCAGCTGGTTGAGTGAACCAACCGGTTTCACTTATTCCTTGCCCTGGAAGCGTTCAGGTTGGGATTGAAACCCATGCAACCGAACGAGCCCCTAAAGCAATTGTCTCTCTGTAGGAAGGTTTCCAAAAGCCAAACAAATGATTCAACATCATTAAATAGAAGTGCACACCTAAAAAGTATTGTTTACTTGTGATAGTTGCGGCTAAGAATGAGAACAAAAGGCATTTTAAATTTATTGTTTTTATAAACGTGGTGCCAAACCAGGAGCCAGCGTGTCTTGCAGAAAGCGAAAATGGCAGTCACAGCGGGGGGCGGGCACGCGGTATCTGCGGTATCTGAAGCTGTAAATTGAGTGACAAGAACTTTTGACTCGGCCAATCTCACTTGGTCAGTTCAGAATATGAAAATCTGGAGACACCAGAAGAGAAGCTAGCATTGGGTCAGAAGAACACCAGGTTAGCAATAGCTGCACTCCTTTTCTGCATTCGTCGCAATTAGATTCCGTGTTCTCAATCTATTGATTCGACTCAAAAATACAGGTGAATGGAAGACAATAAGCATATATATACATGATTTTTACTCATGTCCAATTTCCATATGTTTGCCATATGAGTCCACTTGTATAGATTTTTACTGCCATTGGACAACTTCTGAGGTTATCTTAATATGGCTTCTTTTTGCTGCATCTGCTCTCATGCGTTCAAGCATTACCGAGCAGAAATGAGACCGACCATGATGCGTTGCGAGCATTCAAGGCAGGTCTACAGACCAATGACGCAGGAACTGACTTGTGCCAGTGGATTGGCGTCATCTGCAGCAGGCATAAGCGACCACTGAATCTAAACTTGTACATGGGTAGCAGGTCCTTCCATCGGGAATCTCACACACAATTGAGGGTGGACCTCAGTGGGCAAAATCACCGGATCAGACGTGTTGTACCTTGATTTGTCTGTGTCAATGCAACTCAAATCATATCTTGATCCAAACATGTCGTTTCACAGATGGAAACTGCAGTCGCCTTGTGACCATCAAACTTCAACAACCTCAGGGGCAAATCATCCCTGTCAATGCTCAAGCCATGTCGTTAGGGAAGAACAACTTCACTGGGATCATCCCGCATCACTGCGAAATCACTGCGGGTAGTTTACACTCAACGATAGCCACCTCAGTGGACCAATCCTAAGGACCTTGGCAGGCTGGCTGCCCTTGAGGTGCTGCTCTTCATGTGAACCACCTCGTCGGCACCGTCCCAGTCTTCAATCTCTCCACTGTGATCCACATTAGTCTGCACAAGAATGAGCTTGAGGGCACACTGCCCTCGATTTAGTGGCCTACCCCGTCAATACCTCATCCTTGCGGTGAACCATTTCAAGGATTTATTCAGCTTCGGTTGCAAATGCGACCACAATGCAATCCATAGATCTGTCTTATAACAATTTGACTGGAATCATTGCCTCCTGAGATCGGGATATTTCCCTAAACTGTTTGCTCAGTGGGGAAACCAACTGAAGGCTACCAGTAACCACGACTGGAAGTTCATCACACTCTTAACTAATTCTACAACAATGCTCCGTGGTGTCACACTGCAAAAACAACAAATTCAGTGGCGTGCTTCCAAGCTCTGTAGCCAACAGCAAGACTCCGGAATGCTAGATATCGGGTTCAATGAATTATATGGTAGGATACCAGATGGGATTTGTAACAGCCTTCCCAAACTATTCAGGTTGGGGCTTGCCGGCAACCAATTTACTGAACACATACCTGACAACATAGGAAGGCTAAAAATGCTCCAATTATTGACGCGAGAACAACCAATTGTCTGGGGCAATGCCGTCCTCACTTCGGGAACTTAACACAGTTGCAGCGCCTTTCGGTAGATAACAACATGTTGGAGGGACCTCTTTCAGCGGGCAGCAGGAATCTACAACAACTTACTGTTGCAACCTTTTCGAACAAATGCACTTTCAGGTCCATTACCAGGAGGGATCTTTAGCCTATCATCCTTGTCCTACATGCTGGATTTGTCTGGGAATAATTTCAATAGTTCTCTTCGATCTGAAAGTTGGTGGGCTCACGGCGGCTCACATACTTGTACCTGTATGGGAATTTTTCTTATCCGGGAGTGCTGCCAGATGCTTTAAGCAATTGTCAGGATTTGATATAGACTACGATCATAACTCCTTCAATGGTATCCATTCCTGCATCCATAAGTAAAATGCATGAAGTTTTGGCTTTTGTTAAATTTAAGCAAAAACAACCTCACCGGAATTCCTCAGGCTTCTGGGACTCATGAATGGCCCTGAAGAACTGTACCTTAGCATAGAAATTACTTGACTGGACAGATCCCTGAGACCATGGGGCTCATGGCATCATTATACAATTGAACATATCCTTCAACCATCTTGATGTGAGGAAGTTCAACAAAAAGGGTGTTAGCAATTGACTGATCTCTCTCTTTCAATTAGAATGACAAGGATATGTGGTGGTGATAAAAGGCTGTTTATACAGATGCCTTCTGAACCGACCACAGACAATAAGACAGGTCGACATTCGAGTACTTCCCCCGCTGTAGTGTGACTACTTATTGTCATCTTGGCGTCAGCTACCATCTTGGCAGTTCTTTTCTTAATTTCAAAAAAGGGATTAAAACTTCCATCCCACCAAAAACTGATGGTTCATCCTCTGTGTGATGGATGACATGTATCCTCACGACTTCGTTATTTTGATTTGTCCCAGCAACAAATAGCTTTAGTGCCAGCAATTTGATCGGTACAGACAACATGGATCAGTTTATAAGGGGACAGTCTGCTGGCGGCAGCTACTGTAGCTGTTAGTGTTGATCTTGAACAATATTATTGTGCAATGTTCCACTTTCAGGGGTGATTATGAAACGGCAAAGTGCCATCGTGGCAGTCATGTCATAACTTGCTGCTCTTGCTCTGATATGAACCATAACGAGGTGCGAGGCTCTAATTGTTGAGTTCATGCCTTATGGGAGCCTTGACAAGTGGTTACACCCAGATGGTTCCTCAAATCCCTGTCAATGTACTAACGTTAGTGCAGAGATTGAACATTACTATTGACGTTGCCAGTGCACTGGACTATTTGCACAACAACTGCCAACCTTCGATAGTTCACTGCGATGTCAAGCCCAGAAACATTCTTCTTGGGGAGGACATGGTTGCTCGTGTCACGAACTTTGGCCTCACTAATTCTCACGGATCCAGTTGGTGAGCAGCTGATCAATTCAAACTGAGTTCTGTTGGAATACTGGGAACAATTGGATATCGTTTGCTCCAGGTAACTGAATACTCCTACATGTAGCTCCAACAGCAAAGTTATAGCTACATTTAATGTCGTTTATCCTTGCAGAATATGGTGAAGCTGCTCACATCTCCTCCACATGGGATGTCTATAGCTATGGTATTGTACTCTTGAGGTTGTTTACAGGGAAGGAGCCTACATGACATGTTTACAGATGGATTGACCTTGCTTGAAGTATGCAAAGATGGCTTACCCAGATGGACTGATGGAGATTGTCGACCCCTTCTTGTATCCACTGAGCCTGAAAGAGGGAAAATTAATGGATTATGGACTATGTCACAAGGCTTGCACTATCATGCACCAAGAGCAGACCGACTGAGAGGGTGTGCATGAGAGATGTCGTAGCTGAGATTCAGACAATAAAAGCTTGCTACATTGCATAATGAAAGAAGGCAAAGTGGCATCTGAATAATGTAATATGAGTGCCCAAATGCTTTGTTGTGGACCTTCAATAAGCAGCAGTATAACAATAAGAAGAAGAAGGTTCGACTGCCTCTAGAACATGCAGGAATAATAGGAGTACCTCAGACACCCATGTGAGTGTTATAACCACTTGAGCGGCTGGATATTAGGATTAAGCAGAAGTAGAGTTAACTGATCCAGAGCCTCTCAGGGAGGAAGATCTCCTCTTACTGCTGCTATCCAGCTCATCCAGCCAGTATAATCTTTACCAGTTCATCAATAGAGTGCCCAGATTCTGAAAAATTGATTTCGGGCTGCCCTCTGAAAATAAATTTCTAGAGGCGTCCCACTAGAAATGATGTTTAAAGGTGGTGAACCGCCTTAGAAATAGGAGTTACACAAGAAAATTTGAATTTTCCAAATGACCTTGGATGGAGAATCGACGTAAAAACAAAAGTGTGTAGATCTTGAAAAAGTTATACAACTTTGTACTCAGATCGAGAAAACATGCAAATCACACATTGCCAACTTTGGATTAAATTATATGAAAAATAATAACACTTATGAGACAAAATAAGTACCGTTAGATTACTTATGAAATATATTTTCATAATTTGGGGGATATAAATGCTAATACCTTTTTGTTATAAACTTAATGTCAATGTTGATCTAACATGTTTTCCATAATTGCATGTTTTTGGGACAGAGGAGATTGACAACTTTTAAATTTGAAAACATCTAAGGAAAATTACATTTGAATTTTTCACATTTGATATTTAATTTTTCAAATTATACCTTGATGGAGAAAGCGATCAAAACCAAACCAAGAGTTATAGAGCTCGAAAAGTTATACAACTTTGTAGTTATGATAACCTTTTTCATTTGAATTTGTTTGGAATTTGCCAACACTGTTTCAAAATGTCGTGGGAAGATAATTGGGAGAAAGAATATTTCATATGGACACAAGTTAGTTTGGGGTGAAGTGGTTAAAGGAATAACACACTAGGCCTAGGGTCACGGGTTCGATCCCCTGTGGCGGACAAGTTGTGTTCTTACCTTGTGGGGTCTCTCTAGGGACTAAAAAAAAATTGCTAGCTTTTTTTATTTCTAGAGGCACGGACTCAGCCGTCTCTAGAAAGGTGGCTCACCCCTAGCCTCTACAAATCATTAATCTATAGATGCAAATTTATAGAGGCGAAAAAAGTAGCCGTTCTATAGAGACTGTATGTATAGTGCACAAAATTGAACAACAAAGTACAACAGAGATATGAAACACAATGTAAAGGATAAAAGAAGTTGTTATTCCCTTATCGCAAAAGGATGCAATTCTAGAATAGAGGTAAAGTCAAACGATTTGAAATTTGATCAAAGTTTTGGTAAAGATACTAATATTATTATCATACTAAGCAAGTATTATTAGATTCAATGAAATAATTTTTTTATAGTAAACATGCTTGAATCACACATGTTGATAATATTTCTCTGAACTCAGTCAAGATAGTTTGAGTTTGACCATACCTAGAATTGCATCCGGGGACAAGAGGTAGTAGCCTTCTTGGCACAACAATGCGCCTGCAGCCCGCCATTTTTATCTAAAAATATTGGTATATCAGTTAAGCGGACATATAAATGTCAAGGTAAAGTTTTCTATAACTTTGAAATGGAAGCAGAATAGGGACAACCAAGCAACACATCACCAAAACAAGGACCAGTACCAGACAACAAGGTAAGGTTGCAACAAATGTAGCAAAAACCTATTTATTGGTATATAAACTAACAAAAGATCACATATCACCTCATGAGAGAGATTCATTACCTAGGATACCAACTAAACCAGTTAATCACAGTATAGCAGGGCTGTGATGAAGCACCAACGTTCATTACCTAGGATACCAACTAAACCAGTTAATCGCGGTAAAGCAGGGCTGTGATAGAAGCATGACGTGATAAACACACACAGCAAAACGTCCAAAGTGGACACCATCAGGAATGAGAACTATTCCTTCTTGCCACTGCAACTGCATGTTGCAGGAAAAAATATATATTAAACATTATACAACAAAAATCTGGTATGTCGTGAACCCAGCGAGTAATCTGGCCCCTCTGCTGAGTGATAGCTTACCCTATCTAGTATTGCTGACCCATGGATCCTGCTGGATGCAGATGCATTATCACCTCTCAGGGTTCTTTTGATGCATGCATGTATACCTTGCCACCTGGGTTGAAGGACCATCCACCAGACTTGGCCTAACATCTTGCCCAGCTAGCCCTCCCCTAACACAAGAACCAAAAGCTTTGTTTCCATCCTAACTGCCTCCCCGTTCTCAATTTTGGTCCTGCATCTCAATACAAGAAGGAAAGCATGTCATTCAATACAGTAAGATCTGTTCACCTTTACACAAAGAAATATAAAGTTCAAGTGACATGCACGGAACATACGGAATTATTCATGACTGGGTAATTTCAGTAATAACAACAGGTATTGTGCTAGCTTTGAGTTTACTGGATAAAGTTTCACATCAAGCATTGGATACTTATCAGACTAGTAGGCCTAGGCGACCAGCCAGAAAAGTACTTCCGAGGCAACCAAGTAAACTAAGCTAGCCGCAATGATGCTCCCCATCATACACCACCACCACAACGGTTTGCGCCAAAACGTAGCACTTTCACCTCAAACATTCTTGGAAACACAAGCCAGCGCTAAAGCATTTTATCAAACACGTCGCCGACAGGGAGCAGCAGGCGCTAGTGAAACAGACAGTGCTGCCATATGACTATATGAGGAGGAGATGATCCAGGAGCGAGGGAAGACCGGAACCGATGAGTCGCTGAAAAATGTCGAGGCTGCGGCCGCTAGCGCCGCGGGAAGGCTGTGCGGAGATAGGCATCAGTGATGGTGGTGGCATTGGAGCCGTGGCAGAAAGCAATGCCATCATCCAATCATCATCCGCCATCATCCACGGAGACCGAATACCGTGGCTACCGACGGGTGGCTGCTGCGAACAGTAGCCGATTGATGAACTCTCCCCTCCCTATCTCATTCTGTGGGTCGGGTGACTCGGGTCACACTGGCCACTGAGCTACTTGAGTGTCCAACACTCTTACACCCACAAGTTCAGGGAAAATATACCGTGCAAACTCAGTGATACGTGCAACCATGTAAACTTTGCGTTTGTACCATCAGATCTAATCTGTGCGGTCTAGAGAATGCCTTGGTACATTTGCGTTTGCCTCCCCACCTCGTCTGTACCTTTTGTTATTATACACCCCCTGCAGAGGTAGCCCTATTAGGAGTTGATCCCAGAGCCTGTAAACGAATCGATCTCAAAGTTCACCGCCTGCGACTATGCGAGCTCCTCTGCCGGCGATTTAGAAATTAATCTCCAGATTCCAGTGACTGCGACCCCTCCGCTGCTCGCTTTCCGTTTGCCAACACGCCGTGCAGAGCTTCCCTACCTGCACAGTGCGAACTCGGCGGCCGCTTATTCGCTCTGTCGGGATGATGAGGCAGCCCCATGAAGGGAGAGGACGGGGTCCAACTCCATGACAAGCTGCAGCAAAAGGTCGTGGGTGGGAGTGCCCATATGCAAAGCCCCGCTGATTAGAAGCAAGCGAGCAAAGCAACCGGAGTCACTGAATGAGGTGTTCATCGAGTGCTTGCAGAACATAAAGCAGGACTGCACTGTTCACATTTGTATTCACATTAACAGGACAAACATTCACAGTTTTAAAATCTACCATTTTCAGAAATCACAGTCAACAACAAGGCTAACATTTCTTGATTCTAAATTGTATAAGCAATTATATGAAGATGTCACAGAGAAGATATGTCAATGTAGAACTGGGAAGGATATATTTCAGAACATCCACATGATTTCAGAGAAGAATAATATATTTCATAAAAATTGTTGTTTTTAACCACATCCATCCAATTGATCACTATAAACTTGACTAAATGTTACTCCAATTTACATAGTACATTGATCATGTCAAATCTCTATGTTAAAAAATCACATTGTTTGCTGTTTATTACAAGTCTGGTACAATTTCGATTTTCGCATTCTGGCATTGTAGAGTCCACTCTACATTCTTCTATCTTCAAGCAGAAGCATATAAGGCTGGTTGAGTTTGAGTAGCATTCTTTGCCAAAATAGATGGTCAATCCGACACAGCCGTCACCTTTTGTTCATGACTACAAGAATTTGGTACTTTCAACACATCTCATCTACAATGTGTAGATCAATTCTCAAGCGACATGTTCAGAAATGAGATGCAATTTTGAATTTTATGACTATAGCTATGCCACAGGCCCACAGAGGTAGTAGTGTAGTACTCTCATCAAAGGGCAGTGTCTGAATTCTTCAGATGAACATGCTCTATTAGATTCCACGAAGAAATTCAGCAAAATAGTTCCCGGCAGATGGAACTATGCAGAAATTCAGAAAGCTGTGAGGGAGGAAACCTGACCTTGCGGACGCCAGCCAATGGACGTGGTGGCAACCAATCTTGGCACAGGACTCCCACGCGGCGGCCACGAGGCGACTCCCACCTTGACGCCAGAACATCTGGCCCAGTTAGCACCATCACATGAACGCGGAGGGGGTTTGCCGGGGCCGATAGGCAACTGTCGTTTGCCGCCTTGCCGCCGCCGCCGACACGGCCCTGCGCTTCGCCTTCGCCGTCCCCGTTATCCTCCGGGGTCCACCTGCATATCGCGCCCTCAGACCCCGCCCGCGTCCACCACCCCACGTGGTTGCGGCCTGCGCTATGGCTCTGTTGCACCGCCACCGGCTCGCTCCCAGTCCCAGCGCCGCCGCCGCGTACCTTCCACCCGCGTCGTACCACACACCACCACCAGCGCCGTAGGCCCACCGGGGAACGGGATTGGAGGCCCCGTTTGCTTGCTTCAGGACTAGACTTTTTTGAGTTGAGACTAAATAATTTTAGTCCCTGCATGTTTAGTTTAGGGACTAAATTAGGGACTAAAGTTATCATGAGTTGTCACCTGTCAAAAAAATAGAATTTTTATGTGATGCTCCAGCGGCTGGATTCTTATTTTTGTAAAAGATGGATTTTTATCAAAGAAACTGTAACGCATATATACCAAAGATACCTTAACTAAGATGGATTTTTATCAAAGATACTGCAACGCATTTATCAAAAGTGACAGATGAATTATCAAAAAGCAGCGCGTGCTTCCAAGCAGCAATGCTTCCGACGGCAGAGTAACAGGTAACTAGTAATCTGTTTCCCATCTTGGTCACTAGCTTCGTGCTTTCAAGCAATGCTTCCAGCGGCAGAGTACCAGGCAACTAGCAATGCGTGCTTCCAAGCAGCAATGTTTATCCAAACAGCCCCTAAAAGAGAGGTTTTTATGTAAACACACAACCAACGATCACAAGTTGACAGTCAAATATCCAAGATCCCACATATCCAGCTAAAAATAAAAAGAATGGCAGAGGGCGCATACATTGGTCGTCTGAACAAATCAGCCCAAAAAGGACCTGCAATTCGGGATGAACTTTAGATAGTGAATACAGATGCTATCTACCATGCAGTTCCAGACAAGGAGGAAGATACAAGTGTATATAATTCTATCCAACAGTGACCCCATGACCGGCCTCCCGTATCGCCGCCGCCGTAAGCCCACCAGTGGCTGGGAGGAGCCGCTGTCAAGGCATAGCACAAGGCTCATGGGCCAGGCCCAACTTATATTTATATTTATAGAATAATTATAGATTGATTAATATTGAGAGAGAGAGAACTCTATATATTGTAAACATTGCATTAAGAGAAGTTTAAGCCGACAGCAACCTATTGTTCTTGAAGCTTTGGGAGCCCGACTTCCCCCTCAACCCCTAGCCGGGTCTCTCTTCCACCGCGAAGAACCACGCGGGCGCCCCGGCCGTAAGTCTGGATTTCAAGCCTCAAATGGCAATCTCGCGACGACCACAACCCGCTGCCATCCGTGGCGGGATTAGGGTTTCTATCAATGGGTACCGTAGACCTTGATCTTGTCTCGTGTAGCCATGAGTCTCCCACCACCGATCCCATCCACCGCCATGCCCGCGCTCCACCGCCGCTGCCTCCCGGCCGATGCTTCCACTCCACTCGGGCCAAGGACGCTACCACCACCAACTCCATCGCCCAGATCGCCCCACGCCTCCCGTCACCCCAACATCCCCACCATGACCAACGAAAGCCCACGCGACCTCGCATCCACCGCCAACGCCATCCACACCTCCGGGGATCCGACGTCCAGCGATCAGTCCCATCTCGATGGGGCCACGCGGCGCGGCCGCTCAACACACCCCATCACGCCGCTTCCTACCGCTCCATCACCGCACCACAGCCGACGCATCCGCCTCCGTGCGGTACCGTCGACCGACCCTCGCTCCACATGATCAATCGGCCCCGGCCGCCGCCGGGCCGCCCCGGCCATGGGGCCACCGCCGCCACGCCGGCCACCTACACCGCGCCGATCACGGCGATCCGTACCGACTGACCACGACCATGTGGACGCGTGCTGGGCGTTCGGCCCCGGTACCTACGGTGGCGTGGGCGGCACGCTCTTTCCTTCCCCGCGGCTCCGTGTTCCGGAGTGTGTGTGCCCTACGATCGCCTGACTTGGCCTAAAGACTACCGCCTCCCGATGGTGATCGCTTTCCGCCCGAGAGAAATTCTGTGCTAGAGTTCGCGACCCTCGGCGACGGCCGGAGACCGAACGCTCAACGATCGTGAGCAGTTCTTCGCTGATATACGACGTTGGCTTCGACCGATCGCGGTCAAGGCCCTACCACCGCTGGTGGGGTGGCGCGGACCGGTACTCACGCTTTGGAACAGGCGAAGCATGCCATCTTGGGATCGGTTCAGGAGTTGTGCCATCTCCAATTTGGCCCCCTCCCCTTCGCGACTCTCGATTGGCGGCGGGGGCGCTTTGCCGTTTCGGTCCGCGGTGCGAGACTGGAGCGCTTCAACGCTTTCGTCCTGTGCCACGCCGCAACTTGGACAACCCGCGGAAGGCCGAGCTCTTCGCCGGCGACTCCTCGACCACATCAGGGTGGACGTGGCCATGCGCGCCTTCGGATCCGCCGGCGGCTAGATGTACCCGGCCGCCGTTCGAGCCGTGCCAACGCGCACGCTCGCCATGCTCCCACGACGCGCGTCAAGACCATCCCGGCCTCGCAGCGGCGGCGGAAATGGCCCTGTTTTGGCTGGTGTGCAAGAACAACGGGCGTGACAAGCGCCACAAAGGGGGCCCGGCCGTGGGCCTCGCCCTTCCGTCGCCTCACCCGGCGGGCACGGCAAGAACGACGGCGCCGGCTTGTGCTTCCAGCGACGAGCTCCTCTTTGTCCGGGGCCACCAAAGGTAAGTGGGTCATGTTCCCGAGGACGGGGAGGACTGAGATCCCGACACGACCGAGGAGAGGCCACCCCAAACACCGATGGGCCGACCACCGATATGCCGCCATAACGCGCCTTGGTCGCTCTCCTCATGCCATGGCGGCGATCCGCACCGGCCAACTCCATGGTGGTTCCCCGACTCAAAGGCGAAGCGCCTCCGCTCTCCCTCTCCACCGACACCACTCCACAGCCTCCTCAGCGAACACCATGCGCCCGTTTGAAGCCGAGGCTTCCGGCGGCGACAACTTCCGTCACGGTGGCCAACGCCATTTTGCCATGCGCCGGCGTAGTCCACAACGTTCCCATCATCATGGGAACACGCCTTTACATGTGCGAAGAATCGATTTTGAGCAGCTTCGACCCATTCCGGCCCGACTTCTCGAGCACTTTGGGCCCCATCCCTCCGGGACCCTGCGGCCGATAGCCGGTGTCTTTCCCCGGGCACGAGGCACGCGTGTCCGTGGGTGTTCACACCCGGGCGCCGGCCGCACACCCAAAGAAGCCGGCGTGGCGGCCATCCCAGTGGTGACCAAGAATTTCCATGCTTTGGGCGATCCGGCCAAAGAAGAAGCCACCGCTCTTCGGCCCTCCGCCTCCTCCCTCGCGCCCGCACGATCATCGGATCACCTCCCCACGGGGATCGAACCCGTGGTCAGACGCCCACGAGACCCGGCCCCGTATGACGGCCGGGCGCCAAGCAGACATGCTCGCCAGGCATCCCGCCCGAGCACGCCTCCGTTGCAGCCGCCGGCCTTGCTGGTCGGGCGGACCGCTTCCCGGCGTTTCTCGCATCGACGGTCGGCCTCTCAACGCCAAGACGTCGAAGGACAAGTTCCCGATCCCGTGGGTCGACGTAGCTCCCGGGACGAGCGCATGGGGCTCGCTACTCCAAGTTGACCTTTTGCGGTCCGCTACCACTAAAAAGCGGATGTACGCGGGCGACATCGGTATAAGACGCCCTTCCGCCACCACGCGGCCCTACATTCCCCGTGATGCCGTTTGGGGCGTCTAACGCATGACATTCCAGCCTTGATGAACTAATGTCCCGCCCTACCAACGGAAATTTGTCGGCTTTTGATGACATTTGATTTACGGTTCTTCTGGGGCGGCACCTGCGCACCTGAGACGTCTCTTCAGCGCTCACGGCGCACTCTCGCACCTCAGCGCTCGAAGTGCTCTTCGGAGACGTCGCCGGTGGCCTATCCCCGCCGCGTGGTGATCTGGCTGGCGGCGGCGTAGCCATGGACGCCGACAAGGTGGTCGCGTGGGGGCATGGCGCAACCCGCCGGCTCGTGCCTCCGCGGCGACTTCCTAGGCGCTAGCGAGGTACCACCGGAAGTACATCCGCGACCCGGCCTCATCGCTGCCACCGACTTCGTTGAGGGATGCCTTCGCTTGGGACGACGACGCGGAGGCCGCGTTCCAGCGCTCAAGGGCGCCCTCACCACGGGCCGGGTCCCTCCGAATGCGGGACTTCTCCTACCGCCGTGAGGTGGATTGGCGACGTCACGGCGTGGGAGGTTGATGCGGTGCTCCACTAGGAGCCCGGGCCCGGGCCATCAAAGAAAGCCTCGCAGCCCGCCATCTTAAATTGGCTACGTCACGAGCTGGAACTCATCGGCCCGGGTGCAGCCGTGCATTTCTTAGCGCCCGTGCCTCCGGGCGCACCTTCCTCCGCCCGCACCGTCCGCTATAGCTTGAAATTTTTACTTGATCGGCCGGGCCGCTTCATCGCTCCTCGGAAGACCGGTGGTTTAGCAATTATTCGCTTCCGACTTCACGGTGGAGTACCGACCGGGCGCTGGAACACGGTACGATACCCCCTCGTCAGCTACCGATGCCGAGGAGACGGGCGCGTCGACCAAACACGCCACGGCCCCCTCGCCATATCTCCGGGCCTTCGTTCGTGCTGCCGGATGACATACGCTGCTGCCACAACCGCCACCGGGCCGAGGGGCGGCCGCCTCGGCGTGCCGCAGATGAAGCTGCCGTCGCCTTGGCGCTTCAGCGACGGTCTCCTCCTCCACGCCAAGACGCGTCTCGCAAGCCGACCATGGCGACCTTCGCGTGACCAGTCCTCCGCTTGGTGCACTCGACCGGGCACTGGGGCTTCGAGAAGACCCTACACCGGGCCGCGCCACGACTTCTACCTCCCACGTGATCGCGCCCTTGGTCCAAGTTGGGGTGCGGTCATGTGCCACGTGCCAATAAACAAGACGCCGGAACCCATCACGGGCCCGGCCGGCTTTCGCAGCTTCGCCGAGGTGCCGTCCCAAATGTGGGCGGACATCTCGATGGACTTCATCGTAGGGGCTGCCCAAAGTCCATGGGAAGTCGGTCATCCCCACCGCCGCCGACCGGTTCTCCAAATATGCCCACTTCCATTCGTTGGGGCATCCGCACACGGCGGCCTCCGTCAGCGCCAGCGCGCGCATTCTTCTCGACGGCGTTATGCGCCTCCACGGGCTCCCCGCTCGTTGTGAGCGCCAGGGACCTCTTCATTGGCTGTGTGTGGCGGCGCTTCCTCCCCATGTCGCGCCAAACTCAAGATGAGCATGGCGTTCACCCACGAGCGACGCGGCCGATCCGGTGGGTCAACAAGGTCATTGCCGCGTATTTGCGTTTGTATGACGGTGGCCGTCCCCTGGCTTGAAGTGGAGGGTCGTGCCCCAGCAGTATTGCTACAATACTTCCCTTCCACACCGCTCTTAGACCCTCCCGCTTGAGGGTATCTCCACGGCCACGCCACCATTGCCGCCCCATCGGCCGGGGAGCCGGCCGAGGAACCGGGTGGACTCCATGCTTACATCACGGGAGGAGGTGGCCGGAGTTGAGGTGCGGCAATACCGGTGCAGCTCGCCAGGGTCGCCAAGTATTCACGACGCCGCCCACCGCGATGAGGAGTTTGGTGATGGGCGAAGTGGGTGTGGTCAGCGCTTGTCGCATTGTACCACCCGCCGCTGGGAGCCCGCCGCCAAGGGGCGCGGAACCACGCCGCGCGGGCGCTTTTCCGGTTGCCGGCGCATCGGCTTCGATGGCCTATCGCCTTCATCTTCCACCCGCTCGGGCGAGGCTGCGGACGTGTTCCATGGGAACTGCTCTGCGTCACCGTGGTGACCCACCGGCGGCTTCAGACCTCCCCCGCCCGGTGCTCGATGGTCGGCCCTTCCAGCACCGTCGCGGCCCGGTGCGGGCTCGGCGGCAGACGCCGGCAATCGGCACATCTTGGTGCAGGAGCTTGCCTCAGGGAGGCGACATGGAGCTTCTCGGAAGACTTCAAGCATGAGGTTCCCAGAGCTTCCATTTCGAGGGGCGAGCTGTTTGTGGGCAGGGGGAGAGATGTTACCTGACCGGGCCTCCCGTATCGCCGCCACCGCCGTAAGCCCACCAATGGCTAGGAGGAGCCGTGGTCAAGGCATAGGCGCCTTCCGGCTCATGGGCTAGGCCCAACTTATATTTATATTTATAGAATAATTATAGATTGATTAGTATTGAGAGAGAATCTATATATTGTAAACATTGCATTAAGAGAAGTTTAAGCCGATTGCAACCTATTGTTGCTTGGCTTCTTTGGGAGCCCGACTCCCCCTCAACCCTAGCCGTCTCTCTTCTTCTTCCTCGCGACAACCACGGCGCCCTATCAAATGAAGTCTCGTTTCAAGCCCCACCCGGCAATCTCGCGACTACAACCTTCGCATCATCCGTGGTAGGATTAGGGTTCCTATCGGACCCATCTAGACCTTAGCCTAAGAATTGATTTTAAAACTAAGAATTCATTATTGAAACTGAATCACTGAACTCCATTCAGCTTACTGGAAGCAAGAAGACCTTAGCCTGATTAATGAATAAGAAAACAAGTTCATGATGGTGGAAGGAAAAACAATTGTTTACTACAATATCGAGGAAAAAAAACAATTGTTTACTACAATATCAGAAAAGAGCTGCTATCTAAACACGGTTTGAGAGGCAGATAACCAAGAGTCGGCTCCTCTTGCTACTGTTAATCTAAATGTAGCCAAATAATGAAAATAAAATACAAGATTCAGTTTAGGAAGGAATATTCACTCCATATGACCATATCTATGCAAAACTGATATTCACCCAGGCACATAAAAATGCAGTATCACATCCCATGGCCATGAGAACTACAGAATCCATTTGAATAATTTATTCCTTAAAAACAAGGAAGGAATCTCTTAGGCTCTTAGCAGGCAGGTCCTATGGCCATGAGAACTACAGAATCATTGCAGTTGCAGAGCTAGCTTATGACTGAAAAAATCAAGATCAAGATAACCTTGTATCACATTGGTTGACTGACTGACTGGAAAAGCTTAGTGAAGAAAAGAACAGGAAGCTCGTCAAGAAGACATACCTCATTACAGCACAGCACTACATAAACTAGATAGGGCTGACTAGCGGAACTTCTTCATCACGCACCACCTCTTCAAACAAGTTAGCCTAGCCTCATTACTTGAGATGTTTCTCAAACATGACTCTATTTTCCTCCTGTCTAAACACTTGAGTTGCCATAAAGTACTCCACACTATTTTCTGCTGCCCCACATTGAACTGCCAACTTCTGACAGCGAGTTATGTGCTCGAACACTTTCGCTTTTGCCTTGTCTTTTGCTTCCTGCTTTTTGTTGGCCAATTCAATGATCATATCAGCAGTGTTCTCACTATTGATAGAATTGATCAGCCCTCATTAGTTTGACCACCGGGCTCTTGTCTTTCTTCCCTGGGCTGGTGGTGCTCATTGCGCTGCTACTTGCCCTTTCCTGTTGTTGGTGCTCATTGGGCTTGTCATCATTGGCTTTGGCTTTCCAAAGATCTTCTTCCTCTCGCACCTTCACCTTCACCTCCGGGCACATAGGAAGATGATCCATCAACAGCCACACCTTGAAAGAGTTCTATAAGCATATCCAAATAATGCGGGATTGCCATCTTTGAATTTCTTAGCCTCAGGGTTTCTCCTGCACCATTAGTTTGCAATGTTAATAAACACGAAGCAATTGAACTATAACAAACATGATTAGGACAAGGGAATCAGGTACCGCGATCTTTTTTTTTCCACCATTCATTTGATGCAGTTATCTCCCATCACCGGTTTTACCACAACCCGGTTTGTTGGCCCAACCACACCCAAGCACCGTAGTAGCTCTTGAGTTTAGTGATTACATTCTTCAACTGTTTAGTGGTATGGAGGAGGCCAGCACGCCGATAATACTTTGCTTTCATATTTTGCGTATGCTCTAGTTGTCCAGTTACCATTCACAAAGTGACCAACTCTAAGTTCCTCACATGCAATGTTACAAAATTCAAACATATTTTCTTCAAATTCAATCAGCCTTGGCTAGGAATCTATTTGCATTCTGGCAAATCAAGTAGATAAGCCACATAAAGAATACAATCACCTCTGTTTGATATCTATTGAGTGGCTAACAACATATACTAGCACATTGCGCTCAAATAGATAAGCCACATAAAGACGCCAATGGAGGGTTTTAGAACAATCACCTCTCCATCTTCAAGTTACGTCATGCTCGCCGACATCTTCAAGTTCGCACCTTGAGACATGGAGAAGCCCCGTCCTCCACCGCCGATGAGGGCGACGCCAAGCCTTCGCCCTTCAACGCCGCCTCGGCGCCCGGGACATAGAGCCCCACGATGTACAGAAACCCAATAGTAACAAGAAGTTACAATGTGTAATAATAACAAGAGATGGATGATGAGATTTCAAAAAACCCAGCATTGAGCAATGGAAGTAATAAAGGTATAAAAAATAGGCTATGTTACTGTTATATGAAACTAAATTCTGAATTTGCAACAAGGCCATAGGGGATTGACAACTTGGCGACCTTTTACTGTAAAATGATATAACTGCATATGAAAGTACCAAAGTAGTCATTGTTTAATGACGATACAGAAGACCTAACCATGAAGTACCAAAGTAGGATGTTTTTTCTGTTACAGTACCAAAAGAGAATACTATAACTCTACATGAAGAGTCAGAGCCCCCAAACTTAGTGATCATCCTGCCCAAACTCCAAAGTGAGAACTGAGAAGTGATGTTATCAAACATATACAAAGTCAATGTGCAACTGAGAAGTTTCTAGTTAGATGAAGTTGGTCCTAATGAGTAATGAGCTGCAGCTGACCTGCAGCCGATGATAATAAGACAGTGCAACATTTTTTATCAATACAATGGGAAATGGTAAAAGGTCAAGGTACAGTGACAATCACAGCATGCTATTTTGCTTTTGCAATACATTAACATGTCAATACTAAAATTATTAAGGAGTAGTGACGAGGCAAACATGCTTGCTGATAACCAGCTGCTGATTAACTTTATCAACGGATCTGATCCCACCAATCCTCCTGATTGGAGGATCAAGCCTTATACCCAAGTGCTCCACTCTACTCTCACAGGTATTTCCATAAAGGTACACATGATTAGAAGGCGGAACAATCACATGGCTGATCATCTATCTAGACAAAGTGTAAATTATTTACAGGTCAATCAGCTTGCCAGTGCTGGATTATGTGTCAATCCTTGCCATGCTCATGTGTGCTCATTTCTAGAGGTACTCCAGTTTGTAACCATTAACGATGTAATGGATTATGTGTCTTTGTTAGCGGATGAATGCAGTGATTGTTGAAAAAAAATGACTTAAGTTTGACAATGTTTGCCTATATTATTTTTTAATCAAACGAGTGCTGATAAAAAGCGGAATAGTTTATAATTTGGAATGGAGACAGTAGATAAAAAGAGAAACGGAGCGGTGGTTGCGCTCTTTTTTTTTTGTTCTTCGACCATGCTAAACTTGGGGAAACCTAATGAATGGTGGAAACATGCAAACTTGAATTTCGGCCCATCGGATCCCGAAACGTCTTGCAAGCGAGATGCACCACGGGATATTTTATGGTTTACGCCCGCACTAGCTGGACATTTTGCAATGAGGTCCTCACGATCACCCAAATCCCGTGTCCTTTCAAATCAATCCTAATTGTCCACCCAACCGATGAGTTACATATGCATTTTAGTTTAGGGACTTTTTTGTCCCTGGGACTAAAAGTCCCTTTTGTGTCCCTAAGGAACCAAAACAGAGGGACTTTTTGGGACTAAAGCGAAATTTGGGACTAAAAGAAAAGACCCCGTGAGAGAGTCTTTTGGGACTTTTTTCGTCCCGCACGTCTCCCCCGACTCGCCCGCACGTCTCTCAGACTCGCCGCGCATCTCCTCAAGTTCGCGTGCGTGGCCCCTCCGTGCTAAGCGCCGCTGCCGCCCTGCCGCGCGCGGACGTTACGCCGCCGCTAGCTCCACCCCGCCCCGGCCGCGCCGCTCCACCGCTCTCTCCATGCCCCCTCGGCTGGGCGGTGATGGCGGCGCCCGGCGCCGCTAGGGTTGGGCGGCTAAGCAAGCCACCGCTGCTGCCATGGCCGGGCGACATGACCGCACATGGATTTCTTCACTCGGGCCCTCGAATCTCGCTTCCGCTCTTGGGATCCGCGACATTCGCACCGATTTCTCCCTAGCTCATCGGTCAAATCCCTCCGGAAGGGGAACAAGCTGGTGTCGCTAGTTCTTCCACTCAGTCGACCTCAACCGCAACGCCGACTCCTTCCCGACCTCAACCGCAACGCCGACTCCTTCCCGACCTCATTTCCTACCAACACATCCTGCAACAAGATGAGCTCCTGGTCGCTCTCTTCCTCAATGGCACCTCGGTTCAAATCTACTCGTGGAAGAGGTCGCATCCCTCTGTCATTCAACATAGGCGGCGGGGACGCGGCCATTCATCCTCCAAAAGTGCATACCGCCAAGTCTTGGCTCCCATGGTTCCATGTCCCGTTTTGTTCGAGTTCATACCGCCCCTCGATGAGTATAAAAGTGTAGCATGTTAATAGTAGGGACTAGAGTGGTGTATGGTTTGGTAGGCAAATCTGATTCATGATTCCATTGAAAGGAAAATGTGCATAATGTGTCTAGAGGTTTGTTCAGAGTTCATACTGTCCCTGCAGCGGCCGGTTGGGATTTGGGAAATTTTGTTTTGCCCTCAGATTCTAGATGTTGCTTAGTGAAATTACATGAGAGAAAACACTGCTTGTCTCTTTAATGCTGAGCTATGGTTTGGGTGTTTGGCCTGAATGATCACGTAATTCGAGTTAGGTGTTTGAGGGCAAGTAGGGGCATGCATTATATTAACTTTCGCGGATGTCTGTTCAGAGACATCTGAAAGGTCCTAATGGCTAGAGGGGGGGTGAATAGCCTAATAAAAATTCTTGCAACAACACTAAACAAATGGATTAGTACAAAAGATGGCGAAGCTAAATAAGCGATGCTACACACTAGCTATGCAAGCCACAATTCAAAACTATTGTCTCTAATCCACACAAGGGCTATGTCTCTACTCTTACTCCTAGGTGAACAAGATAAACTAGCTAGATTACCAACTAGGAGCTAAAACAACCTAACAAGCTACTCAAGCTAAGCACCCTAACAAGATATACTACCAAAGTAATACGAAGAGGTGCTAGAATACAATACCACCGATGTAGTGTCGAGGTTGAGGCCAATCACCGTGTACAAGAAATCTCCAACGAGCTAGCACACAAAGACACGATGATTTTTTTCACCAAGGTTCACGTGCTTGCAACACGCTAGTCCCTTGTGGCGACACACTCACTTGACGGTTGCTAAGCTTAATGGCGGTGCCAAATCCCCGGTGGGAGCTCAAGCAAAACGATCACAAGAGAGGGTCCAACAAGCCACGAGCAATCCACTAGTGCTCCTTTTCGCGAATCTCCCGGGGTAAGGAACGACCCCTCACAAACCACCGGTGGGCCTCGAACAAGCTCCAATCGAAGCTCAACACCGCCTCTTGCTCCAAGCCGCTAGGAACCAAGCAAATTCCCAAGAGAAACAAGATCCCGCTGCTTCTCCAAGGATGAAGTGCCTCTAGATGAATCAAGCAATGCACTTCTATCACTCTCAATCTCACTCAAGAATCGAAGTTAGAGTGAAGAGATGAGTGGAGAGGAGTCTCACAAGCTCACAAATGAGTTAAGCCGTTGAAATGTGCAAGAGAGAGCTCAAATGGCCACCAACCAACTATTTATAGACCCCAAGTCGAAAACTAGCCGTTGGTTCAAAAATCGCCTCGCAGACGCCGCGGATGGGCGCCACGCTAGAAGCTGCGCGGACGCCTGAGCGCCGGCCAAACCACGCGCCCGAGGCTAGCGGCCGGACGCCGACGCCAGCGCTGTGCGTCGCGGGGGTCTCCCGACACCCTATTGGATCGCTGCGTCCGGCGCGGACGGACGCTGCGATCGGCCGCCGCGTCGATCGCCGTTCACCTCCGTTGTCGGATTCGGTTGTCTAAGCTGGACGCCAGGTTGATTCTGACCGCCAGCGCCTCTCCGGACGCCGGCCGCGCGACGCGATTTGAACTTTTACATCGCGCCGGGCGCGCCAGCGCCAGGAACCCCAAGGTCGGCCAAAAAAAGTAGAAAAAGTTCCTCTTCATCGTTAAGGTCGTCGTCTTTCCATCTTTCCAAGTTTCGCTTCTTGTCTTGAGTTGCCAACACTTCATTATGTGTCCCGTGAGCACAAGAGTTAGCATGTCGCGATCGGTTAGACAAGAAACGAAGTTAGTGCTCTCAATCCTAAATGCATATGCAAGTCAATTGACCTAGAAGCACTTCACCAAAGGATTGTCGGCGGCATCCCCTCTTGATAGTCGGCTATCTATCCTATAATGTGATCACACGCTCTATCGTGTCTTGATCACCGAAAGGAAAACCCTATCAAGATACCTTTTGCCTTGATCTCCCTGTTCCTCTCAAGCCGATCATCGAGCTTGACGATCCACCATGTCCATCAACATCGTCCATGTTCATGATCATCATGCTCCTTGTCATTCATCTAATCCTATCTCAAGTCATACACTTAGAGCAAGGATTAGTCCACAAGTGTGTCATCAATTTCCAAAACCAAACATGAGATTTCAACATCTAATCTAATAAAATTGGAATTGGAATGCTAACAAGATTAGTATGGCCCTTGTTCAAGGATGACATGGAAAGTTAATGGTAACTTATCCTTTTTTTTCACAAGCCCTCATGCTTAGCTGCAATGCTAGGATTATGTTTATGGCCTCATGCTACCTTGTCTGATGTCGATTAAACTGCCATGTGCACCACTCATTTGGACGTATAAGTTCTATTTGGTAATTTAGCTTGTCCTGTGTGCATCTGTATTGGATTGTTTATACAGAATGCTAGAAGTCAATGTTTGGAATATGTAGTTTTCTAGGACTGAAAATTATATATCAGAACCAAGCTAACAGATAGGATAGTTTCTGAAAGTATGGTTTGATTGTCTCTGCCATGAGAACTGACGAGGTTCCCTCATTGCTGCCCTGATGAACACAGTAAGAAGAGGGGAGATGATTGTGTTAACAACAAAAACGCTTATTCCTGCTTGTCTTGATCTGGTGTCATGTGCCAAATTGAGGGGGCCCATTGGGCCTGCGCCATGCCGCAAGGCAAGGAGGCTGGTCGGCCGCCGCCGCTTTCCACCGTCATCGCGTCATCTTTTTTTTTTTTTTTGAGGAATCATCGCGTCATCTGCTTCGCCGTTAAGGATTTCTTTAAATGCAAATCTCCCCGAACTATAAATACAAGGGACTTGTAATCGCTTGAAATCAATCGAAAAATTAAAAGGGATAACACCCAACTCTTGTCTCCCTACTCTCTCGCTCTCCTCTACCCTAACCGCCCGTGGTAATCACCGCCCACTTTTACGCCGCCGCCAACGTGGGCCCCGGGCGAACCGGCGCCTTCACGCCATCGTCGCCCCCGCCCTCAATGTCACCCGCGCCGCCCGTCCCTTGCCGTCATCACGCCGCCGATCGCCGCCCCAAGTCAGCCCCCCCAACGCCGCCGCCCGCCACGTATCACGCCGAATCAATCCGGTTTGTGACAAACCGTATCCAAGACCGGGACGATTCCCACCACCAATGGCTTCCAACGACCACCACCCCAGGTTCATGGACAATCGTGTTCATGGAGAAGCTCCACACCATCTTCGACGACTACGAGCAGGCTGTGATAGCACGCTGGGAGCAACAACACGCCAGACACAGAAGCTACACCCGGTCAACGGCGACGCCGTCCTCCACATCCACGGTGAACTGGTGGTCACGACAACGAAAAACCGCAGCCGCCGCCTTGGCTGCTCGACGACGCCAGCCCTCGACGTCATCTTTACCATCGACGACATACCACCATACGACATGACACCCAAAACATTTACAAGTAAACAAATCCAAATAGCACCCGAGTTCTAAGTGGAATTTGCGTGATTCTCCTTCCAAAAAAATGCATCTGTACTCGAATGAGCCATGACTTCCTATGATTTTGGCGATAGGCAGTCACCCTTAATCCCTTGTTGCAAGGGCTGTCCGCCGCAAGTCCTCTACCAAAATCGTCGACTCTGGTTGTGGGTGGAGAGACCTTGGCTATACCAGCTGGTCAAAGTGGTCAAGCACGAGAGAAGCTTCCAAGCAGGCAAGCACAAGTACTGTCCGCGGCCCGACCACCGCAGACCGACCAGGAAGAAGGGACGAAGATTCCTTAATCCAGGGGCAAAAAGGTCATTCTCTCCCCCCTAATACCACTCCCTGACCTGCACCAGTCCTTCCCTCCCCTTCCAGTCCAGTTCCAGGCCTCCAACCACTCGCGTCGCGCGGCTCAAGCTCTGAGCTTGCTCTGAGCTAAACCCCCGCGGACGAGGAAAAGTTCTCCGTTTCCTTTCACTTTCCCCAACGCCCCGAATCCAGCTCCAGAAATCACCCCACGGTTCCACCCCACACCCACCCCGCCCGCTCGGATCCCCAGGCGAGCACGGCCTCCCGTCCCCCGGCCCGGTCCAGCGGGTTGCATGGTGCCCGGCCGCCGCTTGTGAGCCCGATCGATGGCCTCGACAGAGGCGCGCCGCCTCGCGGTCGTGCCGCAGCTAGGTGAGCCGTCCCGTCAGCCGGCCCGCTTCCCCTCCCTCTGTGATCCCGTGCGCTTTATTTCGCTCCTGATTCCTGAGGTCGGGGTGCTTCGATCTGATCTGAGTGCTTCGGTCAACGCTCCGGTCGTGGTCAACCGGGCAGCCGGGAGATGCGGGTGTCGCCGAGGCGGAAGCATCTCTCCGCGTCGCGGCCGCGGGTGTGGGCTTTCCTCGGAAATTATCGGGACTGTTATGGGTGTTTGATACTTTGTGTTGGCGCCGGGACTTTGGGTGTTTGGTGTTCTCTGTGCTGGTGCCGGCACGGCGGGGTCGGCAGGTTGGCCCTGCGATCGCTGCGGAGCAGGTGGGTCTTTGTGAGGCCTTTCTCGTGCAGGGCTTGTGTGCTTATCGTAGGGAAATCACTGCAAGCAGTGCAGTACTTATGAAATATACCTGCAGATAGGTATGCGGAGATCGGAGGCCATGAAAATTTTAGGGTTAACTATGTGTTTCAGTGTTTGGTGAGCTATGGGACTAGGGAGGGTCCTATCTATGAGTTGGATTTTCCCGGTTTTAGGAGCTTTCGCCCTCTGACAGCACAGGGATGAGGAAAAGTTGCTTGTTACTTGCTTTTGACAGCATCCACCTGCTGGAGAATGTAGCAAGGTCTGGGTTGGTTATGTTATGATGGTCTGTCCAACTGAATCGTGCAGTAGGGCTGTAGTGGGCTACTGTTTGGAATTTGGATCGGAAATAGCAATACAACTCTTTTGTTCACCATTCCAGTAACTGTGCCTCTTTTTGCTCGGAAAGAGCTGAAGAGGTTTACCTTGCTTTTTGTTAATCGTATTTATGCTTTGTTGGCGAATTTGTTGTGTGTCAAGTTGAGAGCTTATTTGTTGGTTACTTCAAGATTGGGTTTTTGTTAGGGTGGACCGGTCGAGGTGGGGTTACAGTAACCTTCTGTTTGTTCAAAATGGAGATCCCATTCTCTCAAATGTTCTGTTTCTACCTTATGTTGAACGTGTGCAAAACCGGCAGAAAATGGGTGTTCATTCTAGTTGTAGTCATAAGGGTCTACAGAACTCTAGTTAGTTTGTGGTACATAACACCGTGTTTTGTGGCCAAAGGTATTGCAAACTTTACCTGAATGGGCTATAAACATGTTACGTTCTGCAATTCCAGCCATGACATCTGTTTTGTGAAATTTTTCTGTGTTGTGATTTGAATTTGGTTGTGACCTTGGAGGTTCATGCCCCGTTGGAACTTCACCTAGTCAATAAAAAAAAGACGGTTTACAGCTCTGTTCTAAAACAATTGCATTTCACATTTTATGGATGTTTGTTCATATGGAAGACTGCTGGTTACAGCTATGCTACTTTTCTTGACTTAACTTCATGATATATGAACAGATATCGAGCAGATACTCAAGGAAGCTCAACACCGATGGTTACGCCCTGCTGAAATATGTGAAATTCTGAAAAACTACAAGAACTTCCGTATTGCTCCAGAACCACCAAACAGACCACCAAGTATGATATCTGTCTTCTGTGCCGAATATTGATGCGGCTTATGGTTGTTTTAGCATAAAAGTAATTAGTTTGGTAATTACCAAGTGTTCTGAAAACCCAGTTGATTTTCTTTTTTTTGAGGGAAGGAGAGCCCAGCTGATGATACCCCATAGCTCTGTTACTGCCTCAATTCAGATTGCATGCAAAATTATTTAGAATTTTAGATTTCCCTAAGCAATTCAATACTTCTACCTTCTGAGCTTTACCTAACTTTTCAGTGTTTCTAGTTTGTTATTGCCTGTTTTATGGAGTGAGTCTGTGTTTATGAAGTCTTGTTATGTGCTTTAAAGGTACTTAAAATGTGATGTTTTAAACTAGGGTCGCAATGATTTATAGGATAAACCTTTGCCGCTTGCAGGTAGGTTTCTGGCACTGAACAGTTCTCGTGTCAGAAAATTTTGACATTCATTTTGACCTTGTCAAAATACTTGAACTTCTCTTAACTCGTGTGTTTACATCCATATACTAGTGCTAAGGATGTGGCTGTTACTTCAATAATATTCCAACCAAATTATCATAAAGTTGATAGAGAGCTGCAATTGTATCACTATAATGTGCAACTTAGTGTTGATCATGATCACTAACATTTTTCATGGCATGCCTAGGTGGGTCTCTTTTTTTTATTTGATCGGAAAGTACTAAGATACTTCAGGAAGGACGGTCATAATTGGAGGAAGAAAAAAATGATCAGAAGACTGTCAAGGAAGCCCATGAAAGGTTGAAGGTAAGTAATTTTGGTTCTCAATATCTTGTTTCTAATGATCCATTTCAGTGCTGGTTAACCATTATTTTTCAATGGTAACCTGAGTATAAAACTGAATATTGTTCATAATGACAGTCTGGAAGTATTGATGTGCTTCACTGTTACTATGCCCATGGGCAAGAGAATATAAACTTCAAAGGAGGACTTACTGGATGTTGGAAGAGTAAGTTGATTGTTGTGCCTGTTGTGTTATTATAAGCGTTTATTTTTGACGAAATTGAACCCAAATCTGAGCAACCTTTCTCTTTTAATTTGCAGGGATTATATGCACATTGTACTTGTGCATTATCTTGAGACAAAGGTAACACTGATTAGTGCACTCTTTTTTTATTGTACTTAGCATGGCTCTCTTTCTGGGAAGACTGTTATTTCATTGCCTAGTATGTAGAGCGAAGTGCCTTGCTAGCATATTTTTGACACATGTTCTTTTTTTTTTCCTGTTTCACTGCTAAATGGCAAAAGCACCAATTATTACTTTTACACTGTTAGCTACATGAGCAAATATAGATGTAAAAATGTACCATATTGAAAAGATATCTTTAGGTCTATATGAAGATCCTATGGTGGTCTTATAAATTTATTACTACTGATGAACAGAGTCGAGATAGTTCTGATGAACAGACTGATCACATACTTACTGAGCTATATGTGTTTGCTTCTTTGCAAACATATTTACATACATAGCTCACAAAATCAATGTCTTTTGTTCATTATTGTCACATGGATAATGGATGTTATAGGTTTTACTGCATTGCAATTTGCTTGCTCGTTTGTACTGATTTTGCATTCCAGAGAGTAAATGTTTAGGGCTTTGAGCACACCAATTCAATATTCTTGACCTTTTTAAAGATGGCAATTTAGAAAAAAGAAGTCAGTGCTGGTTTTCAAAAGATGATAAGTCTGTTGCAGATAGTGGTGCTATACAAACTGTTCAACTCTTATAACTAGATAGCCATGTTTTAAAAACGCTAGACGCTAGGCGAACGCTAGCCTATGGTTTAGAGTTTAGGAAGTTTCGCGATTAAACGTTTTTTAAAAACTTTTGTGGTGCTGAGACAAAGTTCAAGCCTGAAAAGAAGATCAAGGCCGATGTCAAGAAGATGTATAAATATAGTAGCTGAAATGCTGAATAATAGAAGTTCCTGCAGCAATAGAAGTGGTATCTTGTGAAAAAATAGAAGTTCCAGGGGCTAGAATGTAAGAAATCAGTAAAGGAAATCATAGAAAGAAAATTTACAGATTAAACGAGCTGCTTCGTTTACCACTGTTTTTGACCGATTTCGCGGCGGTTAATCGCTGCAGCGTGATTAAACGAGCCTAAGTAAGTATCCAGCGTTTAATTGTGCGTTTACCACCTAAACGCAACACTTGGCCAAAGTTTAGAGTTTAAATGAGATTAAACGAAGTTTAATAACATTTTTTAAAACATGATAAACAAGAACCCGCTATGTTTCTAGCAATTTCATGGAGGTCAATGTTATAAGCTAGCTTAGCTTGATAGTGAAACAAAAGTTGATTCAGGTTTTATTTCAGCACTGGCTTGCTTATATATATATTCTCAAGTTTGATTTTAAGTCCTGTTTCTTGTTTTAAATGTTGAAGAAAAGGATTGTAGCAGGTTCTGTCAGAATAGAAGTTCTGCATCACATATTTTGCTCTTGCAAGAAGTTGCATACAATCCCTTTTTTTTTTTATTTTTATTTTTACATTCTGATGATGTGAAACACTTTCAGGGTGGCAAGTCATCTCGTGCTAGAGGAAATAACAACATTATTCAAGAAACTGCTGTGGGTAGTCCTTTTAAGTCAATTACCTTCATCACAGACTATAGAGGGAGATAGCTCACTTAGTGGACAGGCCTCAGAGTATGAAGAGGCAGAATCAGGTAGGAAGTTTTGGCTTTTGGTCTTATGAAATGGCAAATAAAGTACCATGCGGCTAAAATAGTTTTACTGATACATATTCCAATTATGCACAGAATATCTAAAGCAAAATTCGGTGCAGCAGATATTTATCCAGGAGGAGCCGGATACGACTCTTTCACTTGGATGCAGCAGCATGAAAATGGAACTGGACCCGTGATAGGTTCTTCTGTCTTCAGCTCTTACACACCTGCTTCGTCCGTAGGTAATGACCACTTGAACTTGCTTCTATGTTCTTTGAACCTTTTTGCGATGATTGTAATCCCTTTCTTTGCCACAAAACTGCAGGTAGTTACCAGGGGCTGCCTGCCACACAAAATACAAGCTTCTATCCTGTTAACCAACACAATTCTCCTCTCATTCTTAATGGTTCAAGTGCCATGCTTGGAACAAATGGCAGTGCAAATCACGCTGATCTTCCATCGTGGAATTCTGTGATAGAACTGGATGATGAGCCTGTTGAAATGCCTCATCTCCAGTTTCCTGTTCCTCCTGATCAAGGTGCTACAACAGAAGGCCTTGGAGTTGATTACTTAACATTTGATGAAGTATATTCTGATGGCCTCAGTCTCAAAGATGTTGGAGATGCAGGAATTCATGGAGAGACATATTTGCAGGTATGTTGGTCTATCATTCCGGACATTAATACTTATGGAGTTCTTAGTATCTATGATTCGATAAACTAGCATAGGATATCCTTAGTCACAAGCTCATATAAGGAAAATGTATAAATGTGTTTCCATGTAGCTGATATATTTGTTGTTTGCCTCCTTCACCAATAAGGAAATGAAAGAAAAATCTGTCATCATCAATGATTTGTGAATTCAACTGTATATGTACGTGCATGTACAAATGCTTTTGTGATGTCTATCTTTTTAAACTGTCTATTTATGGTTGAAGATGGACTTTAACTGTATGCTGTACATCCACTCTACCAGCTGTAACTAGTGCATTGTTGGCTTAAATTAATTATATCCAATTTTCATAAAGCCATAGTCATTATAAATTTTAATTCATACATTTCTATCTGTTTTTTATGCCAATGGTCATTGGAATCTGTATAATTATTATGGCATTACATTGTTTAGTTAAGAGGTACTCCCTCTGTTCCAAATTATAGTTCACTTTTGGCTTTTCTAGATACACTGCTTTTGCTATGCATCTAGTTATAGACTATGTGTCTAGATGCATAGTAAATGAAATGCATCTAGAAAAGCCAAAAACGACCTACAATTTGGAAATGAGGAAGTACTTGACAGAGAAAAATTTTCCTTCGCTTCAATAAAGAAATAGTGAGAATTTATTAGTATGCATAAGCAGCAATACTGTACTTAACTGTTCTCTCTCAGTTCCTAGTTTTTTAGACATTTAACTGAAGTTTTTGTATTTCAGTTTTCTAGTGCTACTGGTGATTTGTCTGCAACAGGGAACAGCTTCCCACTACAAAATGATGGTTCTCTGGAGGCAGCCATTGGTTATCCATTTTTGAAGACTCAGTCATCTAATCTATCTGATATCCTAAAAGACAGCTTTAAGAAAACTGACAGTTTTACAAGATGGATGAGCAAAGAGCTTCCTGAAGTGGAAGATTCTCAAATTCACTCTAGTTCTGGGGGATTCTGGAGCACTGAAGAAGCAAATAATATCCTCGAAGCATCAAGCCGTGAGCCGCTGGATCATTTTACTCTTTCCCCGATGCTCTCACAGGACCAGCTCTTTAGTATAGTCGATTTTGCTCCAAACTGGACATATGTGGGTTCAAAGACTAAGGTACGTGTGAGAAGTTCATTCATAATTTTTCTCTAAGCTTCAAAGCAATGTTTTTTTATAAGGCTCTGTTCTGATGTTTCAACTTTAACTATTTTTGCACATATTCTCACAAAATTTTACATGCTATACAGATTTTAGTTGCTGGTAACATCCTGAATGACAGTCAAATCACCGAGAGATGCAAGTGGTCATGTATGTTTGGAGAAGTTGAAGTTCCAGCAAAGATTTTAGCAGATGGTACTCTCATCTGTTATTCACCCCAGCATAAACCTGGTCGAGTACCTTTTTATATTACCTGCTCCAACAGGTTGGCCTGCAGTGAAGTGCGGGAGTTTGAATTTCGACCAACTGTCTCCCAATACATGGATGCTCCTAGTCCACATGGTGAAACAAACAAAGTTTATTTCCAGATACGCCTTGATAAGTTGTTGTCCCTTGGACCAGATGAGTACCAGGCAACTATATCTAACCCCAGCCTGGAGATGATTGACTTAAGCAAGAAGATAAATTCACTGATGGCGAGCAATGATGAGTGGTCCAACTTGCTAAAGTTGGCTGTTGATAATGAACCTTCTACTGCTGATCAGCAGGATCAGTTTGCTGAAAACTTGATTAAGGAAAAATTGCATGTCTGGCTTCTAAATAAAGTTGGTATGGGTGGCAAGGGACCCAGTGTGTTAGATGATGAAGGGCAGGGCGTGCTTCACTTAGCAGCTGCCCTTGGATATGATTGGGCTATAAGGCCGACACTTGCTGCTGGCGTGAATATTAATTTCAGAGATGTTCATGGGTGGACTGCACTCCATTGGGCTGCCTTTTGTGGCCGGTAAGTTAATAGGTGACATGTTATTCATTTGTCTTTCTGCTTCACATATTGATCATTTGGTATATAACTTGTGATGCAGAGAGCGGACTGTAGTTGCGCTTTATTGCACTGGGAGCAGCTCCTGGAGCTTTGACAGACCCAACTCCTGATTTCCCTGGAAGTACACCAGCAGATCTTGCATCAGCTAATGGTCAAAAGGGAATATCTGGTTTCTTGGCAGAGTCTTCTCTGACCAGTCATCTTCAGGCCCTCAATCTGAAGGAAGCTAATATGGCTCAAATATCTGGTCTACCTGGTATTGGAGATGTTACTGAGAGAGATTCACTTCAGCCTCCAAGCGAGATTCGTTGGGTCCTGTTCGAAATGCTGCTCAAGCTGCTGCACAGATATATCAAGTTTTCAGGGTGCAATCCTTCCAGAGAAAGCAAGCGGCTCAATATGAGGATGATAAAGGTGGAATGTCTGATGAGCGGGCCCTCTCACTCCCTTTCTGTCAAGCCACCCAAGTCAGGGCAGCTTGATCCTCTGCATTCTGCTGCAACTCGCATACAGAATAAGTTCAGAGGATGGAAGGGGAGAAAGGAATTTCTTCTTATTAGGCAGCGAATTGTGAAGATCCAGGTATGTAAATGTAGTGTGTCTTGTGCTATTTGAGAATAATGTGCAATATCCTCAAATATCATTATCCTTTAAATGGAAAATTGCTTCTGTTTGTCACTCTTTTTTTTTGGGGAAAGACTTGGAACTTTGTTGTCTGTTTGCCACTTAGTATTGATGTAAATTTCCTAATGCAAAGGTGCCTACCTGCTAACTCAACTTTTTGCTATTAACGGCTAATTGGCAGTATGGCAACATAGTGGGATAGTGTTTACTTTAGTATATTACTGCACTGTGTATTTGTCTGTATTGTAGTGTGCACTTTGTGCTATTTGAGAATGTTGCGCATTATTTTTTTTAAATTGCCTGCTAAGCAGTTCGTCCTTTAATTGAGCTTTTTTTTTAACTTTTTTTTTTTGTTCGTTTGATGGCTCATAGGCTCATGTGCGAGGTCACCAAGTGAGGAAGCATTATCGGAAAATAGTTTGGTCTGTTGGGATTGTGGAGAAAGTTATATTGCGTTGGAGGCGTAGAGGGCTGGGTTACGCGGGTTTCGTTCTACAGAAGTAGTGGAGAGCAGTAGTGGCGAACAAGTAGTTCAATCCAAGATAAGCCTTCTGGGGATGATTATGATTTTCTGCAAGAAGGACGAAAACAGACTGAAGATCGGCTCCAGAAAGCTCTTGCGAGAGTGAAGTCCATGGCTCAATACCCGAAGCAAGAGATCAGTACCAGAGGATTTTGACTGTCGTGTCAAAAATGCAGGAGTCTCAGGTCTCAGATCACCCTGGTTTATTCTTGGAAAACTTTAACTAAATTTGACCATGAACTATTTTCCTTCCTGTCAATTTCTAATCCAAATGAGAGGTGAATACCATACTGAAACACTGATTACCGTTTTTGGCTGCTTGTATGACAGGCTATGCAAGAAAAAATGCTGGAGGAGTCAGCAGAGATGGACTTCATGAGTGAATTCAAGGAATTGTGGGATGACGATACACCTGTCCCTGGTTATTTTTAGTGTTCAAAACCTAATTCGTTGGATTTCTCTGTAGATTGCCCCCGTTGTCTGATGACCCAAAATAGCGTTGCTGGAGCATGACCTGACATGCTTGGATTTGGACTTGGTCACTTAGATGTGGTATTTCTTTTGCCTTATGTACAGTAGAATGTTATCTACATTTGAAGGATCCTTGTATTTACTGTGTGAAATCGGTGTAAAGAGTTTGTCATTAGAGATCTTATCAGTTGACTTAACGTTTGCATGTGTCGCGCGCAGTGTAGCATTTAGGAATTTGAGATGCTTTACACGGTTCATGGCCTCAGTCATAGGCGTTGCAAATCGGGACAACTTGTGACGGCTTGTCTGCATGACGCCGCAGGGGTGAGGTCTCATGCAGTCATGCGGGCGCGTGAGCCTCACGGTTCTTAGCCACTGCTTCTAGCTGTCCATGGACAACTTTTTTTTTTTTTTTTTTTTTTTTTTTTTGACAAGAAGCAACAAATAATATTAATTAGCGGCAAATAGCCGCAATAGGGTAGTACAACTCATAAGGAGCCGAATGCAGCGCATTTGACAGCAACTGCAAGCGTGGCTAGAATTGGAACAAGTTACAGAAAAGAGGCCTGACGAGCCCAACTTTGTTCTAAATGCTCTCTTTGCTAGCAGATGAGCCATAATATTTTGGCTTCTGTCAAGCTTAATCATCTTGTGCGTCATTCCATGGACACTATTGAAGAATCGCTGCGTAAAGGCCTTGATCTTCCAATCAGGGGGGTCCTTATCCCTGTTCCCGGATAGATAGGTTGATAGCATTTGACTATCGCGAAGAAGGAGATCGTTGGTGCCTTCAGACTTGCTTAGGATGTCTGTCGCTAGAGCAAGAGCAAATTGCCTCACCCATAAGCACCGAGTCAGAAGTTGCCAAGTTGAGCCCGGATGTCAATCGTGGTATTGTTGATAGTATCAACAATGTGAATTCCAAGCCCCGCCATCGATGGAACCCGCAAGGTATTGTGCGGGATTGCCGATGCATCCGTGTAGCACTCGGCGCGATCCCGGCGCTTAAGGCCGTGGCGTGGTCAGATCGCAGCATCCTCGATGCTTTGCGATACCCGCGTGCATTCCCCGAATTATATTCATCATACCTGTTCGCCACATCGTGAACACACGCAAAGAGGGGACAAATTGCAAGTAGTCTGCAATCTTAGTTGGAGGTTAACTCCTTGTGGATCATCCTATGGGCCCGTGTCAATTTGCTTAGTGAGGGTGTTAGAGGCCACCTTGATGTCCGCCTCGACATGATGAAGTACCCGCAAGACCGCCCATTTGTTTTTTTTTTTTTTTTTGAATCTCAAATCGTTTCTTGCTCTCCACGGATACCGTAGAGTGGTGAGCATCTTCCATAAGCATGCCTCCAAAGTAGCGACGTGATAATGCATTGGAGAGCTTCTTGAATTCCTTCTTGTTCGTCCGGAAGCATAGTTGACCTGAAAAGCGGGATTAGCGGAGAACCGCATCGCTCTTGGAAAATCACAATGGAAAAAAAAAGGTGAGAGTCGTTCTCCTCCAAACCCACAAAGTGTGCACAATTTTTATCAATATGGATTGAAAGTTTCCCTACACGTTGGCCTTGTCGGGAGAGCATTCCCGATGAGCCTCCAACCGAAGGTCTTGATGTTTGGAGGAATAAGCTTGGATTTCCATATTCTCGACATGATCGACATGGCACCAGCCCATGATGCTTCCGGGTCCCCGGGAGGGAAGGCTCACCGCACTTGCTTATTTAAGAATCTGAAAGCATCTTTGGTTGTACAACAACCTTTCTTTTTGAGTGGACCCATCGATGATATCATTAGAGTCCCAAGGAATGGTGAATGTATTTTTAATGGTAGCCTAGCCGGCAGTAGCATCAAAAATTTCATCTATCAAGGCCGTGGTTCCGGGAAGGGCTATTAGGAAGTTTTAGGTCCGAGATGGTGTCGGGAGCTTTGGAAACGTAAAAGTAGGTTTATATAATTGTAAATATTTTCCCAAACGTAACACCATGGGGAGGACCAAATGCTTGAATTTCCTTTATGGATCCGGGCAAAGTGCAATTTTTGACTAGAAGGTTTTTAACTTTAACAATGGAAGACCGTAAGGAAAGCATTAGAACCCACATCTATTTTCCAAGCAAAGTGTTTAGGAGGAGGCTTTTATTGACAAGGTGCATGTCTCTTATGCCCAGGCCCCCCTTTTTTTTGGTCCAGATGTCCCTCCAAATTCCCCGAAATGAAAGGAAGAAGGGTTGCCTTCTTCTCCAACTCCCGACCACCGGAATCTACTAATGATGGAGGTTATCTTGCTCATGAATTTTTTAGAAAAAAGAATGGTGGTCATGTAGTAGATAGGAATAGAAGAGAGAACTGAATTAATGTAGGTCAATCTTCCCCGCATGGTTAAGTTTTTTTTTCGCTTTTAGGGTTGTCAATTTGGCTTTAAATTTGTTAATGACAAAATTGTAGGCCTTATTTTTGTCTGCATGGTTGAAAATCGAGGGTGACCTAAGTAAATTGAGTTTGCGAAAGGTCACTTACAGGGGAACACACTCTTTACTTGGGTTTTTCTTTGTCTTGGTCAACTCCTTTACTTGAATAGAATGGCTGATTTAGCTAAGTTCGGAGTCTGACCTGAGGCCAAGCAAAAGTCTTGTAAGGCATTCTTTATTTTGGTGTCCATGGACAACTTGGGCGCTGTCATGCCACACAGCCTGTACTAGTCCTGGCGGCCCGGAGATCCACCGGGATCTAACCACGTGGATCGGCAAAGATCAATTAATCAAAGGAACAATTGATGCCTAATTACTTGTCTATCTTGTGGCTAAGGAACTATCATTAACACTCAACAGCAGTATAAAACTCACAAATTATTGTAGTAGGTAAGTTTCACTTCTTTCTACCATTATACCATCAACTTCCATAATTTAATTATTCATACATTCATGATAGTTCTAGGTCTGAATCTAGATGGTGAATTTGTTCATTATAGTATATCAATAAATTATCCACCATGTGTTAAGCTACACGTTAGTGTGTAATTTTATTGACCCCAAAGTCACTTGTGAGTTGTGACTGAAGGGCAAAAACATTCCTCTTGTATTCACTTTACTAGGTTTTGAAATGAATATTTAGGACCACAAACAAACTTCAATGAAAAAGGTCTATACTTTGCAGAGTTGTGGATATGTCGTAAAAACATTTTTGCTTTTTAGTTGTTTCTCTCCATCCAATGTCGTTTCAATCTTATCAATTCCAAAAGGAGATGAAGTCAACAATAATTTTTGGATAAAGAAATAAAAAATTTATCAACTACAAATCTGTATTGCTCTTTGAGATCTATAAATTTGATTTTTGTCAATTCTCCATCCTTAGGTAGTTTCAAAGTTTGAATTTCAAAATGTGTGTATTTAAAACTAAATTTTGGGACCATAGATTCTTTCAAATGAAAATGTTTATAAATTATAATGTTTTAGATTTCTTTCGAGATCTATAAATTTGGTTTTGGTCATTTCTCCATTTGAGGTCATTAAAAAACAAAATATGAGAACTTTCTAATAGAATTTATAGAATTTAAATGTTTTCAAGTGAAAAACCTATCGACTACAAAGTTGTGGATCTGTTCGATATGCAACTTAGATATAAAGTTTCTCTTCATCCAACCGTAGTTGAAAAAGCGATAAATTTTACTATTTCTAGAGTCGGTTGTAAACTAGAAATTGATTGTGGAGGCGGGTAGCTCGAGAACTATTTTTAGAGGTGTATTTTAATTAAAATGTCTCTAGTAAAATGCATCTGTTGTTGAAAATCATTGTGTAGTAGTGAATGAAACGTTTTTCTCAAAAATGAAAAATTTGTTGAAGGACATCGTGTTAAAATGCATAATATGTTGGTGGACGCCGCGAAGCGTACAAAATTGTGTGCATCTGTCGTAACACCACGCCTATTATCTTATTCACTTCTCGTATTTGCGAAGAGAGAAGGCGGGAGAAATGACTTCTTTTTTTTTTTTTTGTCTTCAACCTTTCGGCTATTCACCTTCTCACCATTTCTAACTTCCATTTAATACCTAACCCAACTTTCCTTGCCCAAACCACTCCCTTCCAAAAGAAGAAACCCCCACACTTGGGCAACACACAACAAATTTGGATTTTTAGTTATATAATTAAAATCAACAATTTTAGTCCATATGGCATTATTATTAAGTTGGTATCTAAAGATCCGTGCACTCAACAGAGCTAGATTTAGGGTGCGTTTGATTGAGTTGTGGCTTTTGGAAAAGTTGTCGTGGGTGTGGGCTATGAAAAAAGCAAATGGTGAGAAAGCAACCGTGAGAGAAAGCGTAAGGTCATTTGATTAGAGGTGTTGTCAAACTTTAGACCGCCTAAGAAATACCCGTGATGTCCCCTGAATGCCCGAGACGTGTTTATATGCGCCAGACATCAAAGTAGTTTGTTCATTGATTAACATGAAATGACTATTTAAGCAAGGGAAAAAGTATTTGGCTACATCCGCCAATCTTTCCATCCATCTACAATGAGCAAATAAATAATGGTTCACAACAAGGCATTGTTCACATCTAGGAAATAAATAAATAGAAATGCACAAGCCATGGGAGATCTGGGGAGAGCTCGCCGCGGAGCCGCATGTACCGGGGATGGGTAGGGGTGGAGCCTATGATGGCGGCGGAGAGAGAGGAGGTCAAGTGAAGGTCGGTCCTATGGACGGGAGAAAGAAAAGAAAACGAATCGTTATGTTTGTAACTAGTGATAGGTGGGTAATTTTTAGGCCAAAAAGCAGCTAAAAGCGAGAGGGAGGGGTGCTTTTCAATTTGTATTAGAGTGAAAGTCGCTTTTGGGTGAAAGTTGTTATGGCTTTTGAGACCTTTGGTTGGCTTTTGTCTTTTGGAATAAACAAAAGCGGTAAAAGTCTAACCAAAGGCACCCTTAAACTTCTAAAGTTTGCAATACCCAAGCCTCCAAACTCGTTCCTCGGCAATCAATTGACAATTAGCTAGATGATGGAGAAGAGCCTTTTGGGAGATGGCGGTTCTCGCTCCGCTCTCCCGTCCCCGCTCCCGTATCGCACCCACCGCCTCGCTTTGTCATCCCTTCCATCTCCGGCGACCCGGCGGCACTCCTATGCCTTTCGGGACTCGTGCGCCTACCTATTCATCGTTCTTCATCCATAGCCCTTCTTCCACAAACCTCTCTTCCCCAAATCCACGTTCGCCAAACCCTAACACGAATACAGCAGTCAAGGACGGTGGGTCGCCGTAATACGAGCTATCATTTCCGACCATTGATCAGAGCTTCAAGTTGAACAACGAGTGTTACCAACAAGCTTCCCGGTTGATGTGTCAGATAGGAGGTTTAAGAACGGCGAACGGAATTCTATTCCGTTTGAGGCAATTGGTAGGGAGGAAGTGAAGCTTAAAGCCATTCCGATCTCCTTGAGATGGAATTCAAGTGCGGAAGACCGTGAGTTCGGAGGAACAGAAGAAGTTCGGAGCGCGGCAAAGGGTCGAGCAGAGGAGATTGAATCCATGGCGGAATGGACCTACTGTGTCACGGACCGTGGTTTCGACCGCCACCAAAAGTCCAAATAGTCCTGTGGATCTTAGGGCCAGCACCGTGGATTGAGCCACGCGGCGATGATCGAGAGATCCACAGAGAGTTGATAGGGGCACAAGAGGAAATTCAGTGGGAGCAGGGTACATGTTCCGATCCAGCTGTGGAGAGTCCACCAGATCCGCCGCCACCAACACATCCGCATCCTCATCCCCATCCACCCACATCACAAACCCTAACCAAAATCCTAGGACACTTCTGGAATTCGTCCACCAAATCATTTGCAGAAGCTGTTCAAACTAGGTTTGCACCTACCGTAAAGGTCAGCATGAACCGCGGAGGTGGAAACCGCGGGTGGAATGGAAGGGGAGATGGGGGAAGAGGCTGGTATGGGGGAGGCAACAGAAACAGAGGAGGTTGGGGCGGTGGAGGACGAGGATCGTATGGTGGATCCGAGGAAGCAAGAGAAGCAACAATTCATGGGCAAGGAAAGAGCGTAATCCGAAGCGTAGAAGAGTGAGAAGAGCTCAGAGAGTGAACCAGTTCAGATTCAAGACAACGAGAAGTGGGAGAAAGCAATTCATGGGTCTACCTCCAAACAAGCTGAAGAAGCTACTGATCAGAGTAGTCAACCCACTGGTAAGGCTACTACCCCCGTTGGGGGTGATGCTACCAAGGAAAACCGAAAAGTAGAGTTAAGGGGAAAGTTGCTTGTGAGATCTGTGGACTGTTCAACCATAGTACACAAGAGTGTAGGAGAGCCAAGAATGAGGGAGAGGGCAAAAAGCCATGTGATAACTGTGGGTTGTTTAACCATGCTACAAAAGATTGCAGGAAGGTTAGGTGTGAGTTGTGTGGATATCTGAACCACTCTGCATATGACTGCAAAATGTGTCTTGCCTGGAATTATGGTCCTGAGCTATGTGCAGCTCAAGTAGAAGACCAGAGTTTCTTCTATATTGAGGAATGTATTGATCCAAATGTGGCCAAGCAAAGAGAGAGTATAGGAGTGGTCAATATCTTGAAGGGTCATGCAACTGCCAGGCAAGTTGAACAGGAATTTGCCTTCTTGGAGAGTAATTCAAACTGGCAATGGAATGCAAGAATGGTTGATGTGAACAGATTTGTGATGAGATTCCCAAGTGCAGGGTCTCTAAATGACTGGAAAAAGCTGAAGGGTTTAGCCATGAACTCTGCTGATGCCTTCATGAAAGTGGAAGTATGGGATGCAAATCTCAATGCCAAGGGCTCTTTACAGGTAGCCTGGTTCAGAGTGGGGGAGATACCAGCTGATCAAAGGTCATTAAGAACAATAGCTAAGGTCCGTGGACTGGTGGGGAAGATAGCTGAACTTGATGAATCTACAAGATACAAGGCTGAGTATGTAAGAGCAAAGATTGCTCAGAAATGTCCAGAGAGTGCCCGCAAATCGCCGAGGCTTATCTCGGGAATGAACAGATTCATATTCACTTTTGAGAGAGAAGTGGAGGAGAATCAAAAAGGTAGAACTCACAAGTGGGGTAAAAGTTGGTGATGGAGATCATATTGCCAAGAAGCTCAAGTCCGATGCTCGAAAGGAAATCACCACAAGATACAAACAAGCAAGAGTTTGCGGATCACTAACATTGCAAGCTCTAGCAAATCTGCACAAAAACAAAAGCAAGTGGATGATGATGAGATGGTTGAGCTGCGCAGGAAGTTATTGCTACGCCTTCTCAAACCAGCTCCAAATCAGCGCAAGATGGCACCGAGATGGATGCAATGCAAGTAGACCCTATCAATGTCGGTGAAAACATAGGTGCCGATGATGTTGGTACCGATGTCGATGAGTTCTTCGAGAAGTTACAAAGAAAGTGGCATTCTCAAGGAAAATGATAAGATTAACTCAAGTAAGAACATGGATGTAACCGCCTTTCATGTGTCCGTGGATGGCAAGAATATAGATGGCATGGGACTCATTCATGCCGAGATTAAAGAACGATGATGCAAAGAAAAACATGGAAAAGACAAGGAAGTTATTATAGCATCACAAGAAAGTACAGTAACTGAGGAAAGAAATATGAGTTCTGATAAGATGGCTGAAATACCATTTCAAGAAAAGGGCGATGATGAACTGAATAAGGTGGTTCGATGGAGATAAGGAGGAGTGAAAGATTGAAGAAGGACTTCTTGTTAACTACTCAAGAGAAGAATGAAGCTATGGCTAAAAAAGAACTTTGGAAGGTACATCTCACTCCTCCAAGCATGTTTCAAGTTCAAAAATGATGTGATGATTGTTTGTGAGAATATAAAGCATTCTTCTAATATAAATTGTGTTGCAAATGTGAATGATGATTGCTCTTTTGCATAGTAAGAGAGATAAGGTGTTACCGCTTCTCTAATGTTGGATCTATTGCTACTTGCTCATGATAGTTTGCTTGACATAACAAACAAAATGGGGGTTAAAGTGAATAATAATGGTTTTGCTACTTTTGATGTTGTTAGGGAGTTAGAATCGTGAGAAATAATTTATATATTAAGAACATCAAAAAAAAGAATGATAAGAGTATTGTTGAAATAACAGAATTCCAAGTGGAATCTGTACCATCCGTGAATGAGGAGGAGGTTTGTGAAAGTGATGATATGGATGATTTGGAAAGTTTATCAAAGAATATGAGAAAGTCAGGTTTAAAAACAAAAAAAAAGAAAAGTTTCCCTACGTGGGAGGATACAAAATAAGGAAGTTATAAGTGAGTTTGAAAACAAGAGCAAGTCTCTTGATGATGGGAGAAAAAAAAGCAAAAGAAAGAAAAAATGATTAGTGGTTTAATATGGAATTGGGGTATTAGAAAACTGGTACCCCAACTTTTCTCGAAAAATCTGATTCTTGAGTATAAATTTCATTTTATTGGATTACAAGAGACTATGGTGGTGCAATTTGAAAACTACATGTTTAGGGAATGGGATCATAATCAGAATATATGTGGATGTGGAATCCTTCCAAAGGAAGGTCCGAGGCATTTTAGTGGGCATTTTATTAGAAAGGTTTGATATAGGCTCTTTTAAACAAGGTGAATTTATCCTACAAATGAATCTGTAGGGATAAAGCATTAAAGATGAAATGGAATTTAATGGTAGTATATGGAGTCGCTAGAGAAGAGTTTAAAACATCCTTCCTAGCGAGCTCTCAAAGTTTTGTGCAAATTCTGTGGAACCCTATATCATAGGGGATTTTAATATCATCGATATTCTTATGAAAAAGTTCTTTAACGGGAGTGCATAGACATACTCCAATGTTTAATGCTTTAATTCAGTTTTTATGAACTCAGGGAATTGATTATGTCCGAGGTACTTTTACCTGGACCAATAATCAAGAGCCTCTGCTTTTAGAGAAATTAGACAGAATTTTAATGACTAAAGAGTGGGAAGACATGTTTCCACAAGCAATAGTAAGGAAATTACCAAGGAAAATTTCAGATCATAACCCTTTGATAATATCTTTGGGAATGAATGTTCAAAAAACCTGTTATTCAATTCTCATTTGATCTCAATTGGTTGAAAAACCCAGAATTTTATGAGAAGGTTGAGGAGATATGGGTAAAACCTTGCAGGGGCTAAATCAGCCCCGGATAGGATACAAAGAAAAAATAAGTTTGTTGAAACAATATTTCAAAGGATGGGGGTTTCATATCCAAGGAGAATGGAGAAAAACAAGAAAGAAATTTCAAGAAGAACTAGGGGAGTTAGAATTAATAGAGGAGAATCAGGGGGCTATGTCATGAACAAATTGACAGGAAAGCCTTCTTACTATTTGAAAATTTGAACAGTTTACGTGAGGAAGAAATATATCGGCACAAAGAGAAGTCATGAGACTTGGTTATTAAAGGAGACAAGAATATCTTTTTTCCATAAATGTGCTAGTGGTAGAAAGAGAAAAAATACCATCTTTAATTTGGAAGATGATTCTCGAATCATAGAAGGAGATGATAACCTTTTAAATCATGCCACCGAAAGTATTATAGAGAACTTTTGGCCCTCCAATGAGATATGATGTTTCTCTCGAGGAATCCTTTTGGGAAAATATTCCACACATCACAAAGGAACAACAAGAGTTCCCAGGAAAACCTTTTAGTGAAAAAAAGAGGTTAAGGAGGCACTAGACCAAATGGAAGCTAATAAAGCCCCGCCCGTATAAAATGCCAATTGAATTCTATCAATCATGTTGGAAAATTGTGAAAAATGATGTCATGCAACTCTTTTATGACTTTTATGAGAATAAGGTGGATATTAGCAGACTCAACTATGGCATCATCACTCTTTTACCAAAAGTAGTTGATGCCGCTAAAATCCAACAATACAGCACCTATTTGTTTGCTCAATTGTTTATATAAATTGATCACAAAGACTTTAACAATTAGGTTGGAGCAAGTTGTCTTTTCGATATCATTCATGAAACACGCATGCAGACTTTCATGAAAAACAGAATATTACATCAGAATTGCTTGTCTACATGAAATTTTGCATGAAACAAAGAGAAGGAAAGAAATAGGTGTAATTTTAAAATTAGATTTCGAAAAGGCTTATGATAAAGTGAGTTGGGATCTGTTGTTTATGTGCTTAGAAAAAAAGAGGTTTTGGGTTGCAAAGGGACAAATTGATAAAACAAGTTGTTTCGTGGACCGCCGCTGTCAAAATCAATAATAAAATTGGTCCATATATAAAAAGTTATAAAGGGGTAAGGCAAGGAGATCCTTTATCCCCAATTCTCTTTAACATTGTGGTCGATCGTTTGACTAGAATGGTCCATCAAGCTCAAAATAACAATTTGATTGTTGGCCCGATTAGTCATATCATCCCTAAAGGGGTAGTGCTTTTACAAAGATGCTGATGATACAATTGTGTTTCTAGAGCATGGAATCCAAAATGCTACAAATATAAAATTACTTTTGTACATGTTTGAAATGCTAGCTGGTCTTAAGATTAATTTCAATAAGAGTGAGGTATATATGATCAATGATGAGGAAAAAATGGGAATTAAATATGCTGATATCTTTAACCGTCAAGTTGGCTTGTTTCCAATTAAATATCTTGGTGTGCCTGTGGGGCCTAGTAGACTCAAAGTTAAGGATTGGTTGCCATTAGTGGAGAAGGGAGAAAAGAAACTTGATGTTTGGCAAGGGGGGTTTGATGTCTATGGTCGCTAGAACAGTTTTGATTGAATCCAAATTTTAAATAATACACCAATTTACCACATGTCAAGATATCTTTTACCAAAAGGTACTTTAGGACCAATGGATAAACAGAGAAGGACTTTTTTGGCAAGGAGGAAGTTTGAAAAAGAAATACCATTTGGTTAGATGGGAAATCATTTGCAAAAGCAAAAAGAAAGGTGGGTTAGGAATTAAAGATTTGAGGAAAATGAACATTAGTTTGATGTGTAAATGGTGGTGGAAATTAGAAAAGGAAGAAGGTCTTTGGCGTAACATAGTGAAATACAAATACCTACAAAATAAATCTATACATGCAAGAAGGCATAGATTGGGAGACTCACCAATGTGGTCCGACCTGCTGAAAATCAAAGACATTTACATACGTGGTAGGGGTGTGAAAATTAATAAAGGCAATCTAGTTAGATTCCGGCAAGACAGTTGGTCGTATGATGAATCTCTAATGAGTCTGTATCCAGAACTTTTTGTTTATCGAGGAAAAAAAAACATTACTGTACTAGAAGTGAGAAATGGACATAATATGGCTTTTTAGAAGATGGCTGTATGGGAATTTGCAAGTTTCTTGGAATAAAATCTTAGCTGATATGGGTACTTTCTGTTTCAATAATAGTCCCGATCATGTCTTTTGGAGGTCAGTCCAAGAAATCCAAGTTTAATGTTAAATACTTTTATGAGGCTTTAAATCATTTGCCGATCTTTGGTATTCACCACAAAAACATCCGAAAAGTAAAATTCCAGAGAAAATCAAAATTTTCTTGTGGCAATTGACTAATGATGCTCAGATTAACTAAAGAAAACTTGTTAAAAGGCATTGGAATGGTGACACCGATTGTGCTTTTGTGATCAATTAGAGACTTTGGATCATTTATTTTTCCTTTGTCCTCAGAAAGCAAAATTAGTTTGGACAGTTATAGCTAAGTGTATTGGGGCCAGTAATATCCCACAAAATCTAGTACAATGCTTGGGAATGGTGCAAATACTGGTTACCTCAAGGCAAAGAGTTTCATGCTATGGGTATCGGTGCTTTTGTTGGTCAATTTGGAAGTGCGTAAACAAAGCTGTTTTCGATAAGAAACCGATAAGTAACCCAATTGTCATTTTCTGTCAAGCTCATGCATACATGATGTTCCGGTCGGGGTTTATATGATGTTCCGCATAAAGATCTATGGGTACAAGGTGCCAATGTCATGTCAATATAGCAAAAGATATCCTCGCCAAGCAAACCTCCGGAGAGATCGATCACTTGCTGCCCAAGACGATGACGAAAGATCAAGATGAGGTCCAAGACGGGGGCCTGACCGCTTATCATCGGTGCTTAGGAAAGTGGCGTTCGGGGATCATTCATCTTTGGAGGCATCCGATCATTTGTGATGTGTGGCTTTTGCTAGTTATCTGTACTCTGAACTTGATGGCAAACAGGTCTATGTTCGCTTGCGTTTAGTTGGTAAAAATTTTGATCGGTCAGTTGGAGTGAATGAGCCTCCTCAAGTTATCAGTTTTAGTCAGTTTGGTACTGGTTTATTAGCCAGTTGGTCGATAGACCATTTTCTCGGTACTCGTCTGCCAAAGCCTGTTTGCTTTTCTCTATAAACTCTCAGAATGCTTTGTATTTCCGTTCTAGCAATGGAAATGGGTAATGTCCCGGTTGGAAAAGATTAGCTAGATGATATTTTTGTTTATCTTTTCTTTAATATTCTTCCATACACAATGATCTATATTAGAATTGAGCATGTTAATAGCCCGTTTAGGGAGGAGTTTAATGATGGATAACAAGTAGATAGGTATACTAGCCCAAAAAAATCTAAGGAGAGGAAACCCGCTTGCATAAGATAAGAGCCTCGCCCTCCAACCAGCTATCAATATATCTTATAAAAGCAAAATATCCTATTTCTCCGTGACTTCGTGAAACCATGTCATCAAGAGGGCCCCACCATCCACTCAACCTTGAATACACGATATCCTGCCGTCTCCTGGTGTTTCATGCAAGAACATGTGGTGGAAGCCGCACCCACCAAATCCCACCGTACCATTATTAACGGTTACCATTGTCTCTCAAATCCAGCACAAATAAAGTGACAGTTCACTCCACACCCTCTTATACCCCATACTGTCCCCACCACGTATGCACCACTGATGCATGTAGCAGCATGTCGATCTTTTTCCCTTCATTGCAATAAATATTTTTCAGAGACTATTATCTCCATGCCACTGCCTATATAGCCGACAATGACCATATCGGTGGTGGTAAATTTCAGCAGCGCACATCGTCTCTGTCTCACCGTAGCTCCCTCTCCTATAACGATGGTTTCATGCTATTGGCACCATGACATCACCGTTGGTGCTTCCCTTTGTCCATCTCATATCTTCAGTCAGAATCAATACCTTCAAGCAAGCTGTGATCCCCATCCACATCACACCTAAGGAAATTCTTTTATTCACTCCTTCATTTTTAGTGAAAGAGTTGTGGAATATATATTGTTTTATTTGCCTTTTCAGGTGAGAGCTTCTTGATGTTGACCAAAGTTGGCAACAAAATCACGATCATCTGCTTGACTGTGTAGTTCTTTTGAAACTGCACAATGGAAAAGTTACTAGCAACAACATAGCGATCGGTTCCTTGAGTGTGCATGGGTTCCCTTCACAACTAATGCCAGACCATCCTGATCGGTCATAATATAAAAAAACTGCTTTTGTCTCCAATTAATTTTACACTTAACGTCATGACCATTGTTATACTAAATAGTTATTGCTTATTTATTTCTTTGCATAACCTGCACTTTGACATCTAGATTAATACTACTGCAATCATCATCAATAGTATAATTTATATTATTCTCTAAGTACCCAAGCAATGCGCAGGGAATTCATCTAATTCTCTTTATTATCTTGTCAATCATAGGTTGTAAGTTTATCCTCTTCAACTTAGAATAGCGAAGGGGTAAGCCTAGGTATTTAATAGGAAAATCAATTTTCTTACAGCAAAATAGTTTAGCAAAATCATTAGTGCTCTGTCATCATCCATCCCAATTGTGTGAAAATCACTTTTATTATAGTTAATCTTCATACCAGACATTTGTTGAAAGCAAAACAAAAGCCACTTTAAAGTGCTAGCTTTCTCTATATTACTTTCTAAAAACAGTACAATGTCATCTCTGTAAACTTATAACCCCTCCTTCCAACTTATAAGTGGATCGATTTGAATGTAATGGGACTCTCGAGTCTCGACTGTTATGCAAAGCTACATACCAGTGTCTGATTATATTTTCAACAACACCAAAACGCAAAAAAGTTGATGCATGCATTATTCGATGATGGGCAAATAATGACTATATTAAAAAAGAAAGCTACTGATGATTGTCAACCGTTAATGCAAAGCTACTGATTCATGGCCGCAGCGCTTTTGTGCATGTTTGGATGATTCCGTAGCATGGAATTTATGAAAAGTCACTGCAGGTTTGGTGTTCACACATGCACTGTGTGGTACGGTCAATTAATTTGGTTGATCAATTGCTTCCTATATATAATTTTATTCTTAAAAGACGTATGTACATATACATTCCTTAACCCATAAGCAAACATGTGCCACCGACGCCAGTCTAGTCACACCCAGACCGTATGTCTTTTGGTTGAGCATCGGATCAGGCTGATTATATAACATATATATGCATGCATTGTGCGTGGCCTGGATATACGATGATTTTGTACGATTACGTAAACTTACCACCACTACCGGCCGGCCTCTTGCTGTTTGTATGTGAGATTTGCTTTTTCACTACTGTTTCCAGCAATAAAGTGGCCAGTGGGAAAATAAAGTGCTGCACCATGATATGCATTAATTATGCACGATATGTGTGATACTATATATATATTTACGAATATATACGGACGCGACGCCATACGTGCTCCCAAAACCAGTGACCATTGTATTGAACAGCTTGAATTGACGTGGAAAAGTATGTATCAGCTCGTGTGTACGTATTGGCATGCAGTGCATGTGGGCTGCCACATATATATATTGTCATGTGATTGATAAAATATTGAGGTTAACTATTTATTAACACCAAATAAAATGATCCTGTAAGAGTCACGGTAAATTAGGTTTATATATTACTAGATTCGTGTCGTGGAAATCATTCATATAGTATGCTAAGCTTTGTACGTCAAATGATTAATAAACGTTGCTCTATAGTCAAAATACTTTCGAGAGTTTTTTTTTTTTGACAAGAAACATATAGTTGGGACTTGGGACCCCCTATCAAGGGCAGGGTTACGAAGTTCAGTGCTCCTGAGGGCATTGGGGTTCATATATAGGTACAACCTGGAGTATAGTGATCAAATTAAATTACAGGGGCTGTGAAAGCTAGTCTAGCCAAAGTATGAGCTGTAGAATTGAGGTTTCTATCAATTTTGTAAACCTTTGCTCCTCTTCCTGAGGTGTGGTTGCTGAAATATAGGTAAACGTCTTTATTCGTCAGCCTGGTGGGGGTTTTATTTTTTTGCCACAGATTTGCCACTCTTATGGACACTCTTATTTATTTGCCACTCAAACCCCACATGTCAGTGACTGAGATGGTCCCACCTGTCATTGACACACAGCAGGTTTGCATCCGTAAGAGTGGCAAATAAATAAAAAATCCCAGCCTGGTAGGTGTGAATGATCCTCAGCATTGAGGAAGTGCACCAATTGATCAGATAGAAAGGAGATGTCGTCGAGGTTGAGTTGAACCATGACCATGGCCGCAAGTGCCATGGTTGCTAACTCTGCAGCTATAGCCGAGTAGGTCTCTGACTCTCTGCCATAGCCACCTTGATGTAGATGGAATTTGTCGTACCTGTGTATTGACAATCAAGATCCCAATACCTGCACTTCTAGCCAGGGGCGGATCTAGGGGCGGGCTGCCCGGGTTGCAGCCCCCACCCCTGAGCGTTAACTTACATGTAAAATGTGGTTTATTAGTCCTTAAATTACTATTATTTATTAACTTTAGCTCTAATTGTCACGATTTAGCCCTCCCCCAAGGGGGCTTATCCTGGATCTACCCCTGCTTCTAGCAAGTTACTGAGTTTGGTCTGCATGGTGAGGTGGAGGCATCCACAAAACATCTGATTCCGAGTGTCTCGCTGGCATTTGAATGGTGTACCTGTCCATCAGATAACTGCAGGAGTAAATTGCATATACCTTGCTCAAAATGACCACTATGGATGTCGTGCAAGTTGTCGTCACGTGATGTAGTCCTGTTCCAAGTCAAATATTCTTTACCATCGATTTCTGGAGATTCATAGTTCAACATGTGTATTACATACTACTGAATTATTTATCATGGTGAATCTAGAAGTGTAGATAGATCTTATGATTTTTTATCAATACCGTAGCCTACTAACAAATTAAGCTTCGACATGCTTTGGCCTTTTATTTAACAACAAAGGTTGTGTTTTATTTAAAATCAGTGTCTTGAATGTGAGACTTCACTTGCCGCTTGTGATTTGTGAGTTCATCAAGTTGGGAATTATTTCGAGCCCCCTCCATGCTATATATACCCGCACCAGGTGGGTTGAGATGCCTCGTCCATCAATCTACAGGCCAGGCCTGAGGCTTTCCTTGCCTTGAGTAGTCACTAGCTACGTACTCTCAGTGCCTCAGTCGCGACTCTCGCGAGATGGATCATCCTTGTCATCAATCCATAGAGACTGCAGGTGCCAAGAAGGACTACAGTGACCCTCCCCGGCACCATTCGTGAACGCCGGCGAGCTGGGCAAGTGGTCCCTCTACCGCGCCGTCATCGCCGAGTTCGTCGCCACGCTGCTCTTCGTCTACGTCACGCTGGCCACCGTCATCGGGCACAAGCGCCAGGCCGAGTCCCAGCCGTGCGGCACCGTCGGCGTGCTGGGCATCGCGTGGTCCTTCGGCGGCATGATCTTCGTGCTCGTCTACTGCACCGCCGGCATCTCCGGCGGCCACATCAACCCGGCGGTCACCTTCGGCCTGCTGCTGGCGCGCAAGGTGTCGCTGGTGCGCGCCGCGCTCTACGTGGTGGCGCAGTGCCTGGGCGCCATGTGCGGCGCCGGCCTCGTCAGGGCCTTCCACGGCGCCCATTGGTACCTTCGCTACGGCGGCGGCGCCAACGAGCTCTCTGCCGGCTACTCCAAGGGAGCCGGCCTGGCCGCCGAGATCGTGGGCACCTTCGTCCTCGTCTACACCGTGTTCTCGGCCACCGACCCCAAGCGCAAGGTCAGGGATTCGCACGTCCCAATCCTGGCACCGCTGCCCATCGGATTCGCGGTGTTCATGGTGCACCTGGCCACCATCCCCGTCACCGGCACGGGCATCAACCCGGCAAGGAGCCTGGGGCCGGCCGTCGTGTACAACCAGCGGAAGGCATGGGAGGATCAGTGGATATTCTGGGTCGGTCCGTTCATCGGCGCCGCCGCTGCCATGCTCTACCACCAGTTGATCCTCCGCGCCGGCGCAGCCAAGGCCTTGGCATCCTTTCGCAACAACCACCACATCTGAATCTCATCGTCCATATCTTATCGCGGTCGACCACCCGTCGGCACGATGATACATGGATTCCAATTCTTCTAGGCGTACATGCATGCATTCCGTGTCTCCAGCGTTTGGATTGTGTGTCCTTGCCGATTTCATCAGCTTACATTTCAAGCTTCAGCTCGTTCATTAGTTACCTGTTTATCATGGACCGTGCCACCACTTTCTATATATATTTCCACCCTCTGTTGTATATCTATGCTATGTATGTACTGATTTAGTTCCAGTGCAAACACTTTCCCAATTTGTATAATTCATCTCATGTCAAATCATCTAAGGTTGTCAAGGGGCTCACGGTGCAATGGCAAAGGCCATTGGTTGGGGGGCTCCCACCCGCGGTTCAAATCCCGGTGCGACACTTTATCCCTGGATTTATTTCGTGATTTTCCCGCGCTGTGCATTAAGTGGTAGGCGACGTCCCCGTCGATAGCGCGCCCGCCGTGGTGACTTCGAACTTCAAGATTTGCCGCTCGATCCTTCGAAGGTGCTCATAGGGGTAGGGTTTGTGTACGTGTGTTCATAGGGATGAGTGTGCGTGCGTGTTGAGCGTCTGCGTTGTACTGTGTAATCTCAAAAAAAATCATCTAAGGTTGTGTGTTTATATATTATGTTTAATGACTTTATTCCCCGTAATTTTGTTGTCTTTTATGGCCAGCTAGATCCACCGTCTAATCTTTAGACTTGCGTGTGAGTGTAAGCCTGCTGATCAGATGATGACAGGTGTCAACGAAGTTCAAAATTTGAATTTGGAGCGGGGCGCGCCGACGGTTGACAAGGGAGCGTGGTGGACGCGCCTAGGACGTCGTCCTCAGCCAGTAGTTTGTTTTTCACTCACTTGTATCACTTGTAACTAGTGTGTGTGGTTTTAGCATTTGATTAAGTTGTGGTATATATAGCTGGTAGTAAGGAGAGCGCATTAGCGCGGTGTGTTGGTTTGTAAACACTTTGTATCCGAATCTATTCTAAGGTGAAAAGGGCACCGACATCCCGTCGGTTTCCTCGGTGTGTTCGGCGTACATGCTCTCGCTCATCCTTCTAGGTTAGCCAATTTGTTTCATTAGCGCCGTGATTTGATCCTATTTCCAACAATCTGCATCGGAGCTTAATCACTCCGCTATCCATCCTTCTAGATCCACCATGGGCGATCGGAGGCCGGAGGAAGTGGCGGTGGCGGCGACGGTGGGCGGTTATCCTACCCGGCGCCGACGGGCGACCAACTACACCCGCTTGGAGTATCCGAAGTTCGTGCAATTATGGAGGATCAAGGGGTGGGGGAGATCATGGAGCCGTCGGAGAGGTGGTTGTGCGGGATGCAAATGGCTATCGAGGCGGCGCGGGCGAAGGACAGAAGGTTAAGGCACATCCGCCGGTGCCTACCGATGGGGTGCCGATGCAGGTTGCCGGGAAGAAAAACAGCAAGGAGGTGTGGGATTCACTCAAGGCGATGCATGTCGGGAAGATCGTGTCGGGGAGGCACGGTTGCGCGACTTTGCAAAGTGAGTTTGATGCCATGAGGATGAAGGACGCTGATTCTGCCGATCACTACACCGCAACCGTCGTGGATGGCGGTGAGGTTTTGCAACCTTGGAGGAACGCCGATGACGACAGGCACTAGTGAAGAAGCTCTTCGACCACGATCCCCTAACGCTACATCAATGTAGTGGTCGGGATCGAAAGCGACTCCGTGATCTCAAGACTCAAATATGTTGATGCAAATTGGAAGATTGAAGACATATGAAGAGAGGACAAGAAACTTCGAAGGGAGGTGTGTCGATCCGACAAAGAAGGGCAAATCTTTGTTGACACAAGCAGAGTGGGAGGCTAGACGAAGCATTCCTCGGGAGAAAGCTCGTGAAGTAGCCGAGAGAGGAGGAGGACGTGGAAGAGGCCGAGGCGTAAACCGGAGAGGTGGTGGCCGAGGTGGAAGTTCTCAATCCTCAAGAGAAGGTGGCGGCAAGTGTGACAAAAGCCACATCAAATGCTTTAAATGTCACAAGAACGGGCACTATGCCGATAAGTGTCCAGGAGGTGAAGAAAAGAAGAAGGAGGAAGCCCATCATACCAAGGCAGTCGAGTATGAGCCTGCTGTGTTGTTGGCAAAGACAACACTGACCGAAGATGAATACTGTTCCTCGTCTAGGCCGTTGTCGGATAACAGTCAGACCAAACTGCATTTGCATGAGGTAAAGGTATCCCCTAAGTTGCACTATTCGAATGATGGTGTTTCTAGTGGTAATGTCTGGTATTTAGACAATGGAGCTAGCAATCACATGACAGAGATAGATCAAAATTTAGAAGTCTTTATGCTAGTGTAACTGGTAAAGTTACTTTTGGGGATGGGTCAACAAATAGACATTCAGTGGAAGAGGTTCTATTTTGTTTGAGGGTCGTGGCTTTGGTGATCGCTGGTTGTTGGATAATGTTTACTACATTCCTAGACTTAAAAAGCAATCTTGTTAGTCTTGGACAACTTACTGTGATTGGGCACAGAATTCTCATGGATGATGAAATGCTTGAGGTAGTAGAGAAAAAATCCCGAAAAGGCTGATTATGAGGGTTAAGAGAACTCAATAATCTGTACATAATTCGCTTGAAAACAAGGGCACCTATCCGTCTCTTAACTAATGTTGGTGATTTGTCATGGTTATGGCATGGGAGATTGGGTCATGTTAATTTTCAATCTCCGAAAATGTTAGTGGAGAAAGAGATGGCTGGTGGGGTACCATTGTTGGATCATCCGGATCAAGTATGTGAGTCTTGTTTAGCCGCAAAACGGACTAGATGTGCATTTCCAAAAATGTCTCGGTGGAAGGCCGATGAACCACTTGAATTAGTGCACATTGATCTCTCGTGGTCCAATAACACCGAAAACTGCAGGGGAAAGAAATACTTTATGCTCTTAGTAGATGACTGCACAAGATGGATGTCGGTCTTCTTTCTAAACTCAAAGGACCAAGCTAGTGAAGCATTTGCAAGGTACAAAGCAGAAGCAGAAACTAGTTTGGGTTACAAGGTGAAGTGTGTGAGGTCTGACAGGGGAGGTGAGTTCTTGGCGGCAGCTTTCAGGGAAATTTGTGAGAAAGCTGGCATAAAAAGACACTTCACAAGACCCCACTCACCACAACAAAATGGAGTGGTGGAGAGAAGAAATAGAACAGTCATGGAGATGGCAAGATCACTTCAAGAGCATGAGTGTACCGGTACTTTCTCGGGAGAAGCGCTTAGGCATGCTTTGTGCATTTGCTTAATAGACTACCAACCAAACCTATGGGATATAGGACACCATTTGAGGCCTGGGAAGGCAGGAAACCACAGTTGGGTCACATGAGAGTCTTTGGTTGTAAAGCTCATGTCACTCCATCTGTACCACATTTGAAAAAGCTAGATGATAGAAGCATTCCAATGGTGTACTTTAGTGTTGAGGAGGGAAGCAAAGCTCACAGATCAGATAATCCAAAGACCAAGAAGATAGTGGTCGGTAGGGGATGTGGTATTTGAAGAAGGAAAGGCATGGAAGTGGGGCAATCAATTTGGAGAGAGTTCAGAGTTTGGAACTGAAGATTCAGTGGAAGTGCTAGAGAACCCCTAGTGGGAAAGTGCAGACAATGGTGGAGATAACCAGTGGGAAAATGCAGACAATGGTGGAGATAACCATGCCGTGTACTCACAAATGACTCGAGGAGGATCTTCAGGGATGCAAAACTATGTACCTAGTGAAAACTCAACACACAGTCAAAACAAAGGTGGACCGTCAGAAATGACATTACTATTGATGAACCGCAACAAAGAAAACAAATGAGTTTGAGTACAAATCAGGATGAAGCAATGATAAATGGAGATGACAATGTTGTTGATCAAGAAATGATAGATGTGAAGAACATAGATGTGGATCATGATGATGCTCCATTAAAATTGAAAGCCCGTCAGAGGTGTATGAGACTGCTGCAGAAGTGGAGTTAACTTCAGATGCAGAAGTGGAAATAAATGCACTATTGACAGTGATGGAAGAACCAGGAAATTTTGCTGAGGCAGCAGGGAATCCAAATTGATGGCAGCCATGGAAAGTGAGATCCAAATAATTAACAAGAATAAGACATGGGATCCGGTGCCATTGCCGCCAGGACACACCCTATAGGTCCGAAGTGGGTGTTCAAATTGAAAAAGAATGCGATGGTGAAGTTGTGAAGCACAAGGCAAGGTTGGTTGCAAAGGGCTATGTTCAAAAACAAGGGATTGATTATGATGAAGTGTTTGCTCCAGTAGCAAGACTTGATACAGTGAGATTGATTCTAGCAATGGCAGCTAATCAATGAGGTGCATCACCTCGATGTTAAAACCGCATTTCGAATGGTGAACTTATCGAAGATGTATATGTCTCACAACCAGATGGGTATGTTGTGAAAGGAAAGGAGAAGATGGTGTTCAAGCTGAGTAAAGCCCTATATGGACTCAAGCAGGCCCCTAGAGCTTGGAATGTAAAGCTGGATGGGAGTTTGAAAAAATTGGGTTTCAAGAAGTGTGCTTCAACCTGCTGTATACACAAGAGGTGTTGGCAAAACAAGGGTGATACTTGGAGTGTATGTGGATGACTTGATAGTTACTTTGGGAGATCCGGATGAGATTGCAGTTTTCAAGAATCGATGACCTCTGAATTTGAGATGAGTGACATGGGACTGTTGTCATTTTATCCGGGAATAGAGGTGGAAATCGTAAAGTCGACTTTATAGCTATCAAGCAAACCGGTTATACAAAGAAGGTTCTATCTCGCTTGACATGGCGGATTGTAATACAACTAAAGTACCAATAAACCCCGGAGTAAAGTTGCATAAAGACAAGAGTGGTGTAGCTATTGATGCAACAGCATATAGGAGAGTTATTGGGTGCTTGAGATATCTGCTTCATTCTAGGCCGATTTGGCTTACTCGTTGGGATGGCAAGTAGGTACATGGAAAGGCCGACCAAGCCGCATCTAGGTGCAAAGTGAAACAAATCATGAGGTACTTGAGAGGGACTCAACCTCGGGAATTGTGTATACCGTAGAAGAGAAGGAAGAAAGTCCGACAGATATTCGCATGTGACTTCGCCGGGTGATCTTGATTTCGTGAGGAGTACGTGGAATGGCTTTTTATCCGAATGAAAGTCTGATAACATGGTGTTCACACAAGGAAAGGACTGTTGCTCAATCATCCTGTGAGGCAGACCATGGTCGCAACAAAAAGAATGCAGGGAATGTGGCTTAGAAGTCTCGTTGAGTGAACCGACAGGGAGCAAGCCCAAGGTTGTGACCCTGCTTTGTGGACAATAATTCAGCAATTCAACTAATGAAGAATCCTCAGATTTCATGGGCGAAGCAAGCACATTGATGTGAAATATCACTACATCGTGGAGTGTGTGGAGCGTGGGCGAGATCATCGCGTGAAGAGAGTCAAGACATTTGAGCAGAAGCGTATTCACCAACCAAGGCAATGGCAAAGTGGTGAAGCCGGGAGAGATGAGGCATTTGCTCGGGTACGCGAGCTTCGCACTCATCAAAGCTTAAGGAGGAGAATGTGAGTGTAAGCCTGCTGATCGATGATGACAAAAATCAACGGTTCAAAATTTGAATTTGGGCGGGGCGCCACCGACGGTTGACAAGGGAGCGTGGTGGACGCCGCCCCGACGCCGCCCTCGGCCCGGCTTTTGTTTTTCACTCACTTGTATCACTTGTAACTAGTGTGTGTGTGGTTTTAGCATTTGATTAAGCTGTGGTATATATAGCTGGTAGTAAGGAGAGCGCATTAGCGCGGTGTGTTGGTTTGTAAATACTTTGTATCCGAATCTATTCTAAGGTGAAAAGGGCACCGACATCCCGTCGGTTCCTCGTGTGTTCGGCGACATGCTCTCGCGTTCATCCTTCTAGGTTAGCCAATTTGTTTCGTTAGCGCTGTGATTTGATCCTATTTCCAACATTGCGTCCCTATTGTTTACTCCCCAACTTTGGGTCCCACACATTTCCATTTTGTTCTGTGTCGTCTCTCTCCCCAGTCGTCTCTCCATCTCTCTATTCCCTTCCACTCCCCTCTCCATCCTAATCCCCAAATCCAATCCAAATCAGCGCCACAGGAGGCGGCCCGGGCTTTGCTCGACATCAACACGCCACCACCCTAAGCGCGATAGTGGCGGTTTGAGGCCCGCGACGGCGGGATCGAGGCATGTGGTGGCAGATCGAGATAGTGCGTGTAGCTCTACCCGTAGGCTCTCGTCCCTGCAGCCACACAGGTTAGTGAAGCGACGACTCAACATGGGAGCGTACGGCTCCGTGAGGGTGATGGGCCTCCACATGGCATCAGCTGCTGCGGCGAACGCAAACGAAGGCCACACCTGTGGGGATCCCGATGATCGGATGGCGCTGTGCGGCGACACACACACGAAGCTTCATCGAGCGGGGCACGACGTCGCTGCTGACACAGATCTATGGTGAGCTGCGCTCTCCCTCTCCCTCTGCCTCCTAACCACTAACCACCCAGCTTCATTTTCCTCAGTCCTTCAGGATCTAAGCACCGCTCCTCATCCAATCTCTGATGTGCTGACGGTGGGTGAAAATGAGATGCGGATCTGCGAGTGAGGAGTGAAAATCTCATTAAAAGGGTGAAAAACGAGATGTGTGTTGTAGATGGGGATAGACATCGGTGATGGGGTATCAATGGGCACGCTTTCGGAAAAAGAAAAAAGAAAAAAAAAACATCGGTGATGGGGCGCTCTAGGATCCATTTGTTGCTATCAATAAAGCTACCACTGACCTCGCCATGCTCTCTAGCAAATTGAGAGATTGACAAGACATATTCAAAGCCATGCATTTTGCCTGCTCTCTAGCATTTTCCTTGCCCAAATGCAAATTGGGAGTGAGACCCTCGTCTTCTTATAGCTCTCTTTTTAGGACCTAAAAAATTTTCATAAGAGAGCATAGTGAGATCGAGTGGTAGCTTCATTGATAGCAACACATGTAGCCTGCAGCGCCCCATCACCGATGTCTATCCACGGTACCTACAGCACACATCTCGTTTTTCACCCCTCCAATGATATTGCGGCCGGGAGAACGAGCCGTAGCTCGGTTGGCAACTCGCCAGGTGTGCGAGCGTGCCCGCCCGTGTTCGAAGCCCAGCTTCGACACGAGTTCCCAATTTTCGCCTGGATTTCCAGGGCGCCTCTCTTCGCGTTGCACGCTCAACGAATATTGCGACGATCTTCGCCGCCCCTTGAAGGACGCGAACTTCCAAGTCCCGTGTGTAGCTGTAGGTTCTGTTTGTACACAGGTGGTGTGCGTGTGGTGTGGTGTAGGTGTGCGTTGGTGTATGAACAGATACTACAACTGTACTTGATGAGAGAGCGCAAAAAAAAAAAATGATATTGCGGCCGGTTGGAATAAAGTTATTACTTAAATATTAACAGTGGCGACAATCCTAAGACAAGGTATGTTCTAATTCTGAGCATTTGTTAATGCTTTTCAAATAAAAAAATTGTTATCATTTTATTTTATTTTAGATAAGGGAACAAAGTTACAACCTATATCAATGGTTGATCATGCTTCATATGTATTTCTCAAAAATATATGAGAAACTCATAACCACAAACACCGACCCATATGTATGCAATATACAGATTACTTGTTTCATCATTGTAGCACAAACGTTTTAGGACACGTATACTTCCTCTGTCTAAAATATAATAAGGTATCCAAGTAATTTTAGGACATATTATAAGGTAAGACACAAATGACACATATTGTCCTCATTGATTACTATATTTGGGTCGTTGATAGATATTATTATCATATTAATGGCTAGCACTCATGTGAATCTTGCCTTTCAGAGTGTTTGTTCACTTCGAGGAAGTACGTGAGAGTTGGACCACCACCGTTTGGATCAACATAATTTATGTGACTCTAAGGATGCCACTGGCTAAGCCGATAGGTTATCCATACTCATATATGTTAATTATCCATTTATAATTACCTAGTGGATAAATATCCATTGGGTAAGAGACTAGCAAAGCAAAGAACTCGCAAACCAAAGCAAAAGCAAAGAATTAGCTAGCAAAGCAAAGCAAAAGCAAAGAACTAGCTAGCAAAGCAAAGCAAAAACAAAGAAATAGCAAGCCATTTGGAGCAGCGGGCGTAATGGGTATACCCTCCCTATATACATGCTTTACTGGATAATCCATATCCTCCATAAACAACATGAGCATGGGTTTATATGGACATTGGAATCCAGTGGTATCACTATGTGCGTCTAATGCACATGGGAAGCCCAATCTATAGTCCGGTCTGTCGTCGCACACCTCCGCACTTGCCTCTGCCTCCCTGCCCCGCTTTCGCCTCCGCCCCCTTCCGAGACTGCAAAGGCGCACCTTCTCATACTCAGTTTGCTGGCTCCGCCCTCCACCGCTTGCACCAGAAGGCTGTGAGCCTAACCCTAGGACTAATCTCTATGCTTAAGTATGATCTAGCTTTGAGATGGTCCTAGTCAAGGGAGAAGCATGGAGGTCATGGTAGATGTATGGAGATGACCCAAAAGATGATCAAGTGTTTGGACTTGGACAAAAAAAAAAAGAGAAAAACAAAAAAGAGCTTGAGGCAAAGGTATAACCATAGGATCATTTTTGGTTCGCACTAAAGACAACATAAATGATTGGAGTGATTCAGGATCCATAACTAAACTATAAAGAGGGGAAGTACTTCGAAACTTCGATCAAGCACCACTAGGTCAAACATTCGCTGATGCATTTAGGACCTATTGTGGTAACTTTTAACCCTTGAAAAAGTGCTTTAGAAAATGCTAACACACGTGCACATAGAGTACACTTTGTGTGTTTGGCAAGTTAGAAGCAAGGTTAAAAGTGTTTCGGATGATGAAGTGCTGCTAGGTGCATCGGACGTTGCGACCTACTAGAGCCGAAGTTGAGAGCTATGCACCAGATGCAGGTGTCGAGGTGCACCTGATGCATCGTCAGGCGCAGGTGTCCATGTCATCAGATTTGCAGCGTTTAATCGGGATGCGCATCTGACACATGGGTGCGTCTGATGCCACTCTAGCGGACATGTCCAGTGTTGTTTTTGGCGTTGTGGAGCTCTCTAGACTACCACCGACGCCAACGAGTGCACTATCGACGCTGTCTGGCCGCTTGCGCCTAGAGGTGTCGAACAACGAGGCAAAGTGACCGCATGAAGTTGACACATCCGATGCGCAGGCAATCGCACGCTCGATGCGACTTTTAACCCGAGCGCTGGATTTGATTGACCGCTGGAGATCACGGGTGTATTGGAAATCGGGGGCACGTGGCTAATGTTCCGTCCACCGGACGCACAACACAAGCACGCCCTCGATGCGCGGTTCTGCATTGTAAAAGATTTCATCGCTAACGGCTAGGTGAGCTCGGGCTCGCCTATTTAAGTGGTTTGTCCAAATTGGAGGACTCTCTCTTAAACAATTTCATTCTTGAGGCAACTCACTCCCACTCACTCCATTGCTTATTGTGCATTCTTGGTGAGATTTGGGAGTGATCTTAGTGCATTGCTTGCTTGTTGCATCTAGTGGCACTTGAAAATGGTCGTGGCCGGTGGATTTATTGTTACTCTTGGAGAGTACCGCTCCTAGTCGGCTTAATGATTGATGGAGGCGTTGGCAAGAGAAGGTGATTGTTCTTGGCCACCTCCCGGTGCTAGTAAGGGGTTCTTGGGCTTTCTCGTCAGAGCGACGAATTGCCACTCTAGAGGATTGCGTGTGTTGTTGATTACCACACTTGCGAGTGGTGCCTTGCGTGGAGCTTGGCTTGCGCTACCGCAAATAAGGACCATCAAAGTGCCTACCGACACAACCGAGACTAGCTTGTCGGTGCACACGTGAACTCCGAAAGTGAATAAATCATTGTGTCATCCATTCTTGGTGATTGGTGTTGACACCGTTATAGCATAATTTTATAAGTCAATTAACATGAAATAAGGGCTCAAGTCAAAGACCAAACATAAGTCTAGGGTCTAACTAACATAATTCCACGAGTTTTGGTATTCTCGACTTTCCGTGGACTTGATAGATAAATGCCGAGAAGAATGGAGAAAGTTCCTAATATACAAGACATATGATGACAAGACTTGACCGTGAAGTAACTCAACCCGAAAAGTGGACTAAAACATTCTAGAAGATACCGAGAGGACACCGTAAAAGACCGGATGCCAAGGTGGCACTCCACTGGCGGCCGCCCAGTGCCACATAGGCCGGCCGCCAGTGGGTCGGCCCTCGACCTCTCCTTTCTAGGTCGGTTTACTACCGACATTGAGGTTGTATCTACACCGCTGTTGAAGGTCGGTTTGATCCAAGGGTTCACGCTCATCGCCAAGTACTATATAAGAAGACCACCGACCCGTGGCTGATAACAATTCATTATCAATATTCAACTCATACCCATCAAGTCCAAACCAAGTCTAGACCTAAGCCCTAGTTCATCATATTAGAAGTAGCTAGCTAACTAGTTAGTTCTAGTTCAAGATCAAGTTCATCTTGAGTTCCTCGATAGTCAAGCAATAGCAAGAGCATTGTTCTTCGCTCTTGGATTCGATTTGTAAGTATTATTATTGATACACTATTGTTATGGCTTTGATCTATATAATTATTATATTCTTATTGTTATGTGTTTATGCATGCTATGATTATATGTTCAGTTTAGTAAGATTGCTTTATATTTTATGCATGGAATTGTATAGCATCCATATAGATGATCACTATGTGGGTGATAAGCAATGTGTAAACGTGGTGTTTATACAACGTTTATCCGCAATTGCACCCTATATTCCGGGCGTGTGGGTAGATCGCGGGGAGTGACAGTCCTATTGAGTCCTTTGGAATCCACCCTCCGAATGTAGGACTAGTCGAGCTTATAATTACGGTAATGATCAAGTTTCGCCCTTGGTTGTTATTGGTAATGCTTGCCATGTGTAGAAGTAATCCAACCTTGCCATGATAGCTAGATGTATTGCACTAATTGTAGTGTTCATTATCATATGATTAGGAGTATCCTAGGAATATTCTTTCTATTCTTTCTATAACATGCTAATTGCTCGTATGATACTAGTGGCATATGATGATCTTAGACTTGGGTATTTATCATTTATATAATTATCTTTATCTTGTGACTTATCCTATTGAGTAATGTTAGATGCATATGGCTACTCGCATTACACTACCGTAAGTGGATCTCATAATTAAATCACAATATAAATCATTAGATATCCTTTTCTCTCTACTTTCCATAGACTTCCTTCCCTCGTGGTAAAATATAAATACGATACCGGATTACTCCCCAAGTGAAGTGCTACAATTGGTATTTCTATCTAAGGCGCTTTGCGTATATCATGTTCATTCTTTTATCAAGGCCTATCAACAAATATCATGCCTCGCATTTCTTAGAGCGTTATTGCTAGGGTGACAGACTAGTGTATAGGTAATGCCTAGAAATGAGTGGTATACCTTGAGCACATATCCCGGTGAGATTAACTCCACTATGGATAATGATGCTAAGTTTACATCCCACTACTAACACCGCCTAACTCCGCTTTGTTGGATCATGAGGTTAATCCCATATCCAAGCTAACATGATTAGATAGATATCCCATATATATTTCTTTTCGCCTTCCTAATTTGGATCGTGTAAGAAATAGCAACAATTGGCTTCATTGTTGATTGGTTCATCCTCTACACGGTGATTGGTTCACTTTGTCTCTACAAGTTGGTATAACAAATGGTCAAATACAATCCTCTCTTGCAATTACATTTGATATATATTATGCTTGTGTGGCTTGTGTAGTTGCTAGTTGTGTAGTTTGCTAGATGAATAGAGTAATCTAGTGGTAATTAGCTTGCTCACCTAGTTGTTAAAGTAGCAACCTAGCTATTGTGTAGTGACCATAACAACTAGAATCATGAATAGGTGGATTACCTAACAAAGAGATCTAGAGCAAATCTGCGATTAAGCCATTTGTTTTACTCACAAAGTTGCTCTAGTGATTTTGTAGTTTTTTTTTTTGAGAATTACACAACAACGTGAGACGCCGACAACATGCACGCCCACTCACCCCCTATGAACACATGTATGCAAAACCTACCCCTATGAGCACCTCCAAAGGATCGAGCACTCGGCAGGTCGGGAGATTCCCGAAGTCACCATTGGCGCCTGGCGTCGATAGATAGGAACATCGTTTACCACTTAACGCATAACGCCGAAATCCGTAAAATCCCAAGAACCCCCTCTAGCCATATAGGACCTTTCAACAAAGCCGCCTCCATGGTTGCGCTTAGGGCCATGCTTGACCGCCGGCACCCTTTGGCTCTCCGCCGCAGCGCCGTCCCCTAGTGCTCTGCTATGCTTCCTCTCCCTTTTGTGTTGCTCAAAGACGAGATTGCTCTTTGTTGTATGTTCTTCCATTTGTAAATTTGTGATAAATTTTATGACATTTGTGAATAATTTGATATATATTATTTCTCTGGTATTTGAATTCATAGATTTTTTTTAAAAAATTAATATATTACACAAAAAATAAATCACTAAAACAGTAATAAGACAAAGTTATTACCTAGACAGATTCTTGTTTTAAAAGAATTCATATAAAACGTAGGAGTCTCTCCTAGAGCGCTTTATTGTAACAATTCCTATTTTCTTTAAAAGAAACTAACAAACCTTCTAGCAGTTTTGTATTTAAATTCAGTAAAAAAAACATTTGGTAAGTATATCAGCTTACAATGTAGTTAAAAATCACACGAGGAGCGCGAAAACCGCAGGCGAGGGGGCACCAAGTACATGTGTTTGGCACTTGCCGCATGTCCCGGTGTCCCTTAGTTGCGGTTTCCGCCTCCTCGCCTGATTTTTAACTACTTTCAATAAAGTTTATTTATTTATTTATTTATCCTTTGGCACACGCACATTGATTAATCACCAAAGTAGTAATTTTTTAGAGCGAAATGTGTCATGGGTCCTTCAACTTTTTTTTCCACTTTTGTTTTGCTCATTTGGGTCCATGAACTTTTTCCCACACTCATTTGGATCCAAAACCGCTCGAACTACCCTTTAGGCGGTTTTGGAATACGGGTTTGCTTACAAGAACCACGATTTTGCTACATTAACGGTGGTTTTGTCTTTCCTTTTAAAAAGCATTGAAAAAAAGCGCCGCTATAGCGCCAAAATAGCGACGCTATAGCGGCTAGAAGCAGCTCCCGCGATGTCGATTAGCGCGCTAATAGCGCCGCTATAGCGTTTTAGCCAAGCTCATGCTAAATTCTATAACCCGCTATTTTAAACATTGATAAAAAAAATGAAAAAAAGACAAAACCACTATTATCAGTAGCAAAACCGCTGTCCAAAACTGCCTCGGAGTGTAGTTTGGATCTAGATGAGCGGTGGAAAAAGCTCATGGACCTAGATGAGCAAAAAAAAATGTTCATGGACCTAGATGAGCGGTGGAAAAAATTTAAGGACCCATGACACATTTCACTCGTAATTTTTAAGAAGCTTGGATGCCCTTAAGAACTAACAATACGTTGTGTTTTCTGACTCGTGGACCATCCACACGGACCTTTCAAGCTGCAAGTGGCACCTATGCAATTTTGAGTGAGATATGAGCTGCTTGGTTTGTTTTCCTTATCACTGATAACCTTATTTATCAGGTGTAAATATTGAGCAAGCTTTATCTGAGTATCTTAGAGGTGAGATTTTTTGGCAGCTGAGTAAGGTGTCGGTCAACCAAGAGTCTTTTACAATTTTACAATTATAATGATCACCACTCATCCAAATATGATCATTAGAATTGCTCTTACATATATATTACCACTATAAAGAGGGAACCCTTACAAGATTACTAAATATGGTGATTTTTGACTGCATGGCGTGCTAGGTCATGATGCCAGCATGGAGGCGCATTGCGAAAAGACAAAGTTGCCCCTTGCCTTGCTCCTTTCACATCGCTAGGTGGACCTCACTTGTCGCCTTCATCCCCACTTGTCCCGCTGATCCTCTTAAAGACCCTACTTGTCGACTTCATCCCACACCACCAACACCGGATGATGAGACAAAACTATGCTCGCCTTCACGCGGTGGCAGGCATTGTTGGCCACGCCTCCCCGAACATCACACCCCATCGCGCCGCATCTCCGCGCCTCGCCGCCCTGAGGCGTGCCACCGCCTCACCTAGGCTCCACCACATTCGCCTCCGTCCCATCGCACGTAGGAGCTCCGCCGACCATGCTCGACCCTCGCCCACTCTTGGCCACGTTGCCCCGGGCCTTGCTCGCGCCGGGCCACATCGCATCGGCCTCGCTTATCCGTCGCGTGTATGAGCTCCGCCGCCGCACCCCGGCCGAAGCTCGCCAATGCCCGGCCGCCGCCAGGTGTAGGCGCCCCGCACCGACAGCGCCCGCATGGTCGCGCCACGCCGCACTCCCCTTTCTAAAAAGGACGCGCTTCCCATTTGGCACTTGTCATGCTCGTCTTTGAAGGTGGGAGATGAAGTCGGGCGAGTGGGGTCCACTGGCAAAGAGAGAGAGCAGACGGACCGGGGTCATCTGAGAGGGAGAGAGAGGAGCAAGGCAAGGGCGCGTCATCATTTCACAATGCGCTCCATGTGGCATCATGACTTGGCATGCCACGTAGGCAAAAGTCTTTGTTTTTTGGTAAATTTGTAAGAGTTCTCTCTTTATAGTGGTATAAATATGTAAGAGCAATTCTAAAGATTATATCTAGACGAGTGGTAGATCCTTATCTATACCTACTATTAAAGAGAGAAAATTCCTGCCTTTTTTTTTCACCATCGTTTTCTTTCACCTCTCCCTTGCCTCCTTTCCGTATCAATATCGGACTCTAAAAGCCCACGACAAAATTTCTGTTTTTTTCCACCTCTTTTCTTCCGCTCCTTTTATGCATGCCCTTCTACATGTTCCAAAAACAATACAACTCATACGTGTTCCAAAAACAATACAAGTCATACATGTTATAAAAACAATACATGAATCCTACATGTTTCCATAGGAGACTTAAAACAATAACTCATACACGCACAAATAGAGGAAGACGTCCCTGTTTTCTATTTTTTAATCTTTTTCAAAATCTAATACAATACCTACGCTCCAGCCAATAGATTATGTCGGATCGAAGCGTCCGATCAATAAAAAAACACAACCGATAACAAAAGCGACCGCGTCAAGATCGCCCCACCGCCGCACGGCCGGCCGGAGGAGACACCGCCGCCTAGGCGGCGCCGCAAGCGGGCGGCACTGATCGTCATCCTCATACTACTTCCAATAGGTAGAGAAAATTAACACGAAGCCTCTAGGCCGCCAATGCACCGGCGAGTTGCTTCATGTTGTTGGGACCTTAGCCTGGTCTGACGAGACAACATCGCCGAAATTAGAGGCCACCAAGGACGTGGCATTAGCGGATGAGGAACTCAGCATCGAAAAAGAAAAGAAGTGTGTCTAGAAGAGGACTTTGATCCGCTTAACTCGTCGCCCATCCACACAGCTCGCGGGCCGACGGGACGCTAAAGCTCTCTGCAGAGCGGCTTCCGCTACGCGACCACCTACGACACACACGGGATGCTTGAGTGCCACCGCAAGGAGGCTAACGGTCCCGCGCACCTGTAAATGCCTAGCTATGTTGCATGCTAGAGTGAATAAGCCGAAGTTTTGATTGTTTTATTTTTTTCTCCCCGTGGCAACGCACGGGCATATTTTTTAGTAATAATAAAAATGTAAAACCCATCAACAAAGCCAGGTTGGGTAGTCGCACCCAAAAAAAAAAAAAAAAAAAAAAAGATAGTCTAGCTGAACAAGCTTGAGAAGCCCAAAAGTGCTGCGGTGCTCCCGCTAGAGTATAGACCCAGTCCATCCGCACGCACGCGGGACGCGCCCTCCGGATCTCCGCCTCCGGCGAGCAAGATGCCACCACACCCATCCCCACCGCCCGCGTCGTTGACCCCCGCCGGCGGCGGACGGCGACGGTGGAAACACCGCCTCAGTCCCACAGTCGCACGTGACCGCTGCTACACTCGCTCCTTCCGCTCCGCGGGGCTCCGCCCGGCGGCCGTTCCGCTCCCCGATGGCGCCGTCGTACACCTCTGGCTCCCGCCACCTGCCGCCGACCACGCCAGGCCCCTACACCCTGTCCTGCTCCTCCACGGCTTCGGCGCACAAGCCACCTGGCAGTGGGCGCCCTTCCTCCGCCCGCTCCTCGCCGCCGGTCTGGCCCCTATGTCCCGGACCTCATCTTCTTCGGCGCCTCGTCCTCCCCGCCGCAGACCGCTCGCCGGTCTACCAGGCTTCCTGCGTCGCCGCCGCTATGGCTGCGCTCCCTGGCGCCCCGCAGCGGTACTCCGTCGTCGGGGTCAGTTACGGCGGCTTCGTAGCATATCACCTCGCCCACGCTTTCCCAGCAGCGGTGGAGCGGCTTGTACTCGTCGCGGCCGGTGTTTGCCTCGAGGAGGCCGACCTGGACAAGGGGCTCTTCGCCGTTGAGGATATCACCGAGGCTGCAAGTCTGTTGCTGCCCCAGCGGCCGGAGGATCTCCGGAGGTTGGTGGGGCTCACCTTCTGCCGCCCTCCACGGTTCATGCCGTCCTGCTTCATCAGGGATTACATCAGGGTAGGTAAATGCAGGGACTTGCCAACTAATTCACCTGCAATTTTGGACAGGATGTTTCGTGGTTGATAATGAATGACTAATTGTTGTGTACTGTAGTATTTAGGGTTGGTGGTCCAGTGCTAAAGGCAAAAGCCACGGATTTGATCCACAAATTTGCTACCTGTATTAATCCATTCTTGCATTGGAGGTGTTGTTAGTCTGAAGCCTCTTTTGGATCGGCTAGTACTGTGTATGTTTGGATCTAGGCTAAAAGCTGCATAAATCTTTAGCAGTGAACTACTAGCCCTTGTTAGTTAATTGTACTTGGCTAATGAAAAGTTAGCCCAAACCATTAGCCCTCATGTTTGGATGGACTAGAACTATTTTTAGCACTGGAAGGGGAGTTGGACCATGTGAACTTGCGTTCATGGAGAGGAAATTCAGCCATATCATTAATCCAATTTTTTTGAATCATCCCACTTTATTTACCCTAAACAATTACAAGCATTCACCATTACAAGTTCAAGCGTATTCTATGCATGCTTGCCATTGCAACTTGATATTTATGTGCTCAAAAACAGTATATGCCTATTTTATATTAGAACATCACTACAATATCCATCCTTTTTGTCTTTATGGAATCAGCATTGCATCTAGTCTACTGTTGTTACAAAGTTAATGATGTCAGATTTTGTGATTAATTACATTCATACCATTATAGATTTCATATTTTTTTGAAATAATCCACTATAGTTTGTGATATTGTAACCAGAGCAAGTTCATGTCAACAATAATATATCTGCACACGCCTTATATTCTCATCCCTCGGATCCACTTTGCGTGGCCTATATGAGGTGGGAATTCCTTGTGCCCTTTGTTCAGTTTTTTTAATTTGACCATATCCAATTGGGCCTAAGCCAGCTCAAGAGAGGTGAGTAGGTTCACACATCTCAGGCCAGTTAGATTGGCTCCAAAAACAAGAAGTTAGATTGGATCCAAGGATGCTATGCCCATGTATCTAATATTTCCTCTTGTAAACATGTCATTATAAATTTATCGGATTTGGACGTATGCCTTCACAAAAACTCATGATATTGTAACCATGGCATCAAATTTTCTTGGATTTGAAAATATGCTAGTACATATATCATGGTGTTTGTACCTGTGTTCATTTCCTTATGGCATATTTCCAATTTCACGTATAGTAGTGTCATTTTTCAAAACTGAAAATTTTACAATGGCATGAGTCTAATTAACCTAAAATTTCCAAAATTATGGATTGTAATATACTTTTTGCGTGGAGAAAGTAATATTTGAATTCAATCAACCGAACTGTGTCGGTATGAACAGCTTGAGGGAAAATTGGGTAGATTTGTACATTTTCTCACGCTATTGACATAGTAAGTGGTTGCTCAATTTTGTTAAATGCACACAAGATTTACTCAACATTTGCTTTGTGTTGTGTTGTATTGCAGGTTATGTGCACTGAAAATGTAAAAGAGAAGACCGAAGTTGTTGTATGCATTGATCAATGGTAGGAAGCTTTCAGACCTTCCTAAAATTGACCAGGTAATGATTTGCATTTGCATAAGCACTTGACCTTGATGAGACCATACTAGATCTCCAGCCAAAGCTTCTGCTTTTTACAGTTAAAGAATATAATTTTAGCATATTTCATTGATTTGTCAGCAAACCTTGATAATTTGGGGAGAGCAAGACCGGTCTTTCCATTGGAACTTGGACTACGGCTGAAAAGGTTTGTCTATTTATATGTGTCATCAAATTCAAGTCTTTATTGTAATTGCTAAGGTTTGCTCTGTTCAGAAGGAAAACAAAACAAATCTTTTAAGCTTTTGGATAAACAATCTCAGGCATCAGGGAGATACTTCCGAACTAGTGATTGTCAAGAATGCTGGTCATGCCATAAACCGTGAAAAGCCAGCAGAACTTTGCAGACTAATAAAGAACTACATCGCTGATCCCTCAGTCAAATATCGAGATGGCCATAAGGTACACAACTGAATGGTATATCATGAGATTCTTGAAACCCTTTAGCAGGAAGAGTTGCGCTGCTTGTGTGAGTTTTTTTTTTAAGAAAAGAAACCCATATACCATATTCTTTTTGAGGCAATATATCACATTATTTTTACTTCACTTGTGACAAACTTTGCTTCCCTTTGCAGGGATCTTGGAAGAATGCGATAAAGAGGTTTCTTGGGTCGAGCCTGAGAAAGGTGGACTCTTCTCGACCGCTGCTATAACAATTGACGTACATATATTGACTTTTATTTGCAACAGATTAGTTATCTGATTGTGGCAAGCAATTGGCAATGAGTAATTTCTGCCCTGTTCACTTGACTTATCAGCCATCGTTTAGTTTTTTTCTCTCACAGCAAAGACTTATCAGCTGCAGAAACCGTCAGCCTTTATACGACCAAGATGAGTTACATTGTACAAACAGCTTATATGTAGCTTTATCGATTTGGCCTGGCCTATTATGGGGCTTATTGTATCCGGCCCAATCTACTGATATAACTGATTTCATTCTATTCGTTTGCACTGCGCAAAGCAAAAGACTAGACATTGGATTGTTGTATAATTTTGATTTACAAAAGTAGAGATTTGGAGACGCTGGAGGTTGATTGGTTTTTAGCTATTGCCTTGTATAATTTTGATTTACAAAAGTAGAGATTTGGAGACGCTGGTGGTTGATTGGTTTTTAGCTATTGGCCTTTACCATTGTCGTTAGAAGTCAACAGGTTTCGTAAACTATGTTCCAATGCATTCCCAACCTATTTATGGTGATTCTTAACCGCTGGCCAATACACTGCCCAGTCAGCTTATAAGAGTTTTATCAGGGTCCAGTTGACCAGTTTACCGTGACTCTTATTCGGAAATCTTGGGCTCCCGTGTTGCTCATGACTTGCACGGTGAGGTTTTCCATCTAGAGCTAGCGCTCTAGTCTATCATGTCTACTATGCTATCAGACAAAGACAATGGGAACTGTCAATCGCTCGCTTCCTCCTGTTTTCTTGGTTCCATCTGTTCCAAAAAGTTGTGCTTCAAACTCTCTGCCCATAGCTTGAATATGTTTCCTTATGAAAGAGAGGGGCTTTTGGATCAGGGTGTGGTGTCTGCTGTGGGTGTGTTGCTGGGATTCATATACCCGTACTACCTTGATTTGGGACCTCTGATCCTGAAGCACGAATAATGACTACTCGAACATTCAGAAGCCGATCGAAGGGAATAAACCTAATTTTTGGACATAGCCGCCGAGGACGTACAGAAGCTATAAGCTACAAGCCAGAAGCCAAGAATCACGTACTACCAAGAAGTAATTGCACTCACGGCAGGTGGAAAGTGGGTCTATATAAGCATTCTGTATGCATCCATTAACAATAAACAATTTGATAATAATACTTTTATCAAATTGATGTGCTTTGGAGCAAGCAGGTGGTATTTAGCCCGGCTTAGTGATTTCATCTTCGTCCATATGAGCTGAACTTGCACCTTAATCCCACAAACAAATTGTCAACCTCACCAGAATATAATATCTTTGTGTTCACTTAAACCCTGGACCAGATGAACCTAGCTGGCTGATAATACGCTTGTATATATGAAAGAATGTTTTGTTCATGATCGATTGACATCATGTCACTGACATGAGTACCTAATCCAGTCGCAATTTCCCACGTCTTTAGAGACAATGAAAAGGCGACGCACTGTATCATACAAGTTTGTCACGATTAATTATATATAGGTCAACCTAATCATTAGATGGCCGCTGTAATAAATTAATATGGATATATACGCTGGCTGAATGCATATGTTTCTCCACACATGAAGTGATGATAATCACATCTTTATAAAATGATGAAGCATGTACGAAGGCATCAACCGAGGACAAGAAAAGAAAACAAAGATTACAGATGCTCAACACGCACGTACACTCACCCTTATGAATACACGTAAAACCCTACCCCCTATGAGCACCTTCAAGGACCGAACCGAGAAATCTTGAAGTTTCAAGTCACCACCGGCGCCTTATTGACAGGGCGTCGCCTACCACGAATGCACAAATTCCCCAAAATAAATCAAAGTGTCACATCCGATTTGAACCCCGGGTGAGCCCCCAACCAACCACCTTTTGCCATTGCACCACGCTTTCGATTTTTAGAGATGGAGCTGCCTTGGTTTCTAGATGTCGCATATTTCTAACCACCTTTAAAAGTCAATTTTAGAAAATAATATAATAAATAGCAAAAAATACTTTAAACTCTAAAATATGTGGGCCCACTCAAATTTGAGCACTTGCGAGTACATGACACAATCTTTTTTGTATTTACTAGCAAATCTTGCAATGAATGAGGGAGTTGCTATATCTCTTTCACAAAAAAATAACCAACATTTTTTGTAATGTGGTAGACTCTTGGATCATCATCTAAAGGTGAGATCTATTATCAAGACTATACGCATAAAAGTGTTAGCTAGCGAGACGGATTGAATAATTTTACCACAAATGACAAGAGACAATTAACAATTTTTTTGTATATAAAAACAAAAGACAAAAGAGGATGGTGTCCTAACACAAATGACAAGATACAAATTTGAACAATTTTACCACAAAGAAACAAGAGACAATAAACATTTTTTTTTCTATGAAAAACAAGAACAAAAAGAGGTGTTGTCCCCAAGACAAAAGATAAGATACGATTTGAACAATTTTACCATAAATCATAAGACGCATCTTGGCACACATAGCGTACGTCCCAAGATAGAGTTGATAAATTTCTTTCAACAGAGATATATGAAAGGCGAATGAATATATGTTTTTTCATCAGATTTCGTACAGTTAGTAGACACGTGTTCAAGCTCAAAAAAGTAGACACGTGTTCTTCTTATTCATTCATGAACACACGAATCATGACTTCCGGATCATATATGGAACAACAAGAGACACAACAAAGATTTTATAGATCTGCCCATATATGAAGTTTTAACCATGGAAACACCAACCACCACTAGAATGGAATTTGGTCTGGAGGTGTCCGGTCTTGCTAGGCGGTGCACGCAAACAAGCGGAGGAGCATGCCGTACAACCGGCGGGTATACGGCGTGTAAGGAACTGTCCACGTCCGCGATGGACCACGACGGCGACGGCCATCTGCGTACATGCATAATGCACCCCTGCGGGACCCGCCTGTCACCGTCACGCAGCTAAGCCTGGCCGGCCCCGGCCCCACCCCCACTCCGTGGCTGTATTATCGTCCTGGGTTGGTACCAAAATCGTCCTGATCTGTAACCAGCCACTCTTTTTTATTATTTAATCTATTCATTTGTACTCCCTCAGTCCCACTTAGGTTTGTCACCCTGATTCCGCGCCATCTTATTCAATTCTTCGCCTTATTCAAATTTTTCTTGACAAATATAATTTATTTTGTTACGACTTATTTTATCAATGAAAAATACTTGAATATTGATTAATTTATTTTATGATTTGTATAAATATTTTGAATAAGATGGATGGTGAAACACGAAGTTTTTAAAAAGTCAAAAACGAATTAACTCTATGACGGAGGGAGCAGAGGCTAAATTTTCACCATGTATCATCGGCTGATTGATTGCTGAAAGCATCTTCCTGTCGAGTCTCAGTCCAGCTCTTTATCTCACTGATTGGCCTTAGTATCTTTTCTGGTTTTTCCACACGGGAATAATTTGTGTGGTTGTATGTGTTGAGAGGCAATGAGTACATATCGCGACCACGGCAGAACAAAGCTGTTATGGAATATGCGATGAGATTAGTTTCCGTTTCCGAGAAGTTAAAAAGAATACTAACTTTGTCCATAAATTAAAAAAAAAACTAACAAGATTTTTATCCTTAAATAGTTTTATTATAAAAATGTATTCCCTCCATTCCAATTATAAGTCACTTTTGATTTTTTTAGCCATCCATTTAGTTATGTACCTAGACATATTATTGTATCTTACATAACTAAATGGATGAACCTAGAAAAGTCAAAAGTATTGTAATTTCATAATTATTTAGTGATACTTATTTGCATCACAAATATTAGTAAAATTTTAATATATAATGCCACTAGAAATAAGTTTTAAAAATATATACAGTAATTTGTGTCGAAAAGACAAACCAAGTAATATATACTTGAGTTTGTGAAAATAGTCCAAAACCACATTATCTCAATCCACAACAATACTAACCAAAATATGATCTAAATATACAAGCGAAGCGATTCGATAGCATTTATCTATTTTCTTATCATTGAGGCAACAAATTAGGAGTTTATGTTGTTTAGCGAGGTACTCCCTCCTGTTGAGTTTATAATGCATTTTATTTATGGAGTCCAACTTTGTATTGAGGGCTAAATTGAGTATAAATATATTATCTAATAATAAATTCCACAACTTTCTAAAATTTACATACAAGTCTATTTCAAATTCATTAGGTGGAAGATGGAAATGGATACCACATATCATTCTCTACTCTCCAACTTAATTAACGTTATAGAAGTTATATAGCCAGTCTTAAATATGTGTCTAAACTTTAATTTATTACAAATGAATTCAATTCAAGATCCAAACGGGCGGTGTAATTCAAATTGGCAAGCAGCAACAATCAATTTTAGCGCAAATTGCTTGAAGGGGCAGCGCACCCTTTTGATTTTGACACGTGTAGTTTCTTTCCTTAGTTTCTAGATAACCAGTCCCTTTATTTCTGCATTTTTTAATAGTTATTCCAATGCCCCTTTTCCCGTTACTTCCATGAATGAAACTTTAGTTTTTAATTGAAAAGCTATATATTACAGAGGAAAATTATTCCATATTAGACTATGTCTTAAAACTGGATCACAGACAGAGTGATGGTTATAGTAAGTTAACTTTTACACAATCCTCCGATTGTCTTGTGAATCATTCCATTCTACGTAGATAATACGCAAAAGCTGTGCTAGAAAATGTTTGAGGTGATGGACGAGGAAAAGGCAGTGCAAGATGACCATCGAGACTAACAAAGCATAACATTTGAAATTGAACTCTCTCGAAACAGTCAAACCATAAGACAAATTTACCAAATCGCAACTCTCGCTCGTTCACAATCTGAGCAACTCTAATACTTCTGTGACGTTGTACGGTGTCCAGCATAGAGCTGAGTGACCACGTCGCAGTCGAACAAAATGAATGAATGGCAAATAAATTGGTTTGGTGTTCCATGTGTTTTTCACAAAAAAAAAAAAAAACAACGACATAATTGCGACACGTGTTGCACGTCTCCCACAGCCAGCCATGTGTACAGCTGTGCTTTGTACGCATCATCTTTGGATCCCGCGCTGATGCTGCTCGTAATTGTGTGGTACGGAATTTCTAGGCACAAATAAATTAATTTCTAGAATTTTCTTAAGTCAAAAATTTTATATTTTACTAAATTTACAGAAAATAATATAAATATTTCAGATATTAAATAAGTATATTATAAACAAATATTTTATGTGATGGTAAATCTAATGATACTAATTTGATATCATAAATCTTGGCGTCCTCTTTCATAAATTTGGTGAAATTTAGAAATATTTTATTTAAGACAAGTTTAGGATTTTTTATTAGGGAATGGAGGGAGTACGCTTTAGAGCGGCCATAGTGCAAGCGGTAGTTACCGTATGTGACCGAAGGTCCAAGGTTCGAGCCTCAGCCTCCACATTCATGCAAAGATGCGGGTAAGGCCCGACACTAATCACCAAACCCCCACCCCCACCCCCCCCCCTGTGCAGTATAAAAGTCTACGGCACTAGGTACACCTTTATGGATGGAGTACCCTCTATAGGGATGTAATGGGGTATAGTGAATTTTCTAAGGCTATGAGGGACATAGATGCTAGTAATTGTTTAATACTATATCCCTTTTATTGGTCTGCATCTCTCAATCTCATTCCATCATTCCATGCAACCATTCCTTCCCCTCCTCTTGGCCATCGTCGGTTTAAGCGCTTCATCCAGCTTATACTTCGCCTCTAGCCAACACACTAAGTCGCTCTACCTCATTTTGCATTAGCGGTGTCACCGCTCTGCGCATCATCCCCAATGGTGGTCACTTTGCCGGCAACAAAGCCATGGCCCTCCTCCACTATGGTGACCAAGTCGTGCCAACATCTGTCGGGTCCAGGCTAGATTGGGCCGGAGGCGACACGTGGTTGGGGAAGATTGATGGAGAGGGAGGAGGAGGGGATGGCGGCGTCGGCGGCGGCGCGGCGGCGCTTGGTGGCGACAGGGCTTGCGGCGCGAGGGAGGCGGCGGCGCGGGCGGGCGGGGCGCCTTGGGAGGGAGAGGGGGGAGATTGGGATAAATTTTCTTTATTTGCTTGTTGCCCCGAAAGATTACGGACCCTTTACTTATATAGCCCGGCTATTGGGACTTGTATCTCAAGCAATCTCTCTAAAGGTTTCCTTATAGATTGTAATACCTTTTACAAGCATGTCCTATTTATTTATTTCCTAATAAGGGTCTCCCTTATAGATGAGATAGCCCCTTGCACACCAAAACACCTAAAGATAATCCTAAATATTTTCCTCCTTTATCTCCGAATTAGTTCTTGAAGAATCCGCGGAAGGAGGGGACGACGGCGGGGGCCAAGCCCAGCCTGGGGGGCGGCCGGCGCCCTTGGGCCGGGCCCCCTGTCCTCCCGGGCCCTATTTCTGGGTCGTGACAACATCGCATGGGGGAGTCAATGTCCATGTGTTGCTAGTGTCTCATCATGCCTTGACCTAATAGCACCAAGGGTCGAGCCCCACCATCCCATGCCTAGGGATGCCCGCCACCTCCACCCGCCGAGGATCCTCCTCGCCGACACCAAATACCAAGCACTACTTTGCACTAGGAGACAAGCCCAGTCCAACCACACCGGCGGGCATACGCCAAATGATCGAGTCTCGCTCAGTCAATCTTGTCCTACAATTAGAGTAGGCACGTGAGAAAACATAGTGTGAAACGTTTTAGTGATTTTATTGACCATTATTTTTATTATTTTGAAATTTAATATATATATATACGTAAAGCCTAACACATATGTGTGTCTTTGTACTCTCTCCAGCTCTGAAAATAATAACTATTCTAGTATAATACCAATTCAAATTTTGACCACATCTATAAAAAAATTATAGATACCAAATAAGTGTCACTAGAGAGAGGACACAACTATTCAAAATGCACTCATTGTAATATTCAACACAATAGTAAATCTCAACTCCCAGACACACAACCATGAAAATCCATCCCAAAACCAATATGATTAAAAAAAGAAAGAAACCAAATTCCTATAGTGTGGAGCCTTTTTTTTTTCAAATCGTTTACAACATTAAAGGGCTAGATGCACTTTCAACAACACTATTCAATATGCACACATTGTCAACTCAATAGTAAATATTAGCTCCCAAACACACAACCATGAAAATCCATCCCACAACCAATATGATTTTTTTTTTAAAAAAAAAAACCAAAATCCCTATAGTATATATAGGAGTTTTTTAGAAAAAAAAGTTTACCATAGCAGTGTAGGTATTATTATGACATGATAAAAACTAATATTTGCTTACTTTGTAAGCTACAAACTAATTGAACGATCAAAAGGCAGTATCTTATACTCAATCCAAGATTACGAGTGTGTGGTTCCGGAGGAGGCAGTGGGCCTACCCTGCTCACATATTCACATGAGACGGTGATTGAGTTGGCATCTAATTCCCCATGTTAGTGATAGGTTGAAGCACACCCTGGTAGTATGATTCCTAAAATTTCTCCATGGTAGTGCCAACCCCAAATCACTTGGCATATTATTTTTCTATCTGTACTCTCGCTCAGCCCCAAACCTTTTAATGGCCTACATACTTCATTTCCAAGGTTTGTCCTCGAACTCCAAAACCGAATGAAATGTGCGTTGCCTCGTTTGCTTCAGCGGAGGACTCATTTGGAGCCATTTTCTGCTAATCTGGGTAACATAAAATAGCTCCACCGATGCAGCCACTAAAAATGTGCTCTCGCTAAGCTTTGGGGCGAGAAGGAGCCAAAAATAGTGGTTTCTTACGGCTTCACCTCATCCTATATGACGTTATGTGAAAACTTATTTTAATAAACTATATATGTGGAGTTATTTTGCCAACGATTTACGGAAAACGACTCTAACTCCACGAATATAGTTACTCATGGAGCCAAAGCCTAAAAAAACGGCTTCACCGGTGAAGTGGACGACGTGCCGACAAAAACCACTTGATTATAGACATCTATTATTATGGTCTACTGTATTAACTATTAATAGGTTCCATGGTGTTTTAGCTACCTGGTAACGAATACTTAGTTGTATTAACTAACTTTTGTTTTATATTGATAGGTTTGACAGTGTTTTAGCTACCTGAATACTTTAGTTATATTAACTGCCTTTTGTTTTATTATATTCTGGTTGTTGTTAAGAGTGACGTGGGTGCATAGCCTTGCATGAATTTTATAAGATAAATAAAAGTAATTTGAAGAAGGAAGAAAAAAAGAGATACAACATTATATAAAAAGAATGAGAATACCCAAGATGACGAGTATTCCTTGACTCTCCTCAGTTGTGGCCGGCCCCAAGTGGCAAGTGGGAGTGACGTCCGTCCGAATGAGCCGTCACCGTGTGGCCACCGCGTGCAGGGGCAGGCGCCAAGCATGCATCCTCCTCCAGCTAGCTCTCCCTCTTCTATTTCTAACACCACGCCGCCGCCGGCCTCGTCCCGTCTCGCTCCTCCTCCCCCCAAGAAGGGACCACGCCGACGCACCACCCCTCCCCGCTCTTGTCTCTGTCCGTCCTACCCAGCATCACCTTCCATCTTTAGCCGCGCGCACGCATGCAACAAGAGAAAAAGTAGCCGGCCGATCCATCCATTACAACTCGGCCGATCCGTAACGAATCACCAGCTAACAAATAGGAGCTCGCTCTGCTCCGGCCGTTGCTTGCCAGTGCGTGCCAGGCGAACCCAAGGTGAGCAGGGCCTCGCTGTTTTCCCCATTTGTTTGGCGTCTCTGCTTCGTCTTCGTGGTGTATAAATGCTTCTTTCTCTTGGGCGATCGCTTTTGTGCCTGCGCCATTGTTGGGGCCTGTTTGGAGAGGTGGGGTTGCCATCCAAATCGAACTAGATTCTTAACATCCATAAAGCAACCCCCCTCGTCGTTCCAAACAGGCCCTCAATCATACCTCCTTGAGACGGCGACGGTTCCGGGTAAATCCATGAATCCTTTTGTTTTATGAAAATACAGTGTACGGTAGCGCCTGTTCTTATATGGTTCAGATGAATCCTCCACCACTATGTACGTAGTAGAGGGAGAAGAGGAGCGATATGCATGCGTCAGAATGGGTGTTTTCCTGCTGTCTGTCCCTTTCTGTGTGATTTTGCATTTGTCTGCTGTTACTGTTAGTTAATAGGGAGGAAACAAAGATCAGTTTCTCCTGGCTGTGAAATAAAATGGACTGGTCCATGTTGTTTCCTTCGCAAATCGCAACTGCGAGAGGGGCAAGCAAGAACACCACGCGCGATGGATGGATGGATGGAAGCAGACAAGAAATCTGATGATCTTTGTTTTTCCTTGTAGTTTCACCCACACGTACAATCGGCAGTAAGCCAGACCAATCTTAGTTGTCTGAGAGGGCTCACACGTTAATTTACCCCAATCAGTCTGGCTCATTGGCTGTTACTGCATATATAGTATCATTTCCGGCAGATTGGCAGTTGGAGGGACTCAGTCCCATTCTGCCCATTCATTCGCCAGTCTCGCCGCTTTGATTCCCATGTTGCGTATTCTTCTTTTTGTTTCTCACTCTGATACATATATATTCATATTCTCTTGTGTTGGCTGTGTGTGGTAAATTAAATAAATCTGGATCCCGCGTCTGTTAGGAGATCACATCACGTAACGTAACAGCTAGCCTTCCAAGAAACAGAGAGCCTTCTTCTCCGTACTGTACCGTACTGCCCCCTCCCTCTCCCTCCTTGCCTCGTGGTCGTGGATCGAGATCGGTTTGCGGCCGGCCATGGTGGGTGGACGAGTCAGGCTGGTGCTGGCTGTGTCTGTTGGAGCTCCAGTTGTTTTTTTTTTTTTTTTCCGTCTTGTCAAAGTATTCTCAGCCAGGTGGTGATTGATTGGTGCAGGGCTAGCGGCCAGGACGCAGCTTCGCGGACCTCCAGCTCTCCCCAGCTCACTCTGGCCTTCCTCGTGCCAACGCCGCCTGGTGACCTGAGCGAGGAGCATACGACCTTGCCCTCCTCCGTCAACGCTTCTCCGGCGTGTGTCTTCTCCCGTAGTAGACAACAAGAGCGATGGCCAAGCTGGGCTGCTTCCCCGCTCTGCTCCCCGGGAAGAGCAAGAAGAAGACCCGCAAGATCGCCGATGCCAACAAGAAGGTGAAGCCGGTCGAGTTCATCGACAACAAGCTTGCTGCAGCAGGCGCCGTCAAGGTCGTCCCCGCCGCGCACCCCCCGGTCCCCGTGGAAGCTGCTGCTGCTGCTGATCAACTGGTGTCGGTGAAGGGCGGCGATCTGTCAGATTTCGACTTCCAATTCCGCGCGCCCAAGAAGCCGCCCATCCGATCCTACAGTGACGTGGCACTGGACACCACGGTGGTGGTGGTGGAGGCGGCGGACGCGGACGCGGACCCGTCGCCGAAGCTGAAGCGCTCTTGCTCCAACATCGAGACGAAGCGGCCTGGTTCGCGTGCCGCGCCCGAGATGCCGACGCGGTCGCGCTCCTACGGCGATCTGGGGAGCCTCGTCACCGGCCTCGCCATGGACACGACGGCGGCGACCCGCACGGCGCGCCGGAGGCGAGCCCGGCGTCGGTGAAGACGTCGCGCACCGCCGACCGCGTGATGCTCAAGAAGCGCTCGTCCAGCCAGGTGCTGCCGTCGCGCAGCCGGAAGCTCTGGTGGCGGCTCTTCCTCTGGAGCCACCGGAACCTGCACATGCCGCCGCGCACGGCGCACCAAGCGGCGTGCTCGCCTGGCCGCCACGGTGGGTACACCTCGGACACGTTCGAGGAGGGCCCCGCCGCTGCTGACCGCAAGAACAAGAAGGTCATGGTCGACGACTCGCCGCCGCCACCGTCCGTGCCCAACCAGTGGGTCGCCTTCAGCGCCGACCATGACCGCATCAGCGCGTGGGTGAGCAGCATCGAAAGCGAGCCTCCGTTCCACATCGCCGAGGAGGACGTCGACTACGACGGAGAAGAGGACGACGAGGAGCATGTTGGCGGCGAGTGTGAACGGCCGCGTCATCTCGAGGTCGGGGAGCCATCGTCCTCAGGGAAGGGGGGCAAATCCAAGCGCTGCGCGGCTGCCGACGAGGTCGTCCAGGCCAACACCATCGTGCAGTCCCTGAACGCCTTCTCGTCGGTGGCGCACATCTCCGGGATGGGCCTCAAGGTGGTGCCGATGATCGCGCCCTTCTCGACCCTCCGGGCCGTCAACCTCTCCAGCAACTTCATCGGTGAGCATGCAGAGGACAATCAACTCCTAGTGCTTAATTATCACTCTCGGTTTCGTTTCTGTTGCTGAATTCGAGTTGCTTGCTGCTGCAGTTCATATCTCCCCTGGATCGCTGCCCAAGGGCCTGCACTCTCTTGATCTGTCGAGGAACAAGATTGCCAACATCGAGGGGCTCAGGGAGCTCACAAAGCTACGCCTGCTCAACCTCAGCTACAACCGGATTTCGCGGATTGGGCATGGTAAGCTCACTGCATCTCGTGCCTTCAAAGTTGTCACTTCATGCTTGAGGTTACCGCTGCTGGTAGTTGTAGCAGTAACAACTCATAAAGATGCGATCTGAGTTTGTCATCTGTTGCATAGTATATCATACCTGCATATGATTGCATCTAGCAGCCGATATGTCGGTATGGGACTGTGGGTCAGAGACTCGGAATCATTCAGCAACAAGACATCCCACATTGTGGTACCTGTTCCATATCTTGGATGCCAGTGCCCATCCAGTGTTGGGACCTGCTGGAAGCTGCTGGGGCCGTGGAGATGATCCTGTCCTGATTCGTTTATGCATTCGCTTTTTTGATTGAGCTGGCCCATGGAGGCATGGACGAAGGATCCACACTGCTCCCTACCACTGCCATGCATCATCTTAGCAATCACGGTGTTCTAGCATGCTATGACCGATTTCTGAAGATATGAAATTCAGTCAGAAACTCAAACTCTGCATGTGCTGCTGCCCGGCAGGTCTGTCCAACTGCACGGCGATCCGGGAGCTGTACCTGGCGGGCAACAAGATCAGCGACGTGGAGGGCCTGCACCGGCTGCTGAAGCTGGCGGTGCTGGACCTGAGCTTCAACAAGATCACGACGGCCAAGGCGCTGGGGCAGCTGGTGGCCAACTACCACTCCCTCCTGGCGCTCAACCTGGTGGGCAACCCGGTGCAGGCCAACATCGGCGACGACGCGCTGCGCCGGGCGGTCACGGGCCTCCCGAGCCTCGCCTACCTCAACAAGCAGCCCGTGAAGCCGCAGCGCAGCGCAAGGGACGTGGCCACGGACAGCATTGCGCGCGCCGCGCTCGGCGGCTCGGGCAACCGGAGCAGCCGGAAGAAGACGTCGCGGCGGCTCACGCAGAGCCCCCCGCTCGGCGTCCTTGACCAGGGCCCGTGGCGGCGCCGGCGGCGGCTCACCCACACCGAGAAACCCATCTCGTCGTCGTTGAGTAGAGGAAGCCACTACATGCGTGATTCGTTGGCCATTGGAGACGGGATTGGGCACGGCGAGGAGGTGAAATTGGTCGGTGGGACAAACATAAGTATGATCTGAGAGAATTGCCATGGAACACATAATGTACATACTTGTTAATTAGGGAGAGATTGCTTAGTGCTTTGCTCGATGCATCTTTGTAGCTGCAAAACAGCAATTTGAGCTTGGTTGAAGATGAAGATCCAACATCGCACTCATTGTTCTTTCTTGTGTGCTTTACAATAGCTACAAAAGGTGTATAAATTTTGATTTTTAGTTAACAAAAAAAAAAAAAGATACAATGTTAGTATGTATAACACGTGTCCGACCTGCAGCGACTACAGTCCTTGATCAAAAATTTATAAACCAGAAGACATGCTGTATAGGACTTGGGCTGCAATCACTTACTGGAGTAATTGGGTTTCATCCAAGGGTGCAGCAGTAACGGTGGTGGCCCAATTTCTATGTGAGGCGTCCACAAACAACAGTTTCTAGCTCACACCACAATGCTCTGCGTGTTTTTTTTTCTAGCCTATAGGCATTACCTGGCTTCCAAGCCATTCTAATCAGTCTCCGTGGGTGTCGTGTTGCATCACCGCACGCACGCCGGGTATCCATTCCATACATGCCTTGCGATGCTCGCCGGCACCACGCCCGCCAATGGAAGCAACAAAGATACCCACCCGCCCGCTCGAGAGCGAGCCGAGACATGTATATATAGTTACCTCACAACCTTGCGTTTCATGGTGTGCAATCGCAACTCCGTGCGGAAACCGCCACAACCATGACCACAGCAACATCGTGCGTCGGCTGTGGCGCTGTCCTCCTCGCCCTACTGTTGGCCAGCTTCGCCCGCCCGTGCCATTCCTCCCTCTACCGCCCGCCGCCGCCTGTCATGGTCTACCACGCCGGCGAGGTGCTCGACGGCGCTGTGCCGGTCTCCGTCCTCTACTACGGCACCTTCTCTCCACACCAGAAGGCCATCATAGCCGACTTCCTGCTCTCCCTCTCCCCGCGCGGCCGCCAGCCGCGGCACCACGGGTTCGGGGCGCCACAACCCGCGCCAGCGCCGTCGGTGGCTCGGTGGTGGGGAGACGGTGGACCGGTACGTGCGCAAGGCCGGCCGGGGAGCCGCCGAGGGTGCTACTGGCCAGCCAGGTGCACGACGAGGCGTGCTCGCTGGGGAAGACGCTGTCCAGGGTCCAGGTCGAGCGGCTGGCGTCGCGGCTCGGCGTCGCGCCTGGCGGCGTGGCCATCGTGCTCACGGCCGCCGACGTCGCCGTCGAGGGGCAATGCGGCAGCGCGTGCGGGGCGCACGGGGCATCCGCGCCTGGGGAGCGGCGCACGTGTGGGTGGGCAACGCCGCCGTGCAGTGCCCGGGACGGTGCGCGTGGCCGTTCCACCCGGCGGAGGGCTTCGCCGCCTACGGTGCCAGGCATGTGCCCGGGCGTGGCCGCGGCGAGACGCTGCGCGCGCCCAACGGCGACGTCGGTGTGGACGGCATGCTGATCAACCTCGCGGCGCTGCTGGCTGGCGCGGTCACCAACCCATATGGGCACGGGTACTTCCAGGGCGACCCCGGCGCACCCGTGGAGGTGGCTGCCGCGTGCCCGGGCGTCTACGGCCGCGGCGCCTACCCGGGTACCCCGGCGTGGTCAAGGTGGACACGATCACCGGCGCTGGGTACAACGTGGTCGGCCGGAACGGCAGGAAGTATCTCGTGCCGGCGCTGGTCGATCCAGACACCAACTCTTGTATCATCATGACCTAGTCGAATCATCAGCTGATGAGGCTCGATCTTCTGATTTCATCTGCACCCGGCCGCTTGTGACATGACAGTCATTAGGAGTTCAGGGCTTGGGGCAACCAATGCAAAGCTTGCTTGTTACATTAACATACGACTATCGCTGAATGGCATTTCAGTCTGGGCAAACCACCATCTGAATTGTCACGTGTTAGACGCGCGATGTATATGGCAGTTTGGGACATGAGAGCAATTCTGCTCAAATCTGAAGGCTCAAATAAAAACAGCATGAGCAGGCTGTTTTTTCAAATCTGTCGCCCGTTCTCTTGTTGGTGTATCCAAGCTCTGTTTTCTTGAAAAAAAAAAAAAAAGGATAAACCTCTACTTTTTATTACACCCTCCATCCCAATTTGTGAGTCATTCCAAGAATCTTGAAATGTCAAAGTATCATAAAATTAACCAAATTTATATAATAAAATAATAACATTTAGCATAACTAAGTATCATTGGATTCATCGTTAATTAAATTTCATAATATATCCATTCCAATACTTTGATTTTTCAAAATTCTGGAATGACTTACATTTTGTAATGTAAGGAGTGGAGAGCAAAAATGTATCCTCAACTCTTGTTGGTTGGTTTTGTTTCTTCCTTGTGTATTTGTTTGTTGATTCCCTTTCTTTCACACATTTAACTTGTTTTTTTTCATTGCTGCCTACTTCCTTCTACCGCCACCTAGGGTCATCTTCCCCTCAACACGAACAAATCGAGATCCCCTTATTGGCTTCCATGATGTTGTAAGATGAATCGACGCGCATGTCATCTGTCGCGTAGGCTAAGTGGCTTAGAGTGCCGAGTGCTTGATAGATAGGGACGAATCTAGGAAAAAATTTAGGTGGGGCTCAACTACAACGTTGCGCCTGTGGCGTGCGCCCCGCCCGTCGCGCTTGGCTGCCCTGCTCACTGCTTGTCCACCGCACTTGGCTGCCTTGCTCGGCCACCCCCCACTCGCACGTGGGTCCACCGAGTCATAGGAGCATAAGAGCCACGCAGCCACACGTGTTGCGTGAAGCCGTCACAAGAGATATTCATATCTCCGTAGAACTGTTGGCCTAATTAGTAAAAGACGGCGTCTTCTACTTCCAACAAATCTCAACTCCTACCTTATCGCTAAGGCTAAAAATTGAAGGGAGCCTTTTAGCTCCACTAACTACGATAGCGGTAGGGAGGGGGCTTGAGCCCCCCCCTTGTCCCAACACTAGCTCTGTGCTGCTAGATGCATAATGTACATACTAGAGCTTTGCCGGTCTCGACGGCGACGAGCTTTGGAAGTAGGAGCAACGACAGCTGTTTCTCGAGCATGAGCATATCGCGGCGGATATACGGCACTGTATAGAGCACGCCATTGTGGCGAGAAGATGGGGTCGTTGTGCGGCGTAGTGTGATGCCATTCCTCCCGTCCTCTAGGCAACCTTCATCACCTCCGGTAGGAAGCAACCATGGATGATCATCATCTCTAGGAACCACTCCCCGTCGGCCCGTGCTACTCCTCGCCGAGGTCGAGGTAGTGCTTTGCAGCTGCTCTGCGGCGCCCTTTCTTATACCACTCGTTCCCTTGCGCCTGTGATTTGTTGCAGGCCACTGCTGATGGCCAGCGCCGCATGGCAGCTCGCCGGGTACCTCAAGGAATAGTTGGTGTGGAGCAGCGGGGCCGCGTCAATGCTAGTCCTTGTGGGAGTTGCTCCACCGCCACCGCTATGCTATCATGGCGTAGTGTGGCCAGTGTCGGATCCGTGCGACTGGCGGACGCGAGTTGAAATAGCGATGGCGATCGTGCATCCTTTTTATTTGATTCACGAAGCTGGTTTGATTTAGAAGAAGCATCTCTTTTTTTTTTTATTTATTTGGAGAAGCAATTGCTTAGACATCAAAATACTATATTGTTATACCCTTCAAATTTAATTACAAATCAGTTCCATACCCACATGATTTTTGGTTTCGATGCACAACTTAAGTTCCTCCTATTTTTAGACCATCAGATCTAGTGTAACGAAGGGCTCATGTTATTTCCAAGCATGGTAAAAAATCTCTTAGTTTTGTCTAGCTTGATCACTGTCCAAGATAGGTGTAGTGAAATTAATTTGATGTAGATGTCATTAGTTCTATTTCTAAAAAAAAAGTTAGTGAAGCGAAGAAAATGTCTGAGTTATGACAAAATGAATTGAGTACAGTTGCTATATTTCTTTTCGAAGAAATATAGCCAACTTTTCTTATGACTCTAGGCCATTGGATCATCATCAAGGTTAGATTTGTTATCTGCATTGATAATAGATTTCAATATGTTTTATCACAAATCATAAGAGACAATTTTTCTTTAAAAGGACATGTCATGAACCGGTTGGATTCCCATGACGACACGGCTCGCCGGCGCGTTAGGGGTGGCTGCGGCCCAGTTTGGGGATAGCGCGGCGTGATGACATAGATGACGTGAGGTCGATGAAGAACGACGAGGTAGAAGGCAGCGAAGATGACGTGTAATAGCGACTTGAAAGCGATGACGAAGGAAGGCGAGAAGGAGGTGGAGGCGGTGGCGTCGGTAAAAGGCCGGCGGCGGCCGGCGGTCAGGCGGGGAGGGGGGCGCGGCGTGTGGGCGGCGCTGCCGAGGGGTTAGGGTTGGAAAGTTTGAAGATAGAAGCCGTTTGGGGAGCTACCCCTTTTAATTTTTCTCTCGCTTAGATTCAACCGATTACATGTCCCTTGTATTTATAGTCCGAGGGAGACTTGCATGCTAAGAAATATCTAGGAGGGTTTCATATAGATTGGAATACCTCTTGACAAAGCAATTTATTTCTTTCCTTAAATATTTATTCCCTAAATAATTATTATACTTAACGACAAAGCGAAGGATGACGTGGGGGCGGCGCCGTAGCCGTGACCAAGGCGTAAAGCGTCTTATTTGGGCCTTGGGCCCTTAGCGGTGGAAAGGACAAATAAGATGTTTGTGCTAGCACAAATCACAAATAACAATTTCACATGTTTTAGCACATATCACAAGAGACAAATTTTTTTTTTCTATGAAAGGACAAGGACAAATAAGAGGTGTTTGTTGTCCCAAATTACAATTAACAAAGTTCAAGATGTGTTGGTACAAATAACAAAGTAAAGATGTGAGCAAGCATCACAAGAGAGAGGAGGCAGATTTCTTTCTGTTAGGAAAAGTGCTATAAATAATGTTTAGAAACCATGGTTGACATTGTGGCTTCTATGCCTTCCGTTCAAAAAAAAGAAAAGAATTTTTGTTTTAGAGTTGGAACCGATATTTTTGTTGTGCTATATCTATATATTATTCTCTATATACCAACGATTCAACATCTCTCATACTCCAGTGTTGTGAAAATTCTAGATGATAATTCCACTCGTACTTAGTTAAGTACTCCCTCCGTCCTAAAATGTTCGTTTTTCGGTTTTAAACTTCTGAAGTTTGGCTCAATTTATACAAAAATATGTGCAACATTTATATCTTTAAATAAATTTATTAAAAAACTAGATTCAAATATCTTTCCAATAATACTAATTATGTGTGATAAATATTAATATTTTTTAAAATATAATTTATTAAAATAAGCGCAAGCGTTGTTTTTTCATGTTGGGGAAGAAATTAACGATGAACCTGACCATAGGCATGCTTGGCATCGAAGCATCCCAGTCGAGGAAATCAACGGTTACAAGTGGGTGGTTGGTCTGACCACAATCAATCATAGGGCCTGTTTGGGATGGCTTAACTCAGCTTATAAGCGAAATAAGCGAGTTAAACCCGCCAAACAGCCCGCTTATTTGTTTGCGTTCTCGGATCGCAGAAGCCCGAAAAGCCAGCCCAACACAGCGTTTTCATAAGCGACTCCACGCTCGCGTTATTATGGGAAAAGCGAAGCGTTTTCCTGCACCTGCCCCCCCGTCTCCCCGTCCCGACTCCCCGACTCCCGCACGCGGCCCGGATCTCGATCGGCGACACCGCCGGCCTCCTCCCCTCCCACCGCGTCGGGCGCGCCGGCCTCTCTCTCTCCCACCGCGCCGGGCGCGCCTCCCTCCTCCCCTCCCACCGCGGCGGCCAACCGTGGGCGCGCCGACGTCCTCCCCTCCGAGCGCCGACCTCCTTCCCTCCCAGCGTGCCGGCCTCCTCCACTCCCAGCGCCGGACCAGCAGGCGTGAGGAGGCGAGCGGCGAGGTGAGCCCCCGGCGGACCAGCGACCTTGAGCCCGCACCGTCGACCTTGAGCCCGCACCATTGACCTCCAGCAGGAACGCCGCCTCTAGTCTGCTTCAAGGTGAGCATGGATTTGTTGTCCAGCATGATTTTTATTTGTATAGCACATGGATTTGCTGCAGTATTGGTAGAGCGCATGGATTTGTTGTAGTTTTGGTACAAAATATTCTTGCAATTTGTGGTTGTGGTGTCCCTAGATCTGCCTCTTGTATGGTTCTTCATAATTTCATTAGAGAAGCGTGACATGATAAATATTTTTGTTACCTATGTGCAAGACAACAGTGAAGACCCAACAAATGAGAATTTTGTAATCTTTTATGGATCATTGATGTAATCTGGAGTATTTTGTAGTAATTTTTATGGATCAAATGGTCCCTCCTTGCTCCAGTTTTCATTCCCTGCTCCAGTTTTTCATTCCCTTCCTTATTACGCTCCCTCAGATCCGATCTGATCCACGCCGGCGACACACCGGGGGCCGCCATGACGCTCAGCCTCCGCCGCAAGCAGCTCGGTAAGCCCCAACCCCCCGCCTCCATTGCTCCAGTACCCTCCCTCTACTTGCGTGTCTGCCCAGTGCTGGCTCTGATCGCTATCTCTGCCTCTGATCCAGATGTTATCGTGCGGATGCTGCACCTGAACCAGCAGCAGTTGCCCGAAACGGCGAGGGGGGGGGGGGCGATCGCGTACAAGATCCTGGTGATGGATCGCCCTGTATCGCCCGTCCTCTGCGCCCGGTGCTCAAGCTGGCGACCTCCGCTAACCACGGTGTCACCCTCACCCACTCCCGATCGACCGTCAGCGGGCGATTGCCGATCTTGCGGACGTCTACCGTCCGGCCCACCGAGCGTGGACCGCGCATAGCGGCCGGCGCGCTGCGAGGAGCTATCACGGGTCTTTCGTCAACTTCTCGCCTCCGTCCCGGCCCCTGCTGGAGCGCCTCGCCCGCTGCGCCGCCGCTCGCCAGCGTCTGCCTTGGGCGCGTGGCGCCCAGCGTTGCTGACCAGTACATCGACCGTGCGCCTCGAGGATGGCCTCTTCTCGGTAGCCCGGCCAGACCTACGATCGCTCGCGACCCCGCCGCTCGGCCGCGACATCACTGCGTTCGTCGGCGCCGTCGCGCTGGGCCTCTTCTGCGTCGTCGCCGCGGCTCGGTGTTATTACTTTGTCATCAGGTGCTTGTAGCGGTGGGCCAGCGGAGATGGTGGCCGGCGCCCTCGGCGCCCGGCTCGTGACCACCTACTGTAAGCCCAACCTCTTCCACGGGAGGAGGTCTGCGCCCGTCCGCGTCGTTCAGCGCCCTGTGCTGTGCCTCTTCGACAGAATTTCCGAGCTGTCTGTCGAGGGGTGCAGCGACTGGGCTTCGCCCCGTTGGTGCACGGCGTGCTTGGCTTGAAGCAGAACAAGCTCAAGTTGCCCGCAGATAAGTCACGAGTGGATGACTCTGACAAATTCTGGGTGGCAAACAGCTGGTCTCCGTTCCCCAAAGTTGCTGAGGAAATCGAGGCGCAGCTTGCCAAGTACAAGCAGGATGTGGATGAGGGGTGAACCAGCGCACTGGTGGTGGCGTTGGAGTTGAGTTTGATGGTACTGATCTCATTGGCAACACTAAGCATCTCATGAATCACGGTGAACTCACTGCCAGAGCTGACAGAGCGGAAGAAGATGATTGATAAGCACACCAATATTGCAACATCATTGCTTGGGCATATCAAGGAGAGGTCTCTGGATGGATACTGCGACTGTGAGAATGATATGCTTGTGAATGGAACTGTTGACGGAATACACTGCTGAGTCTCCTCAGAGGGAAGGGCACCAAGGAAGATAAGCTTGGCTAGCTGTGACCTACCTGCTGTCCTTTGAGACACCACCATCATCTGAACTGGAGCAGGTAGAGGCCACTCTGCGGGGAATCTGAAGTTGACATGTGTGTGCATTTCAGTGCGTGAAGAGGATAAAGGCATTGAATACCCAATTTGCAGCTGCTTCAGGCACAGCAACTAAGAGCAACATCGTCGATTGGGCAGAGAAGCTTTATGGTCAGTCCATTAGCTCCTTGACTGCAGGTGTAAAAGAATCTCTTGTCAGATGGGAGGCAACTGGCCTTGGCAAGAACAGTTGAAGCTCTGATGGAAGGGAACCGAACCCAGAGGTGGATGACTACCTTTTGTTTTTGATCCACGGGCTCCCCAGGTCAGGAACTGGTGGGCAGTTTAAAAAGGACCCTTCAGAGAAGCTGTTGTTTTCATGATTGGTGGTGGAAATTACATTGAGTACAAGAGCTTGATGGAGCTAGAGCAACACTCACAGCCTTCCAAGCATGTTATATATGGTGCAACAGAAATTCTTAGTGGGGCCGAGTTTATTCACCAACTGGCAGAACTGGGGCAGAAAGCAGGATTGGGTGGTGGCAGCAGCAACATACCACCAGGTTCAGCACAATAGGTAGGAAGCTCTTACCAGACCTTTTGATGTTTAAGGAGTGATTCAAGCTTCAGAGATTACAGTAAATAGGCTCATACCCCCACATCTTGTTTTAAGGAGTGTTCAGGCTGCATAGATTAGTGATATCAAATTTCGTGAACTCAAGTTTTATGCCCCTGTGATTGATGAGTTGTCAATACATACCTTTGTTGTCTCAATTTGGGTTTTGATATGATCAATTGCCCATGTATGCCTATTTTACTTTGCTGTACTGTATTTTCTTTGCCCCTTTTTATTTTACTGAGAAATTGGTCTTCCAAAATTCTCAAAAAAAAAAAAAAAGAGAAATCTTCAAATTCTGTTTGCATACTCTAAGAAATCAGTCCATGAATATTTATGACAGAAACCAGTTCTGATGTTTGGATAATTTTATTTTGATTGAAATCTTGGTAGTTCAGGCTGTTATATCTTTCTGTTGCTGTAGTGCATGCCCTCCTGTTGGGTTGGGAAAATGCATTGCAGCAATTGCAAGATTGAAGGTGGTAATAGTTTGAAGATGATTGCGTCAATTACTGTTCTGACATTGGCTATTGCCTTTTGAAATTATTATTAGGTTTGTGCCACTGGTTCCCAAAAGTTGATTTGTTCATGCCAGTGGAACCTAAACATCTTTGTCCAAGATGTTTGACTGTAGCAAATAGCCTAAGTACCTTGCATTTATTGTGGTTCTTTCTTTCTCCATCTCATCATCTCTCAATTACAATCTGGGCCCACCTCATCTTCTCTCTCTCCCACAGTTGGACATGGTTCAGCTGCCTCCATTGTGGTGTGATCTCAGTGTAGTTGCTGGGTTGGAAATAAGTGCTACTGTCCTTGGATCCTGGCGAGCTTACAGCAGTTCGTGGATCTTGGCTACAGGCTCTTGTGCTGCCATGCTCCGCTAGAGCACCCATAGCTCCTGTGGCCACCCCATAATGACAACTGATGACACGTAGTAACATGGCTCCTCTTTCTCAAACCACAAGCTATGACAAGGGGATGGTAGTACGCCAGTACCCACTGCAGGTACCCTCTATTGATCAGATCTCGGCGTGCCACGAGGTGCAGTCACTCCCAGCTCATGCCCTAGGTCTTCCACACCTGTTGCTGGTGACCAAAGCTCGGCAACTTTGGTGCAGTGTGAATCAGAGATGGACTGACTAATGACAACTTGTGTCAAAGTGGCGTTTTGCATTGACTCCTGTGGCGTCCCCATCCTTCTGTTTCATCTAGATTCTAGAGGGGGTATGCTGAGCACCTATAAAGCATTGGAATAACTGGTTTTATTTTGGATCACATTTTTAATTTTTCGTAATCTCCTACCACCACAGTAAAAACAGTCTCTCTCTCTCTCTCTCTCTCTCTCATTAATACACTAGTTATCATATATAAACCTATTGTTCCAGGACCATCAGTAAACAGAAGGAAACACTTGTGGTTTCTATGTTTAGCACTATGTGCAACCGCTTTTTGCAGCATAAGGCAAACATGAGTTTTTTCTTTCTATTTCATACCCTTAATTCTGAAAAAAAAAGTCAAACATGTTTTATGTGCTTCTTACTTTGCCTTTTCGATTTGTAGTTGACCATTTCTACACCTTTAACCTTACTAACAAACCTTTTACAAGTATGCGAAGAGAATTTTGTTGTTTTCTTAACTATGCTACCACTGAAAGAAGATGGAGGATCCCATAGTTGGGCAACAGATTTATTAATAATTATTACTTCTTCATACCAAGGCTTGTGACTCCCACTTGTATATTGGTAAATTGTTTCTGCATCACTTGCTAATTATATATGTCATCACTTCAGTTGAGGTATATGTTGTTTGGGGTAATATATGTGGATGCACATCTGTGTTCTATGTTTAGTTTTGTCAACCTGTTTCATGGGAATAGCTACAATAATTTAATTACATGATACATTAATTAATTATAGAGTTAAATGCACCAATGGTACTCAAACTTGTAAGGGTGTGTTATATAGGTCCACAAACTTTGAAAATGGGCTTGAGCCCCTAAACTTTGTTCAGTGGTGCACCACAGATCCATGCCAATCACGTGGACATTTCTTGTTGATGTTGCAAGAGAGTGGCATGTATTTTTATTTAAACCCTTAAAATTTATCCTTCCCTTGAAAAAAACCATGAAGATGATGATACAAATCCAGAACCCATGCGACCTTCTACTACAGAAGCAGGGAAGGGAGAAGAGAGGATCTATTTTCAAAGTGAAAAGTAAACATGAGTCAAAAGTAAAAAATATATACATGCCAGGGGTGGCATGCCACATCACAGGAAATGTCCAAAGTGGTTGGCATGGACCTGTAGTGCATCACTTAACAAGTTTAGGGACATAGGAATGCATTTTTCAAAGTTCATAGACCTATGTGACACACTATTACAAGTTTGAGGGCTGCTGGTGTATTTTACTCAGTTTTCTATGTTTTAAGCCAAATAAAAGTAGTAGATAGGCCAACACAAATGCTAAAGAAATATGTTGACATTTAACAAATGTTAAAGAAACATGTCAACATTTAGTTTCTTTAAAATGGATGGCGTTTACATAGTACTGAAAAAGAGCACAGCGCCAAGGATAAGTCATAGAATCCAGCAAACTAAACGCCTTTAGAAAGAAAAGAACAGTTTATTTTTAGGGTTCCATAATAGAGCGATCCTGTTGTAGTACTTC
>JADLZK010011933.1:0-82307 GCA_015847255.1 Hyparrhenia diplandra | reverse complement strand
AAAACCATTTGACATTTGTTTTAGAGAGAGTAATATTATGGCATTTGCTTGCACCTCCGCTACTGCGTGCTCGCTTAGCTGGCTCCTACCAACAGAAGCCGCAAAAGCTAATTAAGGAACTGAGAAGTCTCTCTGTCGTGCTGCTGCTTGTGCTTGGTCTCCAAGCCGGTCCGGTCTGCCGTCTTCTATCTAGAAGGAAATAAAAGACGTTGCTTGAGTTGGTCAGTCTGGAGTCCTTGAGGATCAATCAAGAGCAGTCGTCGAGGAGCGAGGGAGGGAGGGACCCACGGTAGGTTCCATTCCATGTGGGACCGGTCAGTTGGTCAATGCCTGCCTGCTTATCCACTCTTGTTGACCCGCTTGATGAGGATTTTGTCTCATCTGTCCAAGCTTTCCAGTTTAGGGCTTTTAGATGGCAAATCTTTAGTAAAGTAATTGTTCGAACTCCCCAGAAGACACCTGTAAAGACGCGCTTTTTGTTTGTTAGTGGTAAATATTATCCAACCATAAGGTAAACTAGGGGCTCAAAGAATCGTTCCTCGCAATGTACAATGTAACTGTGTAATTAGTTCTTTTTTTACCTACATTTCATCGCCTCGAACATATGTCTTTCGTACGCAGATTTAATGAATGCGGACGGTGGAGTCAAAGTAGCTGAACCATCTAAACGAGCCCCTTACTCCGTCTCTCCTCCCATGAAGAAGCTGTGGTGGTCAACCCACGTTTGTCGTTGTTGATGGGAAAGTAAAGGGTTTTGTCTAACCTGTTTGACGGATCGGTAGGTAGACGCAACTGATGTACAGCCAATCTGGAAGTCGAACAGTAGTTTTTTTTTTTCTTGTTACTAACTGCGCCATTGTTACGAGTAACGACTGTGTGGAAAACTGGCACCGTCCATCCGTGGAATGCAGAGTCCACGTGACCAAAAAATTTCTGTTCTAGAAAGCGCGACCGCAGCACTGAACCGCCGATGGATGCCTTTTTCCTCCCTGCTGCTTTCATCCGTGAGTTTTCGCTTCCGAGACCGAGAGCAGTAGCTCAGCCCAGCAGCAGGTGCGCGCCGCATTGCTGTGCTTGATTGGGGATGGACTCGTGTCTCCGGAACAGAACATTCCATGCATGACGTGTGCTAGAAAAATGGGTCAAATGATCTCGGTGCATGTTTATGTTCCATGACGGCTGAACGGAACTCATAAAAGCGTCCATGTATCTTGAGATGATATAAAGCTCAAATTTAGCTTAACCTTACGCTCTAATGGTTTACAACGCTGGCAACATGGCGTCAATCGGCCTATCCTACACTTCATCACTAGATGTTCATGTCACATCGCACGCCCGCGCAACTACGCCACTAAGATGTGCACCTTTTTCACGGCGCCATGCCTAAAAGTTTACTGGCGGACGACTACTCCCCGCGCCATGAAACGCCGCAGACAAAAGCTGGCCCCATGCGTTACCCAAAACAACATTTACAATGGCGTTCGCATTAAGTGTGTGCCAGTGAAGTGCACATCTTATTTATTGGCGGTTTAGGATAACAGTAACGCCAGTAGTATGTGAATCTTACATGCTAACCCATATATCGTTACCGTCAGTGAAATTGACTGACTTTACTCGCGTATTATATGATTTTCGCCAGTGATACGTTCATCTGTACAAGCTGTCCATATACGGTACTGCTGGGGTAAAATTTTCATTTTCTACTTTTATTGGCGTCTTATTTAAGTTTGTCGCCAGTAAATATGCATCTGTACAGGCTATCTGAATAGTAGCCGCCAGTGTAACTGGAAATGGAGCGTTGTGGGAGATGGAGCACAGTGCATGCAGAGCAGAGAAAGCTCGAAAGGTGCTTTTAAGACTGAGCGAGGGCACATTGACCACAAAGAGCAGAGACGAGGATTTGAGCCATCGGTTGGATAAAACGTTAGCGGCAGCAGCTCTTTCATACATGGAAGGCGCTATTTTCCAAGAAGCTATATGCTTGCGTTGTAATCCACCCACCACCGCGACGCCACGGGAGCAACGCCGGTGCCTTGGTGCTGGCGCACGGTGGCCTGGTGGCGCCCCTTTATCCAGCACCAACACAAGCGATCGTCCATGTCTTGATTAGCAGACAAGACGATGTTTAATTTGTTCCTTTGCATGCATGTATTGATTTGATTGTGTATACTCAACGCTGCCTTGCAAGTTTCCCTACCCTGTTCTTCACGAAAGTCGGATCTCATTACCGCCGATCACGTCGACAGATCATAGATGAGAATATCAAGTTCGAAAATTACTGGCCGACTTTCCCCGATCAACGCACGATCCAAGTGTTCAGGGTAACGTGCGTATCCAGTCGGATCAATGACGGATCCACCGATACAATGCAGACAGTACGTGTTGGGCACTCGTGTGTGTGCGCGGCGTTGCCTGCCTACAGCGTATGGCATGACGACATAAGCTCACGCTCAATACTCAGAGTAGCGCTTTGTTGGAAGAAAAAACAAAAACATGATGTCCGAAGAAGCAGGAACACGCTCGCTTCCCTCAGAAAGCTCAATCGATGACTCAGTGATTTGCACCGTTCGACTTGAAGCAATGAAAGCCATGCCCAAGAACGTGCAGCTCATAATCGCAAAAGGCGTAACACACGCAGCACGACACTCGATCTTCCTCACGTGGCGGACGTGAAACTCAGGGCATGTTTAGATTTATTTATTAAATCACACTAATCCTAGTTAATAGGTGATACTCTCTTAGTTCTAAATTATGAGCACCTTCATTTGAACTTATCAAGCCCCTTATGAGGCATATGATACAATATTTTCTCTCATCAAAACAAACATCAAACATCTTACTCAGTCATAGGCATATAAAACCATCCGCTATATTGTTTTTCGGTACTATATGGGCCGCTTTGATGCGTACATTGGGGCCTAGAATTTGAATTGGAATTGGTTGCACCGGATGCCACCTGTTTGGGTGTTCTCGGAATTGGAATTGGAAACTCAACTCAATACCAGCCGGCATTGGGCTAATTGACGCCGCACCTCCTCAATACCGAGCCGCCGGGTCTCGTGATATGAATCGCTCGCCCCACCTTTGGTCCGCATATCCTCGCCGCGCCGCCACTCCCGCATATTCTCTCTCCGGTCCAAAGGCCGCTGCTTTACATCCCAAACTCGTAGCGCCCCCTCCATCCCCCTCCAACTCCGCAACGCCATCCATCCCCAACCCGGGCGCTTACCCCCTCCGTCCCTCCGGCTATCCCTTCCAAGAGGGGCCAACCGATAAAGTGCGGAGCGGAAGGAGACGAAGCTCCTCCGTCCCCCCCTCCAGCAAATGGGCACCGCTGGATGCAGATACGACGGATCTAGCCGGAGCCGGAAGGAGACGAAGCTCCTCGGGTCCCCAACTCTGTCGGGTAATCGCGGATGCCGACACGGGCGGACGTGCCGGGAGCGTATGAGACGGCTCCCCCCAGTCCCCATCCACCGGGCTGTTGACTTTCGCTCCCGCGGCGCGGGTCGACGTGATGGCCATCTCGTGCATCCTCCTCCGACCATGGCGGCCGCCGTCAGGGGTCCATCTCTTCCTCCATCTTTGCCCGTCCGTATCCACCGAGATACGCCCGTGGTCGCGGTGGGAGAGAGATGGATTTTCAATTCCATGGTTCTGCATCCAAACAGAAAATGTATTTGGGCTACTTCATCGATTCCAAAAGCCATTCCAATAGCCATCCAAACAACAACATTTGAATGGGGGCCAGTTTCAATGCCAAGGCTGCTGGTATTTGACTCAATTCAATTCCAGCCTCCCAATGCCTACATCCAAACAAAACCCTATTATTCTCCTTTTGTAGCAAAATCTATGTACCTAGAAAATCAAAAATAATCTACAATTTGATTCGAGGAAGTAGATAGTGACTGCTCGCTATTATATAGGTAGCTACTTATTGATATAATCCCTCCATCCTCGGCAAGCATGCGATCGCTAGGGGTCCATTTGTCAATCGCCCATGTCAGCATCAATATCCAACCTTAGCACGCCACCATGGCAAAACTGTTATACAAAAACCACCGCTGAGGGTTATTTGAACGGTTTGGCAAAAGTGAAGGGTTAAATACATGGTTTTATAGGTAGAGGGTAAACTAGTCGAAGTTACAACCGGGCGAGAGCCGTTATGTAGACTTTTACCTATAGGAGAATATTAATAGTTATAGTGCATAATTAGTGTCATTAGATGAATTAGTGAATATTTATATAAAACTTTTTTATTTAAAGATATAAATGTTGCTCATTTTATGTAAACTTAATTAAATTTTAAAAAAGATTGACAAAAAACAAACCATGTAATATCACCTATTTTAGAACGGAGAGAGTACTGCATTTTCTAGACTTGTTTAAAAGAAACTTTTATAATAAGTATTATTATTATTTTTCAATCGAAGCTCAAAAAGCATAATTTTCACGTGAACCTTGTCTGTAGACTTTTGCTTAAAAGAAACTTATATTAAGGGAATTACGATTTTTGTTGTCAAATTATTTGAGATTTTAATCAAAAAAAATCCTCAATCAATGCCATCCACAGGCACGGACGGAAAGACCAAAAATGTACATATCACGCGGGACGCGTTCCCTTTGTTCAGAAGCTTAACTGGAGATCTTAAATTCTCAACTGAGTTTTCAAGAGATCGACTGAGCATAATTTACTCGCTTAATAGACTTCCGAAGAAATGAGAACCATGCGAAAGAGAGATAAACAGAGTTGCCGCTCATAATGATGAAAAAGACCAAGCGCGAAAAGCAAGAAAGCTCGCTCTTCCTAACGCGGGAGATGGAAATTTGACGCATTTATATGCTTGATATTAACAGGAAAATGAAAACCCGTCATCGGAATCTTTATGCTTACGCGAACCAAATTCATGGAAAATAGTCTGGTGATCGTCCCTTGATTATCCTCTCAAAGAAAAGGCGAGAAACACTCACTGCTCGAAGAACACTAGCTTGAGTGCTTGACGGCAAGAGCTGTATGTACAGCCAATTAAGCAGACTGTGTTGAATAGAAACGATAATTCAAGATGACAAATCAGCAAGCTCAGAAAATCGCCGCGACCTGCTCGGCCGCTTCCGCGCTGGCGACGCTGGCGTGAAACCCCAGCCGCCGGGCGCCGCCGCTTACTTTCCTCCGCCAAGGCCAAGAGCGGTCGCCGGGCGCGCGCGCTGCCCTGGGATGGCGGCGGCGTGGCCTTCCCGCTTTTTCTCGACGTGGTCCATATGCACAAGGCTGCCATGACCTATGGAGGGAGCTTTCGCTGTGGCTGCCCTCCACGCCGGTGGCCTTTCGCCGCCAGATTCGACGGGTGTCCGCCGGATCCGGCTTAAGGGCCGAGGCGCCGATGGTGGCAGGGGTGGGATTCGCGCGCCACAGTTTGGCGCAGCGACGCCGCCATGGCTGGCGCTGACGGGCGGGCGGCGCTGGTCCGGCGACGGCGGGCGGCCGCCGCGGGAGGGCGCCCCTACCGATGTGGTCGGGCGCCGGGTTGCAGTAGCCGAGTCGCCGACTGCTCGCTTCGGCCATGGCGGTCGAGGTGGTGGGGTTGAAGACGCCTCGCTGGCGACGGAACTGGCAGATGATGGCCGGAGCTCCTCTTCCCCTTCGCGACGATGATGTCGGGTATGGTGCTGCCATGGTGGTGGGGCCACCGGGCGGGTGCTTTTTGGGTGGTGCCGGTGCGGTGCTCGGGCGGTACCGAAGCTTTTCCGGTGGAGGCGTCGTGGAGGTGGCAAGGAGCGTGCTTCTACCATGGCCGAGCGTGGCGTGCTTGGTGGCCGACGGGCTTAAAAGCTTTCACCGCCGCTTGCCGGTGGGCAAAATTTCAGGCGGCTCCGTCGCCGCTCTCGTCGGGCACCATTGAGGGCAACCATGTCCTGCAAAGATGGGATTCCTGTGGTGAAACTCCAGTCCTCTTTGACGGCGACGGCGGGCGCCATCGGGCGTCGGCTCTCTCCATGGAGGCGCCGCATATGGTGAATCATCTCGGTCTGTAGGTGGTGGTCGGCAGGTGGTGTTGCCCGCGCGGGCGCGGCCGGCCGGGTGGTGGTGCTGGTCTGCGGCCGGGCAGGGAGGTGTAGAGGGCCCATGGGTGCTGGAGGTCTTGAGTTCGCACGCATGGTGGTGGTGATCTCAATGCCGGTTAATCAAGTGATGCTCCCAATGCGGTTTCGTGATATCCGGAAATCCCGGGTAGTGGAGTGAGGCGGTGGGTGAGGCGAGGCCCCCACGCAGAGTAGCCGGGATCGCTGGTTGTTAATGGTGCCGACGGAGCGGACGCAAGGCTGGTGTAGGGGGATCGATGATCGCGGCGTGTGCGCCTTGAGGGGACAAATTCCCATGGTGGAGGAGTTTCGTAGAAGCCGCCGGGCTTGCAGCTGGCTAATACTTTTGGCGGCACAACGCGGCGCGAATACAACACAATAATTTAACAACAACAGCTTCTAACGGGCTTGCTTTCGCTCCCTCTCCCAGGTGGTGGTGGTGTAGCGCCTGTGTGTGTTTGTTTTTTTTCTTGGTGCCTTCCTCGCGTGGTGGCTCGCGGTTTCGACGCCCAATCCGACCTCCCGAGGGTCGCTGATGGAGGCTCGAGTTGATGACCCAATCCAACCGAAGCGGTAAAGCTCCTATATATTTTCACCCATCCAAAGTGTTTGTTCAGTTGTATTGAGTTGTTGTAGTTCGCCACTTCACCAAGTTGAAAGTGGTTAGTTGTGGTCTCCATTTCTCGACTCAAGTTGAGTAGGAAGGCCAATTGTGGCGAGTTGAGTTGATTTGGTACCTAGGTGTGCGCGAGGCGGGTACCCTCCACACTTGTATGGTTTTTCCTACCTGCCTACCGTAAAACTACTGCACTTGCTTTTTCCCTTTATTCGCTTAATAGGAAATCACGGCAAAGCTTTTTGCCGCCCTTTCTAAAAAAAAAAATCAGCAAGCTCAACATGGCAATGCAATCTCGAAAAGCTCCTATTTTAGAATTTTTGCTTCTAAAAATTTTATTTTAAAGATTGTTAACCCCTATGGTCCAGTTTATAAAAAACTTTTCGTTCAAGACAAAAAATCAAACCTTATATTCTTCGATTGACAAAATATTTAAACTAATAACTTGTACTTATTGTAATGCAAGCTTGATACTATATATTTGTAATCAAATATACTATCTAGCACTACGTATTTATAAGTGTATAATCATAAAACAATATAACATAAAAATAAATAACTTATACCTTTGATTAGCATCTGTAATCCGTGCCGTACTCCGCCTAAGTCGCCTCCAGATCGATTCAGGCTGCTCAAGGCATCGCGTCCTACCATCCTTGGTTACACCATCCACGTTTTTCTTCTTCGCTTGATCCAAGACTGGGACTAAAAACTACGAGGGGAAAAAATGAATCCATTCATTCTTATCTTGATTTAGTTGTTCTGTTGTTCTTCAGCCCCGCAAAAATCAGTTGTGCCTTGGCGGGCTCGATAGCAACTCATTTGAGACATCCGCTTCTTGTGCGGAAGGGCAAAGAGCTACGCGGGAAAAGCCACGCGGAGGCAGCAGGTGGCAAGCGGCTGGGGCTTGGTTTCTTGACAAATTCCAAAAAAAAAAAAAAGTTAAAGACATATTTTCCAAATTTTATGCTTTACCTATTCTCTAAAACAAAATCAATGTAAAAATCTAGATTCATCCAACCGCCTTTTGTAAAAAAAAAAAGTCATTATCCATATTCAAATCTGCTAGGGACATGGGTGTGGGTGGGGAATTGTTGGCTCCCTTAACCACACGTGAGACCAGGCCGCCAAGCACATGCAAGGGCCTGTTGGCAAGTGATGTTAGCTAGCCAATATTAGGTAGCCAAATTTCCAGGATGGAGAATGAGCTAACCTTGAGAAGCAATTGTGAGTTGCTCTTACCCATCAAGAAAGACAAGGTATTTTGAAGAGTACATAGTGGCGGGCCCAGGATTTTCACCCTGGGTATTCAAAAGTATGAAAAAAAGGATGTCAAAAATCCTTTTGATAACCTGAACTCCCCTCCATTCTTTCTTTTCAAGTACACATTATATATAGGCTATATATGTATTGTTAAAAATTTGGGGTATTCAGCTGAATACCTTTGAATTAAGGTGTGCCCGCCCCAAGAATAGTTGTTGACCTCAGCCTTTCTTGAAATTATCTAAATTTAGACTCATAACAAAAATGTTCCTTCCTCCCAAATTATAATTAGCGCTTGAGTATTTTTTGTACATTCGCGAACATAACTATGTATCAAAAGAGCCTAAGCACCTCCCTCCCCCAACCGGTGGTGAAGCCGCTAGCAAACATTGGGTTTAGATCGACGCGAACATGAGAGAAAGCTAAGAAAAACCAACTAGCAACTCTTTTTTGTGTGTAAAATATGAAAAACCGAGCATGGTGCTTTTCTCTCCCACCACAGTAACCTCTGCCACCGCCCAAACTGCTCTCCACCTGTTGTCTCCCTTCTCGCTACATCTTGGGAGCCCGCATTGGCATAGCCGCATATGAAAGAGATGCATTGATCGATCGATAGGACACCAGAATTGTGCTCCGATTCCTCGACAGCATGGAGCTAGCGGTGCATGAGCAGATGGGATCGATGAACGGCGGCGTTAGTGGGTAGGCCACTGAAATTGATGGTCGAGAGCCCTCGTGACCCTGAGATTGGGCACACGGAGCTTTGGAGTCGGCGAAAAGATAAAAACATTTGAAGAAGAAAAAAGATACTACCGAATAAAATTCATAAGTGAGACCGGTAAGATGACCGTGGCATCAAATCGTCAGAGCAGCTTAAAGGTGCGGAGCCGCGTCGGGACGCCTAGCTGCCGCGTTGCTACACAACACATACACGCGTGCTCAGAATAAACTACTGGCGGTGGCGCGGGCGTCGTGGCCTCGTGGGGTTATGGCGCACAGCCGCAGGGTTAGCAGTCGCCGTTGCGTCCGAACCTTGGCACTTTTCTGCCGGGCTGGGAGGTGCTGTCTATTGGTTTGGTGGCACATGCGAAAACTCAAATTATTGTCTAAAATCGATCGCAAAGTTTAAGTGCATGGCACGCACGGACGCACCTCTCTCTCCATGGGTCGACACATATTATAGGATATAGTACATCTATGGCGCAAATTCCATGTGGCTCATGATTATAGAAGGGACCGTGCGCTTGCTGCCATGCGCTTCCCATGCGTTAGTAATGCGAAATGGAGGGTTAATGACTGTACTGTGTAGGCAGCCATCATCAAGGAAGAAAAAAAAAAGTGCAGTAGTATCATGAAATGCGAATTGTGTAGGGACGAAGTTTCCCATAGTCACGTACTACTTGTGTTCACACTGTCCGGTATCAGATCAATAAGTTGCCCTTCACCGGCTTACTGTACACAAGAAAATGACGGCACGCTTTACGGCACACAAAAAAAAAGTTTATCGATGCCAGCCGACTCCGCGGCCAATCTACAGCCGTCAGCCGACCGGGATTTACAATAACGGCTGCTTGTCTCTCAAGCAAGCGCGATCTCGGCAAATCCCACCCTTCGAGAAATCTCCCAAAAATCATGTAAAACCCAAGGAAAAGTAGCAACAACTCTCCCTCGGCACACGCACACGGAACGCAACCGGCAGCAGCACCCCCAGCCAGAGGAAAGAAACGAACCCCGCGTCCGCGTGCATCACGACTGACGTGTTGGCGTCTCGGCGACGCGTGGGCGTGCGTGGGCGTCCGTGGGCGCCTCCAAGTCCCAAACCTTCCCAGCTGCCAGCAGCCCAAGCTAACAAACAGAGCGATTCGCAGACGGGTGCCGCGAGGCAGGGCAGACCCGGCGCGGCAGAGGCAGAGCCCTTCCAGAAGGTCGCCTCCCGCTCCGCTAACCGCGGTTTGCCCTATATAAACGGCGCTCCCATCTCGCCAACCGACTAGCAGTTGCCTTGCTTCCCCCTTCCCTCCCAACGCCGAACGCGCCCGATCGATCGCGCAGAAACAAACCGAGCCGAGCAGCAGAAACATGCGAGACATGGAGAGCGGTCCCCCTCTCCTTCGCCGGCAGGAACCCACCGTCGTCAGGACGGAGGACGACGACGTGGCATCCGGCGACGAGGACTCGACGCCGAGTTCGAGTTCCCTTCGTGAGCCGGGAGACCAAGACGGACGCTATGGCCGACGAGCTGTTCGCGGGCGGCCGCATCCGGGCGTTCTACCCGGTCTTCGGCCGAGTCCTCGACGAACCCACGCCAGCCCCAGCGCCGCCGGCGCCGGCGCAGGCGCCGAGGGCGCCGCTAGGGCGGCTGTTCCAGCTGGAGCAGGCGCGGACGTCGTCCGTCGCGTCCACGTCCTCCTCCTCCTCGTCGGCGTCCTCGACCTCGGCGGCACCAGGCGGGCCTGGACGGCGCGTCCCCGGACAGCTACTGCCTCTGGACGCCCGGGTCGGCGGCGTCCTCGCCGTCGCGGTCGCCGCGGAAGAGCGGGTCCACGGGCTCCATCGCGCGGTGGCGTCGCATCGGGGAGCTCGTCGTCGGCGCGCAGCCACAGCGACGGCAAGGAGAGGTTCCTCTTCCTCCCGCGCCGCCGTCCCCGGCCAGGGATATGGAACAGCAGTCCCCGCCTCCAAGTCCAAGGCGGCGAAGCAACCGCCCAAAGGAAAGCAAAGCCATCGCCACCGAGCTCGACACGGTCGCCGCGGGGCGCCGGGTTTCGTACGGCGGCGCCAAGTCCTCCACCGGCGGCCGGCGCACGTTCCTGCCTTTACCGCCAGGACCTCATGGGGCTGTTCGCCAACGTGCGCGGGCTCAGCCGGAGCCCGCACCCGTTCTGAGCCAGCCAGCCAGCCACGACGCCGTGGAGGACCCATTCCAAACAGTGCGACTTCAAGTTTGAAAAAAAAATCGGGATTTGAAATTTCATGACATTTGACTTGAGATCTCCCTGCAAACCTGCCTTGTGAAGACTAGTACTACTAGTAGAGATTAGCAAATTTAGCGTTCATACGTTTGGGATTATTAAAGCTATTGCGCAAGTCAAAAAGACAAGGTGTGAATGAAGTCAGAGAAAGCAGGGGAAATGCATAAGCCCTTTCAGCATTCGGCTTGGAATCGAGTCGGTGGCTAACCGCCTGTCCACCTGCCATGCGATTTCTGAAGGTGGTGCTACGGACAGGTCCTGTGATTGTTTGTATATGTTGGTATATATATGTAGCTTTGTACATATTCTGTAATATGATGTGTAGAGTAGTTAGAAGAAGGTGGGTTTGTTTGCGAGGAATTCAAGTTTCCTTGGTTGCGATCTGCAGTTAGGTTTTTCTGTGTGTTGTCGCATCTCTAATCTAATCGCTAATCTGTACGTATGATAGAGTAGCAAGTTTTGTTCTGCGGTCTCCAATCATGTAAATATGACGTTTGAGCATTACATTAGGCCCTTCATGGAGCTGTTAGACCCGCTGCTCCCCTCGTGCGCTTGCCCGCCCCCTACATCCAAAACCGCCAAATCTAGCTAAATCTCCTTCAATCCCAGCTTCGGATCCGCGAGTTGGTACACCACAAAATTCGTAGCTCTTATTACGCATTTAGACATATGCTACTTTTTTTTGGCGAAACATTTAGATATGTACCACATAAGAGTCAAAATATCTTATCATTAAAAACACCCAATCCACGTTGGTACAACACCCCAGCGCCCAAGTAGACACAACAAGAATTTCGCCGTTAAACAGAAGCCACCTCGCATCCGGTGGCTGCGAATTCCTCACAAACCGAAGCTTCCCATACTTCATCTCTTGCTTTGCCGCCTCACTGCAACCAGAAAACTGTCACACGGACAAAGACATTGCACACGGAGAGGATCGGGCAAGATGATCTGTCCTGGTAGCATGCTTCTTCTGCCCAGCCAGTGGTCAGGATTTCGCCGCAACACGGTGCAGATGTTACGGGTTGCAAAAGATCTATCATCTAGTCTTCCCACGATCCGGACGCCGACATGATTATGTGTAATAGATATAGATACAACGTCAAGAAAAAACAATGAGGATCAGAGCCAGGCGGTATAAGTACCCCAATTATACTTGTGTAAATATACCTTTGCTAGAGGTTAGTCTGGTTGGCTCATTGAGGCCAAGTTCAGGGACTTGAGGTGAACGCCATGAAACATGTATAAAACCTTCGACCAGGAAGAGTTCATCTTAACATGTTCATTCACGGACACTCTTGTTTGTGATTCCATAATAACTTGACCATTGCAAGTTGCTTTGTAAGTCCATGCAGGTATTCCTCTTTAGAGGAAAAAATACACCCCGGTCCCTCAACTTGGCTCAAGATATCACCTAGGTCCCTGAACATTTAAATTTTAAAGTGATATTTGTGGATCCCCGAACTTGGTGAAGAGTGTCATCCAAGTCCCAAACTTTCATGGCGTTCACCTCAACTCCCCGAACTTGGCTTCAGGTGTTATCCAGGTCCCATGGGTCCAAAACCCACTCTGTTGTTGATGTGGTGCTGTCCTACATGTGGGACCCACGTGTAAGTTGATTATATTTCTATTTAATTATTATTTTTTCACCATAGAATAAGAAAATGAATTTAATTTCTAGTTACTGTAGCTATAATGTTCTAAAAATTGTTTCTTTTTTATATGATCTCAAAAGAAGGTGGTTTTTATATAAAAATTGTAGTTCTCGATAAGATATACGACTTTCTAGTTTCATGTTTTTTTTTTAACTTGAGGTCAATAAGATGCTTCAAAATTTAAATAAAGTTTTAGCAATATATTAATCGCGGACAAGAGGTCGTCGCCTTGGAAAAATTATATCTTTCCTATATGTTGTCAAATGGAGATATTTTTATATAAAAATTTATAGCGCCGATGAGATCTACAACTTTCATATAGAAAATATTTCAATCTGATGGCATATAAGAAATATATGATTTTTAAAGGAAACAAGCGCTTTTCGTGGCTAATTTTTTCAATTTTAATTTATTTTTATTCTGTGTTGAAAAACTTACTTGATTTTCAAGTTAATTTTTTTATTCTGTTAAAAACCCGGATGATACTTTCGCCCAGGTTTAGGGATCTATGGTGAACACCTTGAAAGTTTGGGACTTGGATGACACCCGTAGCCAAGTTCAGGGATTTGCGGTGAACACCTTGAAAGTTGGGGACCTGGATGACACTTTTTGCCAAGTTTAGGGATCCACAGATATCATTTTGAAAATTCAGGAACCTAGGTGTAATCTTGAGTCAAGTTGAAGGACCTGTGGTGTATTTTCCTCTTTACTTTGGACTAGCTATGTTGGCGGAGCTACCTAACAAAAACAAGCACTAGGGAGTCCAGTAGCAGTAGACACCCTCGACCTGGTGTCCTCTCCCGAAGATAAGTTGCCCACCAGCTTCCCTTTAATACTTGGGTTGAAGCACATATACTATATGCACTAGAGCATTAGCTTGTGGCCTAGCATGAAAGGGTTTTCTCAGCAGCACCCAGTCACTTGCTAGCTATTTGTGAACCTCTACATGCAGCTAAATTACTTTTGCAGTGCACAAATTTTCATCTTGCACCAGGAAAAAAATCTAACACCTAATGAGATTTTGTGTTCACCACTTATATGTCACATGCCATCAGTACCTCTGCACATAACTATATGCCTATGAAAGGTCGAGATAGGGACTAGAGGGGAGGGGGGTTGAATAGTCCTTACTAAAACTAATCGCACCGGCTAACCGAAACTAATGCGGAATTAAACTTAGTCACTTAGCCAAGACTTCACCTCTCTAACTATGACTCTAAATCACCTCACAAAATATCCTACACAAGATAGATGAGGTGACAAGCCTAGCTTGAGCTCCTAACCTATTCTATTTGCAAGTTCACACAAACCTATGCACTAGTACTTCAATCAATGGTGAGCTCCTACACAATTCTAATGAGCAAAAACACAAAGCCTATCTAAGCTCACTAGATGCACTAAGGACAAGGCGACACATACCTAACCCAAAGGCTAAAATTACTTAGCAACACAAACTAAGTAAAGCAACTAAACAAGCTACACAAGCAAGATAGATGCTACAACACTACTTCTAGCTACACAAGCAAAAAGGCAATTCGAGAGCTACACAAGCTACTAATTGCAAGAGCTATTACGCAATCACAAGTACAAGATATATATGAATGCAAGAACAAAGCTTGTGATCAAGAGAATGCAAACCACCGTGAAGTGTGAACATAAGATGACACCGTGATTTTTATAGAGGTCTCGGGAAGCTTGCCAACTTCCCTACTCCTCATTGTGTCGACCAACACCTCGATGTTCTTGGACTAAGTGGCACTCACTAATGCGCTTGCTAGTTGGCTCCACCGAAGCTCTCCAAGACACCACTCACAAGGGTGGTAACTCAATGACACGCCTAGTAGTGTTGCTCTTCACGATCCCCACGAGGCGAGCACAGACCTCTCACAAATCCTCCTCCCCGAGCACGCACAATCTGCCTTGCATGCTTCAACGGAGTCTCTTGCCACCAAGCCGCCTAGGAGGTGGCAACCTCCAAGAGAAACAAGCACACCGGGCTTGCAACACACGATCACCTAGTGCCACACGATGCAATCTCTCAAATCAATTGCACTAGAATCGCTCCTCACTTTGATTTGGATGAACTATATCGATCAAAAAGTGAGTGAGAGGGCTCTCTAGCACTCTCAAGAATGGACACAAAGTCCCCAAGGTGCTTAGCAACCAGTCATGGCCGGTCACAACATCTATTTATAGCCCCATTCCAAAATAGAGCCGTTGGGGTGGAAATCACATTTTCTGCGAGCTGACCGGACGCCCGGTCGACCGCATAACGCGCCCCTGCCAGCATCCGGTCAAGGTGACCGGACGCTCCGGTCGGTCGAATCACCGAAATCGGACCTCTCTAGAATCGACCGGACTCTGGTTGACCGGACGCTACGGTCAGGACCCTAGCGTCCGGTCCAGCGTCCGGTCGGCTGTTTCTACATGAAAAGTCGTTGTTCTTCATCGCCATCGCTTCGACATGCTACCCAACAAGTATACCAACTTGAGCACGAGGGATAGCATGTTTTCACCACCAACTTGCATCCGGCGCAACAGAAAATAATTGTTTCATTTTCTCAAAATGAGCGGTACCCAAACCCAACTCAACCCTGCAAACGGCCGCCGCCTTTGCAAATGTGCCAACACCACCAAGTACACCATGTGCAAGTGTGTTATCATTTTTAGAAACATTTCAAAGGAAGGGTTAGCTCTTGTTCTCGCCACGCCACTCGATCCTAACACATCACAAAGTTAGATCGCACAAGTGGCACTAGATGACCGATATGCAAACAAGTTTGCCCCTCTTGATAGTATGGCCATCTATCCTAAACCCGGTCATAAACATCTCTAAGCTCCTCATGACCGGCGAAATGAAATGCCCTATATGTTATACCTTTGCCTTGCGCATTTCCATTCCGCTCCATCTCCAAGTGCCGATGCAACACATGCACCAACACGATCAAGAATGATATGATCCATTTCATATCATCACATGACCTCCTTGGTCCATCGATCTTGACCTCACTTGCTCTTCATTGTTGCGTCGGTCCGTTAGCGCCAAGTCTTGCCCAAGCTTCACCGCCTCGCAGTCCATCACCTTACTGCCTCGATTTGCCCTTTCACACTTGCAACCGGTCCATCAAGCCAAGCCTTGTCTTGATCTTCACCACCTTGGTCACCTGACTCCATGCCATGTCTCATATGCAATAAAGCTCCTTCATTACGTCATCACATGTGAACTATTCTCCTGTGTATTATCTCAATCACACATTATTAGTTCACCTAGCTAATGTTGACACTCAATTATCAAAAACCACAAGGGACCTTTCAGCCTCGTCCTCTCGCAAGCCATGCTCTGACAGCTAGTGAACCCATCATGCTCATGGCCACATCCAATGCAGATACCCTAGCTGAAAATGCAGGTTTATGGCTAAAAGACTCAAACCTCGATTGCCATCTCCCGCACTTGAGCAGCGAACCAGCCCTTGAGGTCTAGAATATATTCACATAGGGCACCGTTGAAAGGTCCTAATGGCTAGAGGGGGGTGAATAGCCTATAAAAATTTCTACAACAACACTTAAAGCAAATGGTTAGACAACAAGATGGCGTAGCAAGATAAGCGGTGCTTCTCTCTAACTGTGCAAGCCTCCTAGCAATTCTAGCAACTCTAATATCTCTAATCACACTCAAAGGCTAGGTTGCTAAGTTACTACTAGATGATCAAGGTATATCAACTAATATTACCACTAGGAGCAAAACAATCTTTCTAAACTAGCAAGCTAAGCAAACTAAACAAGTTAGAACAAAACTAAATATAGCAAGGAGAGGCTCGAATACAATACCACCGAGGAGTGTAGAGGTTGTAGCCAATCACCAATGTCGACAAGAAATCTCCAACGGGCAAATCACACTTGACACGATGATTTTTCTCTGAGGTTCATGTGCTTGCCGGCACACTAGTCCCCGTTGTGGCGATACACCCACTTGATGATCCACAAGCTTAATGGTCGGTGCCAAATCCCTCGAAGAGAGCTCAATGAATCACTCACAAGAGTGGATCCACAAGCCATGAGCAATCCACTAGTGACTCCTTTCGCCAATCTCCCGCGGGGTAAGGATCAACCCCTCACAAGTCCACCGGTGTGGCCTCGAACAATCACCAATCGGGCTCAACACCACCACGAACTCCAAGCCGCTTGGGAACCAAGCAAATTCCCAAGATAACAAGAATCATGCAGCTCCTCCAAGGATCAAGTGCCTCTAGATGCAATCAACAATGCAATGCAATTGGATTCTCACTCAATCTCAGCAAAGATCGAAGTTAGGCAAGAGAGATGAGTGGAGGGGAGTTTTCTCAGCTCGCAAGAGAGTTAGAATGATCAAATGTGCAAGAGAGAGCTCAAATGACCGGCCACAGACATATATATATATATAGGCTCCACCACGAAATAGAGTCGTTGGTGTTCAAAACACAGCTGTTGTGGCCTGACCGGACGCTCCGGTCATGGTGATCGGACGGTCTGGTCACGAGTCCAGTCAGAAGAGACAAAGGACTATCCCCATACGCTAACAGCCCCGGCCCAGCGTCTGGTCGCTGACCGGACGCTCCGGTCGGCCAAAACCGGGATTCCAGACCTCTCTAGAATTGACCTGAAGCAGCCTGACCGGACACTCCGGTCGAGGGGGCTCCAGCGTCCGGTCGCCTCCCAGCGTCCGATCGCCGTCCAGCCCGGCTGTCCTCTACGAAAAACATTGTCTGTTGTCGCCTTCGCTCTAACTTGCTTCCCAACAAGTATACCAACTTTAGCACGAGGGTTAGCAAGATTTCTCCGACAAATTGCATCCGGCGCAATAGAAAATAGGCATCTCATTTTCTCAAAAGCGCCAACACCACCAAGTGTACATCTCCATGTGCAAGTGTGTTAGCAATTTCACAAGCAATTTCAAAGGCGAAGTTAGTTCACTAGATTCTAAATGCATATGCAAGTCAACATGAACCTATAGGCACTTCATCATCAGATTAGCCGTGGCATTCCCTCTTGATAGTCGGCTATCTATCCAAAATGTGATCACACTCTCTATAGTGTATTGATCATCAAAAGCAAACCCTATCAAGTTATACCTTTGGCATGATCTTCGGTCGTTTCCTTTCCATCCTCGTGAGCTCGATGATCCACCATGTCCATCATCAACGTCCATGTCCATGATCATGTAGCTCCATCGTCATCCATGCAATCCTATCTCTTAAGCACACTTAGAGAAAAAATGATTAGCATAATAAAGTGTCATCAATTTCCAAAACCAAGCCCTAGCGAAAATGATGATTGTTAAGTCCGGAGTTTTCCATTAACCTCGATGGACTCTTGGCCCATATGTTGACGGCGGAGACCCTCACCCTCCTGAATTTTTACTTGACCCTTCGTCAAATATATATAAGTACAATTGTTACTCATCATGTGTGCATGTCTTGAGAGTGTCCTTCAAGTAGAACGTGCCTCTCTCAACTAGGGTAACAAAAAACAACTCGTGACCACTATATTTAATTATTTACTTGTCGTCCTTTCTCAATTGCATATAAATTCTCGAGCTCATAATGCCTAAATATTTTACCATTATGATTTTTTTTTTTTGTCACAATATTCTTATCTAACCTTCGCCTGTCAAGGCAAATTTCAAAAATTAACCTCTGCATATAACCCGCCACCATTTGAGGAAATTGTTGCAGCCTCCGCCCATCAAAATCATGGCCTCGAGTGGCGATCTGGCTAACTCAAAATACTTTTACGTTGTGGTGATTGAACCCCCCGTTTATTATTACTAACATGCAAATCACCACCACTGTAAGTTTCTCTTATCATCCCAAGCTAACCCTCCTCTAGAATATATTTTTCACCTTTCCAAGCCATAATATTAGTCGGTCTCAATATGCTAGGTGTTCTCATTAAGTGTACAACATTCGTCACACATCTACCGGACTTCATCATTTGTCAACGGAATTCATCACTATTGATTTTCAACAGCCTCCGTCAGTTACTGTACTTCATCATCTGTCAGCGGAATTCATCTATTATTGGTTTTTAGCAACCTCCGTCAGTTACTAGGCTTCATCATCCGTCGCGAATTCATCTATTATTGGTTTTCAGCAACCTCCGTCAAATACCGGGCTTCCTCATCTGTCGCTGGTTTTCATTTATCGGTGGTTTTCATCAACCTTCATTCATCATCAGCCTATGTAACTCGTAAGCCTCCGCTTATCGCAGAGCCTTTATCAATTGGCAACCTTCATCATTTAGCGCCTTTTAGTTAGCGACATCAATCAAAATCAACTTCCAACAAACACTCAACTTTCTAAGACTGAAATTTGCACCTCTTTTTTTGTAGGTTGCGTCGATTGATTTTTCTTATAGCATGAATCAACACAATGATTTTTGCACTAACCTTCATAGGAAACCATTGATTTTCAATACTACAAACCGTACACATAGCCCTTCTTACAGGTTCTTGGTTGGCAGCCTTCGCTAGCCACCCGCGATTTTCAATACTACAAACCATACACGTAGGCCTACAGGTTCTTGGTTGGCAGCCTTCGCTAGCCACCCGCGATTTTCAATACTACAAACCATACACATAGGCCTACAGGTTCTTGGTTGGCAGCCTTCGCTAGCCACCTGAAATTACAACTCTTACCAGATTTTATCTGAACTAACCTTCGCAGGGAGCTGATCCTTCTTTCAATTAATTTTTTCAAGTCATATCTATAACCATGCAGGTTCTTGAATGGCAGCCTCCACTAGCTACCCAAATTACAACCCTCTCTTTTGAGAACAATATTTCTGATAAATAGAGCTTATCTTTTATTCAGCCATAACCATTGCTTTAGCATGGTGTATGAAATATTTTCCCCTTTTAATATTGTCATACAAATGCACTCATTTGCACCATCACTTACATGCATTTATTGCATAAGTACTTGTCAATACATGACACAGGACACCTCGAAGAAGTCTCAAAAATTTATGTTCCCCAAAACAAAAACATCTACGGAGAAAAGGTCGAAACTGGCTAGCAACGAAGCCACAACATTCGACAAAGACAATAGCAAATAGAGGACCTTCCCGATGTGGACTGGGAAGCTCACATCATGGAATGACGTCTAAGGCAAAAAAGATGCCTCAAAACCCTTTACAAAAGGCCCCGCAAAGGCCGACATCAAGGGCATAACAGCAAAAAAGACGCATTAAACCGAAAGAAGACCCGTCAGTCTAAACCTCAAATATCTCATATAAATGACTAAACATCTTTTTACAGCAAAGTGAGAAAGCCAATATGTCTTTTCTCAGTGTTGAAAGACTTGCTAGCAAGTCGATATTCTACGGCTATAACGCGAAACTCAAGTCCCTCGAAAAATGCGAGGAGGTTAACTTAGGTGCATTTTCACGTGAGTTCTCCGACCTTCAGTCCGCGACATCGTGTTGTCTACCTCGGCATTGCCTTCGCCAAATTCTTCGACAAGAGGGGCTTCGCCGCCATTTATAATGACCTCACCAATGTCACCTCCACCAAAATACCATTTTTCTTGGCAGGGCCTTCGCCAAGCAGCTTTGCAGGAGGGCCTTCGTCAAAATCATGGTCTCACCTTTGTCAGCACAACGGCACGGGGAGCTTCATCAACACCTTTGTCGCCTACACAATGGCACGAGGGGCTTCATCAACACCTTCATCGCCTGCACAAGGGCACGAGGGCTTCATCAACACCTTCGTCGCCTGCAAATGGATGGAGGACTTCATTGACACCTTCATTGCCTGCACAACGGCACAAGGGGCTTCATCGACACCTTTGTCGACCTCTTTGACTAGAGGGGCTCATCAAGAACTCTTATCCAAACATCTATATCCACTACTTTGACTTCGTCAACTACACCAAGCACCGGATAAGGATTTGGTCACAAACGCCGACCAAGAGGGGCTCGAGAAGACACCAGAGGATCTATCATGTAGAGCATGAAGTATTTTGTCTGACACTTGACACCCCAATTTGGGGGCCACACAGGAACCTTCGGCCATGACTACTTTGACCAAAAAGAGTTGGAGAAAACCTCCGTGAGGAGACTTAGAGAAGACCTCCGTGTGAAGAAGGCCCGGAGACGACGACCTCCATGAGAAGAGTTGGAGAAGGCCTCCATGTGAAGAAGGCCCGAAGATGATGACCTCCACGCTAAGAAGAGTTGGAGAAGACCTCCACACCAAGAAGAGTTGGAGAATACCTCCACCTAAAGAAGAGTTGGAGAAGACCTTCACGCGAAGAAGACCCAGAGACGATGATCTCCAAGCCAAGAAGAGTTGGAAAGACCTCCACACCAAAAAGAGTTGGAGAAGACCTCCATGAGAAGATGGAGATGAAGACCCGTTCATCGAGAAGGTCTAGAGACCAAGGCATATGTGTTGAGTAGGAGGTGATGAAGGTCGACGATGGAGACATTAGGAAGACGGAGACACTTGGACTAGAAGCCTCAGGACTTAGAACATGTGTAGACAAAGAGTCGTGCATGTGCTCTTTTCTCCATACCTTTTTCCCACTAGGTTATCCTTGATGGAGTTTTTAGTGAGGCATGCACGTGTGGTTACGAAGGGCAGTCCTCACAACCAAGGTTCGAGTTCTATTGCGCCACTTCTAGCGTGAGCATCTACTAGGTCATGTAGTTCCGGCCATAACTTAGTAGATGCAGGGCTACTGTTGAGACTTGACTTTCTCCTATGGGCCAAGCCCACTAGAAGAGGCCCAAGTGAAGTTAGTGGGTGACTTATAAATCCAGCCCCCACCCTAATTGCCTCACACCTCCTCTCTTTCCCCGACCTGTTCGGAAACTAAGGTTCCAATAACATCGAACAGGCCTACACAGCATTCCTCAGTACATCCTTAAAGCCCCTCTCCTGGATTACTTTCTTTTCCTCAACGATTTGTCTCCTTTTCTCCAGAAAGAGCAAATTAAGCTTCAACCATTATTTATAAGAATCTTGATCACGACCTATGGTAGCTTGCAAATCTAGTTCAAAGGAAAGTGGAGGCATGTATGGAATAGAACTAGGCCCCCATCTCGTAACTAGGGTACCACACGTACTGAAAGAAGAAACAAAGCTCGTAACTAGGAGTAAAATTTTGAAAAGAAAAATAAATAAACTAAACTCAAAGCTCGTAACTGAGAATAAGAACAAAAACAAAAGAAAAATAGTGAAATTTTGAAGAAAAGAAAAGGTCAACAAGAAGAAACTCAATTGCACAAACTCAAAGAATAAATAGAAGAAAGAGGGGAAATAGTGTATTACCACCGGTGGTAGCTTCACAACGTGTTAGAACGCCTTAGTTCCTCTCTTGTCGTGGAGGGCCAACATGAGGAAGACTTGGGTTTGAAATGACAGTTGACTGCTTGAGAGTGGATATTTTAATATCCAGGTTGTGGATCTCATTGTCGCACTCCTCCAAGCACCCATCGCACAAGAGTTGGTATGCTCTCTACAGCTGAAGGTCTACTTCTTACAGTCAAGGAGCTCCTTGTTGTGAAGCTGAAATCCATCTGTCCTAGGTCGAGTGATGAGATCGATCTCCTCAGCATCAGCCAGGGAGGTCCAAGGATCTAGCTGAAACACCACATTATCACTTAGCCTGCCTTCTCTAGCAGCATTGTCATGGTCGACACCGGAGATGATGACGACGGGTAGGGGTTGGACCATAGAGGGGCGTGCATGAAGCAGGGCCGACTGCGTGCATGGGGACGAAGGCAGGAGTGGCGACAATAGGCAAGAGGTCGATTACGGTTTCAAAATACTATTATAGCAGCTTCAGTTGAATCTTATCCATCCATTTAGATGAACATATCATTGAGAAACTATTGGTCCAACGGGCTTTTGGCCTCGTTTCCATGGAAGCACAAGAGTGTTGTAGAATTGGACCTTTTATGTATTTTTCTTTAATATTTTTGTCTACTTTCTCTCTTTTTTAGAATGATAGAGTACAACGAACATGTTCACAACACACATGCACGCTTACCCCTATGAACACACATACACAAAATCTATCCCTATGAGCACCTCCTCGAAGGACTGAGCACCCGACAGATCTGGAGATTTCCAATGTCACCATTAGCGCCTCGTTGTCGACGGGAATGTTGCTTACCACATAATGCAGCCCACTAGAGGCACAAGCCTCGGAAGCACGTCAAGCAGCCCTGACAACCCGCTCCAAGACAAGAGGTCATCATGACCTGCTCCCCGCAAGGTGCATGGGCCGCTGACAAGCGGACGAGCATGACGCATGACCCCGCACCTAAGTCAATACCACTATGTAACGCCCCCTTCCCTTCAATTATAAAAAGGGGAGAGCCCGACTCGAGGAAGAAAAGAGGGAGAGGGAGAAAGGAGAAAAGGGGAGAAGTCTCTTCCCCGTTCTCCCTCCTTAGGATAGAAGACTCCTTCCTCTGTTCTTCTTCCACCTCTAGCTCTCAAGAGACTTGGAGCCACGGCTCCTCTCTCACTCGCTTGTAATCCTCTACTACGAGCATTTGGTGTAGGATAACACGAGGAGACCACCACTTGTTGGATGTAGGGCACCCGTGCCTAAACTTGGATAAACCTCTGTGTCATTCTTTGTTTTGCTTTCCTTGTGTCCTTCCCGCACAGCCACATGAAGCCGAGGCACGCATCAATTTCACTAGTCGGGCCCTTGAGACCCCCCCGGTTCTCGGAACACCAACACAAAGAGCATCTCCAAGAGCCATTTTATAATCTACTAAAGAGTTAAATGGCCATAAACTTACAGCGTTGGGTCAAATAGCTATATCAACTAGGATTGTGAAACCGTTCATCCAGGTCCAAATGTCTAAACCCACCCCGGTTTTGCCGCGCCATTTATTAAAAAGTCTCTCCCCCATCTCCATCTCACCCGTCAAAGTCCCCTGGACCAGTCGCGGCTGGCTAACGACCTGGACCGCGAGCGGAGGGCGCTCGGCACTTCGCCCGGCGGCCATGGCCGCGCCCGTGCCCGGTCAGGTGGGCTAGCCCGTGCCGGTCAGGTGGGCTAGCGCGTGCCATCGCGTTGAGGCTGCGTGCATCGGCCCGCGTCCTGCACCTTCCCGCAGTCGTAGTTGCGCCTGCGCGCTGCACGTGACGGCGCCGTCCGGCCTCTGTGCGCCGGACCTCTTGCCGCCATTGTCTGCTGTGTCGCACCTGGGTAGGAACCACACGCTGCCCCATAGCACGTTCGCCAGCATTGCCAGCACCTCCGCCGGCGGCCACCAAGCTGCTCTGCTCTGCTCCGGCCTTCGAGGAGCGCGCCGCCGGTGGACGTACAGCGATTCCGGCCAACGGAGGCTCGACGGTGTGAGGATAGGTCGTGAGAAGCTCAGGGTCGTGCAGCATTGCAGCGTCCGGGGGCCACGTCAACAGTGACCCAGGCGTGACTGTGGTGGACGGCCATGACGGACTGCGGAGGGAACCTAAATCACCTCTCGACCATTCTTGATGGAATCACGTTTGGTGGCTAGCAAACACCCAAATGCTTCTACGGTTGCAAGGAATTTGAGGAAGCTAGTGCGTGCATCGTAAATTTGGGCGAAGAGCAGAGGCGTTGCAAGCTCTGCACGGCAAAGTCCATGGCTGTTGTGGTGGTGTTCCCTAAGACGGCTGCTGCTAGCTGTTAAGTATCTTGTGAAAGCCATTTTCGCTACCTATGTGGCTAGCGGGAAAATATAGAATAGCTGATGGCTATATTTAGAGTTGTTCTCAAGACAGAATGCATCTACTTTTGTTTTAAACACGTGCTCCGGTAGTCCGGTCCAGCGTGCTGCAAGACCGCCCATACAATGATTAGCACCAACGTGAGGAAAACACACGTTGATTACCGCAGCACGAACGCTTATTTTCTTAGATTACACAGCACAACACAGACGTTCAACACGCACGCACACTTACCCATATGAACAAACGTACGCAAACCCTACCCCTATGAGCACCTTCTTCAACCTGAGCGGCAAATCTTGAAGTTCCGAAGTCACCACCGGCGCCTCGCTATCGACCGGGGGGCGTCGCCTACCACTTAATGCACAGCACGAACGCTTATTAGCACCAATGGCAAGTGCTCGTGACGTGTAATTGCCTCTCGAGCCAACTTTGTTACACAGTCGAAGCATTATTTTTCTCGAATACACAAAAGATTTCCGCATCTTTGTATTTAAGGAAAAAGTTTTGGTTTTACACCCAACAGAAGCCGGTGATGGGAGGTTAAGATTTTACAACTGAGCGTCGCCTCCCTTGAACAGTTTTGCACTCCGGATAGAGTACGCACGTAGTCAAGCGCGTCCTCCGCGGCGCTTCCTGGGGCGGAGCGGCCGCTCGACGTCCGGAAACAGCTGTCTCGCAGCCTCCTTGTGCGAAAGGTGTAAGGTTGTCGCCGAACAGATTCTCGTATGCTTGTTTGCCCTCCTTCGTCAAGCGTGCCTTTGATGAACCCCATGCGTTGCATTACAAGGATCTCTCCGCGTTTGGCCACTGGGACCTTGGAGAGTGGCTGCGCGGGCGATCCGCTTGCTCCGCAGTCGAAGCATTATAATCAGCACAGCGACAACGCAAAAGGTCTGTTTAGAAACTTACTAGCTAGATGAGCATACCAAGGTCATTGAGCGCCTTGAACCAACTTGTGTAAGAGTCGAAGACACATAAATAGCCCAACAATAACACAAGTCAAACTTGCATAGATATGTCAAATACTAGTAAGATAAACAGCATAGCAACAGCACCAAAGGCTTGTTAGATACTACTCCTCCATACTAAATTATAAGTCGTTTGACTTTTTTTGAAAAAAGTTTAACCACTCGTCTTATTTAAAAATTTGTGCAAAATATCATTTCTTTTGTTGTGGCTTTCGTTATTAATAAAAATTCTTAAAGAATGGTTTAAATTTGACAATATTTACGTAAATTTTTTTAATAAGACGAATGGTCAAACTTGGAACCAAAAAAAGTCAAACGACTTATTATTTGGGATGGAGGGAGTAGCAAGATGAGCAGAACATGGTCAACTCCAACAATATGCTTGTGATCACGAGCATCCACATCAGGTGCGCCAAAATATGGCTCGGGCACTGGCCACCTGTTATCCAATACTAGTATGTTTTAGTCACAATGTAAGTTGGCTGTTAAATAAAACTTTCTAAGCAAACAAAAAAACAAGTGGCAATGTGAAAACAGAAAGAAATACTTCTGTCCCTAAAAAACAAGTAATTGTTCAGGTCTGTTAAGGCATCTTCATCTGGTGGTTGTGTGTCACTCTAATGGAAGATGAAAAGAATGAACAGGAAGGAGATGGAAGCAAGGAAGCCACGGTGATGAAGGAGGAAGCAACAACGCTAGCGTAACATGTCATCAGTTGTCTGTCAAATTGGCGACAACCTGAGATTTTGAAAAAAAGTGTGGTCAGTATTGCCTCTATATTTAAATGCATTCGTGTGGCTGGTTATTGCACCACCACCATCGGTTCTTAAGTTTTGCACTAGAGAGGTACTCCATCTGTTCCATGGAGTTCGTCGTTTTTGACTTTTGACTTCATGTTTGACCATCCGTCTTATTCAAAATATTTATGCAAATCATAAAATAAATTAATCAATATTCAAGTATCTTCATTGATAAAATAAGTCGTAACAAAATAAATTATATTTGCCAAAAATTTTGAATAAGACGGCAAAACGAATAAGATGGCACGGAATCCGGGTGACAAACTCAAATGGGGACGGAGGGAGTATATCGCTTTTGAGTTCTGGGTTCACTCATTCACTATTGTTTAGGGTAGGAGGTGAACATGGGCAGCACGCTCATACAGTTAAATGCGCTTAGAATAAGAACAGTGATGTTTCGGTAGCCGCTGAAATATGTAATTTGTACTTGTAATAACTAGAATAAATATGCTACTATTTAATCGATGAGTAGCATAGCAATATCCGTTTAATTTATAATGATGATATGTCTTCGTCCATCACAATTCACAAACAGCAGCTTTGAAATTGCAAAAGCGAACATGGTATCAACCATAAGAAATAAAAACATTGCAGAAATGCCCGAACACTCATTACTCACGGAATGCTAAGCTGGGGCCAAGGCAAAGCATGTGCAAACATCTTAATCAACCACATATGTATACAGAAAGGAACATAAGGAAAGAAAATCACCTTAGCACTGACGATGCTCATACCACTTCCTGCTTAACCTCCTAGAATGTAGGCTCAGAGATAGATCCTGCTCTCCCCGGTCGCACAGGTGGAATCTCAGGCATTACTCCCGCATGCCCAGCTTCATGGACCACTTCTTGCTTCTCGACCCCCACGAGGTCAAATCCTTACTCAGGCATGTTTGGATTGCAGCGTGGCCTGGGGTGTTCGCCCAGGCAAGTCCATCCGACCGCCAGGCCCTCAAAATCGACGGCCTGGGGAGCTGCCTGGCCAGGCAACTTTTTGCCGTGGTCAGAACCAAACAAGCCAGAATCCTTCCTCAGGCATGGCCGAATGTTGATAGAGCAACTTGTTCAATAGCATTTTTGTATCGGGTGTGTTTTGAGCCCAAAATTTGGTGCAAAATTTTGGGCGTATGTCACATCGAACATTGTAGAAGACGCTTCGTTTGGTTGTGGTAAATATTATCCAACCATGGCGAATCTGGGCTCAAAAGAATCGCCTCTAGAATGTACATCTAAACTGTGTAAATATTTTAATTTTTTACCTACATTTAGGACTCGATACATGTGTCGGCATTTTGATGTGATGAAGAATCTTCTTTTGCATAGTGGAATTTGGAGAGAAATTTAGGGCTCTAGACACAGCCTCAGTCTTGACTTTACGGGCCCATACTATTTCCCCTGTAGACTCTCATGCACGTACACTTCTTTATCTTACCATGATACAGACCTGCATCAGTACACCTCTCGGCACACGCACACGGAACGCAACCAGCAGCACCCAAGGCCCCAGGTCGCGTCCGCGTGCATCCAGTCAGCATCATCACGAATGAGTTCGTGGGCCCTCTCAAAAAAAATGAGTTCGTGGGCGCTCTCAACCCAAGCTAGAAAAACAGGAACCGCTACCCGCGAGGCAGAGCCCTTCCAGAAGGTCGCCTCCGCTACCCGCGGTTTGCCATGCCCTATACAAACGGCGCTCCGATCTCGTCAATCGACTAGCAGCAGTTGCTTCCATTTCCCTCCCAACGCCGAACGCACCCGATCGATCGCACGGAAACAAACCGAGCCGAGCAGCAGAAACATGCGAGACATGGAGAGCGGACCGGTTGTGCTCCGCCGGCAGGAACCCACCACCGTCAGGACGGAGGACGACGACGTGGCATCCGGCGACGAGGACTCGGACGCCGAGTTCGAGTTCCCCTTCGTGAGCCGGGAGTCGTCGGCGGGCGCTGACGCCGCGGCTGCGGACGAGCTCTTCACGAGCGGCCGCATCCGGGCGTTCTACCCGGTGTTCGGCCGAGTCCTGGACGAACCCGCCCCAGCGCCGGCGCCGAGGGCGCCGCTAGGGCGGCTGTTCCAGCTGGAGCAGCCGCGGACGTCGTCCGTGGCGTCCACGTCCTCGGCATCCTCGACGGCGGACCAGGCGGGCCTCGACGGCGCGTCCGCGGACAGCTACTGCCTCTGGACGCCCGGTTCGGCGGCGTCCACGCCGTCGCGGCCGCCGCGGAAGAGCGGGTCCACGGGCTCCGTCGCGCGGTGGCGCCGCATCGGGGAGCTCGTCGTCGGGCGCAGCCACAGCGACGGCAAGGAGAAGTTCCTCTTCCTGTCCGCGCCGCCGTCCCCGGCCAGGGACATGGAGCAGCACTCCCTCGCCTCCAAGTCCGCCGGCCAAGCAACCGCCCAAAGGAAGCAAAGCCGCCACCGCCGTCGTCGCCACTGAGCTCGACACGGTCGCCGCGGGGCGCCGGGTTTCGTACGGCGGCGCCAAGGCCTCCACCGGCGGCCGGCGCACGTTCCTTCCGTACCGCCAGGACCTCGTGGGGCTGTTCGCCAACGTGCAAGGCCTCAGCCGGAGCCCGCGCCCCTTCTGAGCAGCCGGTGGTGAGCAACGCCACGATGCGCCGTGGACGACCCGTTCCAAATTGTGCGACTTCAAGTTTGAAAAAAATCGGGATTTGAAATTTCAGACATTTGACTTGGAGATCCCCTGCAAACCTGCCTTGTGAAGACTAGTACTGGTAGTAATCAGCATTAGCAATTTATTAGCGTACGTACGTGTGGGATTATTAAAGCAATTGCGCGAGTCAAAAAAGACAAGGTGTGAAGTCAGAGAAAGCAGGGGAAATGCATGTGGAGCCCTCCCTTTCAGGATTTCAGGATTTAGCTTGGAATCGGATTTTGAGTCGGTGGCTAACCACCTGTCCACCTGCCAGTGCCATGCGATTTGCGAAGGTGGTGTAGCTAGGACATATACGGACAAGAAGTTTACATGTGATTGTTTGTATATGTTGGTATATATTTATGTAGCTTTGTACATATATACGTTGTATGTACAATGTATAGAGTAGTTACAAGTAGGTGGGTTTGTTTGCAAGGAATTCAGGTTTCCTTGTTTGCTATCGGCAGTTTCGTTTTCCTGTGTGTGGTCGCATCTCTACTTATCTCTACTTATTTAGCAAACTTATTTAGCAAGTTCTGTTTTTCTCCAATCTTGTAAATATGCTGTTTTAATTAGGATATACAGCCACGTAAAGTTTTCTTGGCTGGACTAAATAACATGGACAACCACAGCCATCTTTTTACCATTGGCCACTAACTGCAGATTAAAAATCTCAATGTGATCCACCTGTAAGAAAAATGTTAAGTTTTAGGTTGAGTTAACTTTTCAGCAGTTTGACTAAATTAAATAAAATACTAACAATATTTATAACTTCAAGTAGATATGCTATTAAAATATATTTATTAATTAATTTAACTATAATTTTTCAGTATATAAACGTACTCTCTGACTCTTCCAAATTATAAGATGTTTTAATTTTTCTAAACTCATAGTTTTCGCTGTATATTAATGAAATTTAAAACTCATTGACTTCTGCCAAACAAATGAGGGCCGTCTTGGCGAGACCGAAGCATTTCGCCAGCAAACAAAGAAGCCACCTCGCATCCGGTGGCTGCGAACAAATTCCTGGCAAACCGAAGCTTCGTGTACTACTTATCCTGTCGAACACACGGACACAGACCTTGCACGCGGAGTGGATCGGACTCGTCCGAGAAAAAGACGATTTGTCCTGGTTGCAGGTTTGTTGTATTTCGATCTCCTCAATTTGACATTAAATTTTAAAATTTTCGTCATATCAAATCATTAAATGTACCAAATGCATGAAGTATGAAATGTGGGTAAACAAAATAACTGATTGTACGGATCTAAACACATCCTTTAACGCAGGCGGTGGTCAAACGGATTGCGCCACTGCGCGGTGCAGATTTTACAGGTTCTCCCACGATCTGGACGCCGACATGATTGTGTGTAATAAAACCACCGAGAATCAGAGCCATCTCCCTGGCGCCGGCATACTCTGTCTGTATCTGTTAATTTGCACAAGAGCAGCATGAAGAGAGCACAAGCGACCACCCAAGTACTAGTACGATTGCGACAAGGAGCCGAACGCCGCAGCAGCTGCAAGATTGGAAACACACGATCGGGCCATATTCCATGGAATAACGCGCCCCACACCCGTGATTCTCGGTCCATCCCTTGACCGCCCTCAGACCAGCAAGTTGCCCCGCGAGCTGAGGGAAGAGTGTCAATGCATTGCCGGTGCAGCACCATTTGCAATTTGCAAACAAAGTATTGCTATCAGTATTTAATCACCACAACTGTCAGACGACTCGTACAAATGGTTTCTGGAACCTTAGCTTATTGCGTGTATGCTGGCTTACATTACAGATGTGCGTGCGCGCACACGTACGTACGCTTGGACGTTGGACCCCGTCACAGCTTACGCTAGCACTTTTCTTGCCCATCCATCTCGTCTGCAGACGCTGTCCCGGGTTTGTGCTTGGTTGGTAGTGTCGGATACAGTTAGGTTTGTGCTTGTGGCTGCCGCTTGCGTGCAGGTAGGAACTCCAAAACGACGGAAAGGTTGCACGAGGTTTACAAGTCAATAGGAAAAGGAGCTGCACCAGATTTACCAGAACTTGTCAACAGAGTGAGCCGAGGGCTTTACGAGATCGATCGTGTGACAGAAAGCACACCGGCGGGTGGAAACGCCTTCGTCGTCAGACTCGTGTCGTCGCGGATGGATCGATCGATTCAACGGCGGAGACTGACCACGCGTTCGCACGGTGCAGACTGCAGAGGACAGGGTGCACGTCCGCCTCCGCCTCCTGCTTTTGAACGAAGAGGCAGCAAAAGTGCATCACGTCAGAGTCGATCGATCGATCTGTCGTCGTGCCAGTTCCCTTCTGGTTCTGGTGCGGTAACTTGCTCATCAAAAGCCAGCACACACGTACGTACTCTTTCCTACAAGGTGAGTTGGAATGTGATGGTTCTCTTTCCGGTTTTGTTCAGCTTTCAGACACACCTATCAGACAGCAGCCCTTTGTCTAGTACTCCTAAATGTGGTTTCTTTCTGGAGATGTAGACGCGAGGGATTAGCTTTTTGCGAGTTCTAGCATCGATCTGAGCGACTTAAGCCAACCCTTATTGTTTTAATAATCTCTGAATCGGGGGACAGCTAATGGGGACGAACAAACAACACAGTCGATGGGAGCAGCTAAACAAATGCAGGGGGGAGTGAGCATTCGATTCTCCACATGTTGACCCGTTTGATCTGTGCAAGTGGAATGGAATTATTATCCATAGTATCCTCCTGTGTGGCTGTGTTGGAGAAAGAGAGGCACCTGCACTTTCACGGTTTCACCTACCTCCTACCGCGATTTGTGTTTTTTGAGGAATGGAGCGGCACACACGGACCATCCTTCAACTTTTTTTTTGTTGTTGTTGTCCTCGAATGCGTAATAACCTACTGCATGCGGACCAGACGTAGTAAATCCTGAACATCGGGGTTGTTGGTGAAGGAGCGGTAGTCGGGAACTGCCGGAAAAGAAGTGACAGTGCTGAATTTTAAATTTCTGCGTGTTACGTTGTTAGGACCGTTTATGTTTTTCGTTTTTTCTAGGGGTTGTGTTATGCATTAGCGTGTCCCATGGACATTTGAAACTGTGAAGCACTTGTCACATCAACGCGAGTTGAGCTTGAGCTCCTTTGTTTTTTTTTAATTATAGAGTAGGTGGAGGAAACAGACGAACAGACTCCCATGAGGCTCGAAAGGAAACAAGCTTAAGTAGCTGAAAGGAAAGAAAAGGCAGAGATCAAACAAAGGCTAAGCCCCTACCGACGGAGGAATTTGGGGCTCCCAAACCAGGCGGTCAAGGCCATCCAAGCGGCTAAAAGTCTGGAGGACCAGGACCTTGCCATGTCACTCGCAGCCATTGCAGCTGAGTCGGGGCGCGAGTAGAAATGGAGTAGAGCAGGTGCTCTTTTCCTGTCTCTAACAGTTGCAACTCTTTAGTGAGTCATTAGCCTTAGTTTCCAAACCTCTATAGCGGTCTGCTACAGGGTTGCGCACCTCGCGCCGCGTTGTAAACTCTCTTATTGATATATTTTTGGGCAACCAGATCTTTTTTAAAAAAAAAAGGAATTTATAGCTGGGTATGTCAAATGCACAAAATTTCAAAGCAAACGTGTCATAATGGGACCGACAGGGGAGAGCCGGGCGCTGCTACTGCCATTGCAAAAAAGACAGCGCCGCCGCCAGAACGAATGAGAAAGGGGCGAGTTAGCCGGAGCAGATGAGTGGGGAGGTGATGGCTACCCGCCCACCGGAATGGGTTGTGGGGGTCGGCCGTTCAGGGAGGTGGCGCTGCCACTGCGGACTGAGTGGTTAGCGCGAGAGGAGGGTGACTGCCGACTGGGCAACGAATACAACCGATTTGGGGCAGGCAGGCAGGCAGGAAGCGAGAGTTGCGATTCTGTGGTAGTTTAGTTCTTTCGTGAGCTGGCACTCTGGCAAAATTGAGGCGATTGATACTAAGCCAAAATTCTAGAAACATACAATATGTATAAACATGTATACATACTAAATTTTCTCCTCAAATCATGGGTGTGCCAAGACGACGGCATACCCCTGCCGCCGTCCGATGCAGAGAAGTAGAAAATAACACCAGCGGGGAATAGGAGCCTCAGGAGGAATAGGGTCGATGTTACAACAAAACAAAACCGAACAAGACAAGACCATGAAACAGAGGGAAGAAGTGACATTCTAGTTCCACTTTTATTTAAGTTGAATTAAGCTTTCCTGGGCCTCCACTGGGCTAGCAAATGAAGGGGGAGTTGAAGGCTGAAACAGATTAGTGCGTCTTGAATGGACAAATCTTGCAATTTCTTACTAGTTAGGCCCTTTTTATTATACTACAACTACATATATTGAGGTAAACAGATTTGTGACAGTTGTTGTACAAATTTATTAGTACTACAACTACATAAACAGTACACACAACCGTCATATATCTAAAACTCCTATATGGGAGCTCCCCACTATTCAGGCTTAGGGAATTCTCGCGCCTCGATTGGTCCATGTGGATCGGTAACTCCGCAACCTAGCAAATCAGCGCTCCTTCTTTCACTTGCGTCGTGTTTTGAATCCCGCCGCCGCCCCCTCGCCTCCCACCGCGCCGCCCCTCGCCTCCCCACACGCCGCCGCCCACCTTGCCTCCTCCACCCAACGCGCCTTGAAGCACGCCGATGCCCCATCGCCTCCCCGCTGCTTCCCCTCCCCACCCGGCTTCATAAATTGGCCCCGAGTCTATGCCTCGCCCACAGCACCTCCGCCCGTCCCGCATCGCGCGATCCAGGCCCCGTGGACGCTGCGAGCCCGTTCCTCCCACTCGACCATGCCCCGGGCCTCGGAATCGATTTCGCGCTTGCGGCACCGCTTGCAAGCTTCCAAGCCGCACTGTTCTTCTCCCGAACCGGCGATTTGGCGAACCCAGCAGCAGCCATGGCGGAGACTGTGTTGACATCGTCCCCGCGTGGCCGTCGCGGATCCGAAGGGGAGGCACAGATGCGGACTGTGTGTTGACATCGTCCCCGTGGCCGTTTCGAGGCGGCATCGGCCCTGCTGGCGGCTCTACGAGGGGGGTGGACGCCCTCTGCACCTCCCTGCCCCAGCGTCCGCGTTCATGTCCACTCCAGGACGCCTCCTCGGTGTTCGCTGCATCAGCCTTTAGCAAGACTGCTACTGCATCGGTGGAGGCCATGAAGGTGTTCGATGAAATGCCAAGCTCGCGTCAGTTTGTCGTCCTGCTTCGTGTTGTGAGGTCTGCCAAAACCGTCCACTCTCTTGCCTGCATTTGTACATCGTGTTAGTTAATAAATAACCTTTGTGCTGTTTTTCAGATAGTTTGCACAGAATGTCCGGAGCACGTCAAGGAACTAATTGCGATGGGTGCCTCATTCGACCATGGTAAAGACCGTAGGCTGCACCTTGCAAGGGAAGGTGGACATTCTCACAACAGAATTATTACGGTAGGCTGCACCTTGCCTCATTCGAACGAAACAGGAGAAATTATGTTAACTGTCAAGGACTCACTCAAATAAATAATTGTGAGTCTTTTTGTAAATTACCGCAAGATACATTGTGTGATCTTAATAAATTTTTTTTGTTATATTTGGTTCAGATACTTGAGTTCAAATACCTTGGCACTTTGGTCTTAAAAAAAAAGTTGCGATACTTAATACACTGGTATTTCAACTTTTTATTATAAGCTCATATCTCTATCGTGCAGAGATAATATCATGAAATTTTCTCTTCTGATCATTGCATTTTTCTTAATTCCCGCAAAAACGCGCGGTGAGATTCCCCTAGTTGAGGTAAACGGGAAGTCACAACAGTCACTTGTTGTTAGCTAGTGTACATGGCAGAACTAATGGTGCTCCTTGCTCTCAAATAAATCCATCTGAAAGACTGAAAGTTAATAATAAATAAATAAATAAATACTTCCTCTGTTTTTAAATTATAGTTCGTTTGACTTTTTAACCTTAAGTTTGACCACTCGTCTTATTTAACAAATTTGTACAAAAAACAGTCAAATTTAAGTCATTCTTAAAGAACATTTGATAATAAAACATGTCACGACAAAAGAAGTGATATTTTGCATAAAATTTTGAATAAGACGAGTGGTCAAAGTTAGGGTTGAAAAAGTCAAACGACACAATTTAGAATGGATTTAGTAAATAAATAAGTCTTACTAGTACAGCCGAATGGCATATGCTTTTCCCCTGGCTTGCGTTGCCCCTTGCCGTAGTAGTCATGCACTGTCTAGACCTGGAGACAAAACATCATGTGTTTATGATGTCGCCAAAATGAGCACATCCTGGCAGCATGTCAAGGCAACCTTGTGCACGTACATGTACGTCGTCGTTCCGTCCACCAGGCAGCATAAGCTACGGCCCGTACTACGCAAGTTACTCTTGAGATGGAGGAGCTTCCTTCCGCACTGCGCCGTGCAATCCTACAAGGTCACCGCCGGCCTTGTAGGATGGCTTCGATCGGCAGCGCGGGCATTGGAGGCATGGAGCCAACAGGCAACCAGCAAAAGTTGTCCCTGCAAGAAATTAAACAAGGACAATGAAATACGCCGGGCATAGAAAAAGGTAAGTTATTCTTCTCTCCCACAGGCAAGAGTGTGATTTTGCATTCCAGTGAGAGTTTCCGCAGCACTGGCACAAAGCAGCGAGCTAGTGCGTGTGTCCCTCTCATAGTCATAGACCAGCCCCCGCTAATTAAGCTCCATTTGTTGGGTCCGTCATCGAGAGAGTTTTGAGCACTTGTTAAAGTGGTTTGAAAATTTTGGAGCAACATTTCAAAGTCACAGTTAAGATTTGCACATGAGGAGCCAGTATGCGCATACGATGCCCATCTGTTGCCAAAATGTGGCTGCAGAAGAGAGCAATCCTGTTTCGACTACGTGCACATCATGATTTGATTTTTGTGATCGCGCAACCAAATGCAGCACAATTAAGGCCTGTTTGGTTCCATAAACTAGGGACCAGTTAGAATCTAATTAGGGACTAATTATTAGTCTCTCAAGGTGTCCGGTTCAAAGGACTAATGAGGACTAGAGCTGACGATTGACGACTGACTAGTGTATGCACAAATGAGTGACGAGTGACAAGTCTCAATTAGACTCTCGGGAGGGCTAATGGACTAGGGACTAGTTGGGACTAAAAATTAGTCTATTAGTCTTGATGATTGTTAAATTAGAGATTAATTGGAACTAAAAATTAGTCCCTAGCCTCTCGAAACTAATCAGGGGCCTTAGTCTAATGCGCCCTTATTTAGGAAAAAGTCCGGATTCCCTCCCCCAACTATCACGAAAAGTTCACTTTTCCTCCCTCAACTCGAAAACCGCACATATCACCTCCCTCAACTTTTCAAACCATGCAAATTACCTCCCTCGAGCGGTTTTGAGGGTGGATTTGCTACAGTAACCGTGGTTTGCTACAGTGGCAGTGGTTTGCTACAGTACCAGTACCTTTTCTTTTTAAAAAAATCTTGAATCTTTGAAAAATTATAATAAATCATAGAAAAATCATAAAATAAAAAATCCAATTTTATTGGACTCCATATGATTAGATCTACACAGTGAATATATAATTTGATATGCTTTAGTATAAAGTTTTTGCTAAAAAGATTTTGTCTTTTTTTTTTTTTATTTATTTAGCTGAATCTTTAAAAAATCATAGTAAATCACAGAAAAATTATAAAATAAAAAATCCAATTTTGTTAGACTCACATGAGTAGATCTACACGGTGAATATATAATATGGTGTGCTTTTGTCTAACAAAATAATTATAGAAGTTGCAGCTACGAATTATAAATATAAAAGAAAAAGACAAAACCTTCGTAGCAAAAACTTTGTACTGAAGCATATCATATTATATATTCACTGTGTAGATATAATCATGTGGACTCCAATAAAATTGATTTTTTATTTTATGATTTTTCTATAATTTACTATGATTTTTTAAAGATTCAATCGAATTTTTTAAAAAAGAAAAGGCAAAGACACTGTGATCTGTAGCAAACCCACTGGCACTGTAGCAAAACCACTGTTATCTGTAGCAAATCCACCTTTAAAAACCACTTGAGGGAGGTAATTTGCATGGTTTGAAAAGTTGAGGGAGGTGATATGTCCGGGTTTTTCGAGTTGAGGGAGGAAAGAAACTTTTGTGATAGTTGGGGGAGTGAATCCGACTTTTTCCCTTATTTAAGACAAGTTGTTTTGCCTAGGAAGTTGCGGATAGGCTAAAGGCCTGGCCCATATCAGGCACGGGCCAGCTCCCAGGCTTTGGTTGCCCAACGCCCCAACCAGCTCAAGGGCTGAACTGTAACATGTTTGGACACATGTTTCCTCTCCACTCGAAATCTTATCAATTCTTTGCTAAAAAAAAAAAAAAGCTTATCAATTCTGAACCAGAGATTTATTTTTGAATGAATTTCTGAACCAGAGATTAGCAGCTTGACGTGTCTCAGCTCTCAACCTCCAGTCCCCACGTGTCGTCAGCACTGGACCACTGTGACCAACACCATGCGTTAAATATGACAGCACCAAATAACCACCGAACCAGTGATCAACCAACGGCAGCCACATCTTGCACCGACCATGATGACTGGTGGCCTCCATACACCCTCCGTCCCAAAAAAAAAACGTTTTGAGTTTTCCTGTCAAGTTTGACTTGATTTGTATAAAATACGCATAACATTTATATTTCTAAATAAATTTATTAAAAACTAGACTTTATCTTTCCGATGATACTAGTTACTTAGCATAATTATTTAAAGTATTTTTTTTTGAACGGAGAGAGTTTATACTCCCTCCGTATTGGTAAAAGAAGTCCTTTAGGACAATGACACCTCCTCCAAAACACAACTTTGACCTCTCGTTATTCTAAAAATATTTATGAAAATATGATATTTGTATACTTTTATAAATGTATTTTTTAAGACAAATCTATTCATATAAGTTTGACATTTACAAACTCAACAACTTAAAAGTTATTGATGATTTACATTCCCAATGTTTGACCCAAACCTTGTCCAAAAAGGACTTCCTTTACCAATACGGAGGGAGTAGATATAGATGTTTAAGCAGCGCCAAGAAGACTGCAATTGCGCGCACAGAGATGTCAACTTTTATCCTCAACGAAGGACTTAACGGGGAAAAATATTAACCCCACCAGTTATTATGATGTGACAGGCCGGGTGGGGATGGGGAGCCCGTTTCCTGCCCCCGTTTTCTCTCTCCAGGGGATCAAAATCAGCTTACCGAAGGTCCCAGCCCATTATCACAACTGATCACTGTGGAAAGAGCGTTGTAGAAGAGCTTTCGGCTACAAAACGGAAACAGCAGCATCACACGCAGCAAGCTTAATTCAATAGGACATTCTACATTAGTATGGAGCATCTGCAACATCAATAATCTGTATGTAAAGCCAAAGTCGTGACTGCAATTGCTGTGCAGTTCGATCTTTTCATCTCCGTTTTTCCTTTACATTTTTCCCCGGAACTTTTAAATAAACGCCATGTAAATTTTATTGTTGTAGCCTTTTTCACATGCATGCAAAGGCAGAGCACCTGCTGTTTTTCCTGCTAAAGAAAAAAGGAACAGTTGTTGTAAAAAAAAAAAAAAAAAGGAACAGCATATCTCTAGCAGGCCCACAGTCACTAGCCCACGGCCCACCAACTGTAACGGCTAGGCGTCCCTGCCAAGTGCCAACCAACCGTAGCCCGCCGCCGCACACCGCACAGTGAGACCACCGGCCGGAGATGAGGGAGCGACGGACTGACGGTGATGAGGATTCAGAATTCAAAGCCACGCGCGCTGGCGACGGCGGCATCCTTTCTTTTTTTACCACCGAAAATCCACAGATTCACACGCAGTAGTAATCAATTAAGCCCGGCCGTCTCTCTCATAGCCAAGAACAACCGTCACTAGCTTGATTTTGCCGCTCTTGTCTCGGCATTTCGGCAAGCGAACAATTGACAGCCAAGCTCCCTCGTATTCTTCTGCTCGCGTTCTTCTTCCACGTCTCCATCTCTCGTGCCACCGCACGCAACGCTCCAACGGCTCCCTCGCCGCGGCCGCATCGCGTCCACACAAACTGCACATCCACCGGATACGGTGGTGATCCAGCGAGACTAGTGCGAGCTAGCTAGACAGCGTCGTTTCTCGACGCCGGCCGCGCGCGCGCGCATTCCATTCGTTCCCGCCCGGCCGCGCGCTTCCCCCTGCACCCGGCCGCACGCGAGCGCGTGTGGTCCAGGACGCCGATGTGCATCCGGCGCGCGCCCGTCGGCCACACGGTGCCGCCGCGCGTTATCCCGAGCCTGTCCCATCCGATCCCGGGGCTAGCTAGGCCGCGGCGGCCGAGCATCGATCCGAGCGAGTGGCGCGCTGGTGGATGAGGCGCCGAGTGGCCCGGATGCACCGGCGCAGGCGAGCCGCACGACGGCGCCGCGCGGCGCTCGCAGACTGCTGCCGCCCACACATGCACACTAACGGTCTTGTCGGCACGCGCGCGTCCGTGTGTATAAGAGGCAGCATTAGCCATAGGGCAAGCGGCAGTAGTCGCACAAGAATCAATATATGTCCAGCTTCGCCGTCCGCGCCACCACGTCCAGCATCGTCGTCGCCAGCCTCGGCACCCCCGCCCAGCAGCCCACCTCCGTCCGCCGGCGCCCCAGCCTCATCAGGAACGCCCCCGTCCTCGCCGTCCCCGCCACCCTCGTGGTACGTACGTAGGGACCGATCGAGTACACCAATCACCAATGCATAGCACACTATGAGCATATGCATTGCACAACATGTCAACCTGCATGTCGTCACTTCTATCGATCGGTCCACTGATTCTTCGCTTCATCTAGCTCTCACTAAAAGTCCTTGTTCCCAAAAGTCGGCGTGTCCACGAAATGCACTCATGCAACCAAAAGTCTTTGCTCCCATTACCTAGGAGGATGGGACGGACCATATGCAGGCCGATATTCCGGCCGGAAACCTGAACAAAATCCAGTGTCACACAAGGATTTCAACCCAAATTGATAATGCACCTCGCCACCTATAGTTTTATTATTACTTCTCCATTGCCCTCCTCAATCAATCAATATAGGAAAAAAAAATGGGTGTGCCATATATGTCCTCCGTAAGAGCATGGAGGCACCGCACCCTTCCGGGTCTACCAAGAGCTACTAACGCCAGGTCTGCAAATGCGGCAGTATACCATGCATATATATAGTATAATCCCATGTTCTCCACTTATTTTAGACCAATCATCATGGAATAGTATAATATTCCGCCCATCTTGAAAAAAAGAGGCAATCTTGGCTTCGTCTTAAAGTCAAGGATCTTGAATTTAACTATCATGGTGGTGAACCTGGTTATAGTATAAACTTTGGTATTTTTTAATCCAATTTGTCAAATCCAAGATAGTTTGATATACGTTAAATCTAGAGCATATTCATATTTGACAGAGGGAACAGCTAGTGATAATATTTTAAATCACTTTCCCATCATCCAGTAAGCTAGCTAGCAAGATATGCATGTCAAAAAATCAACAATAGAATATTCCGGAAGGGAGGTGTTTCCAAAGAGATCGATGGCCAATGATAGTGCTAGTTTGAAGGCAACTACTAGATGCTTTTTCAATATAACAGAATTCCACAAAAAGTCTCGATTGTGGAAAGAAGAAAAGTTCCAAGTACACTTGTTTAGTGATGCCGAGCTTATAAAAATATAATATATGTCTGGCTTTTCCCCAAAGCGATAAGATCACCAGTGTATGTAGTGGGATCATGGATAGCTACAGTTGGAAGGAGTCGAAGTCTCGAAGAGCTAATCCGTCCGCGTCTTTTGGCTTTTGAGTTCCGTTTTGATCCATGACGCATCCAGTTAGTTCAATATATAACCGACCATCAGTAAAGCGCTACTATCTAGTGCCCATCGACGTCAATTCACCTTTTTATTACAGTATAATATAACGTCCATAATTTCCTGCTTAGCTCTAATTTGTTCGCTGTCGTGTCTCTTCTGTGGTGAAATTATGGTTTTCTGTGGAAAACTTTCGTAGTAAACTTTGGTAGTAATAATGGGCAAACTTGTCAGGTTGTTTGCCGACACGACACCTCATGCATGTGTAGTACTATATTTTAGAGTGCATTATTAGCAGCGGTTCCTCATTAGCACAGCAGCGAGTGCCGGATTAGGGGGGTAGGCTTTCTTTCGTCTTGGCTGGCGTGATAATTTGCTGAGTGTCTCCAATAATTTAGGAAGATAAGTGGCACGGTCCCGACGGTTGGTACGGGTGAAGGGAATAATTTAAGCGCGCCGATATGGAAGATATATTGGCGTCCGAATTAAGCGGGAACCTTCATTAGGCAGATCTGAATCAGCATCCTTGGATCTGGGAACTGACTGAAACCCCTGCGGGGGACCTTCGGTAATCTTGTCTAGGGTGGGGGGCGTCCGCACGTGGCCAGACTACACCCTACACCCACCTCGCTCTATAGCTAGGAAGCTCTGAATCAGTGTGCCGGCCAGCAGCGTCCTTGGATCTGGGAACGGGAACCTCTTGGGAGAAACCAACGTGTCTTGCGGTGTGGGGAGCCAGGGAGCAAAAGGAAAGGACCGCGCGCTCGCGCAGAGATGGCCGGGCCAGGCCACTTGTTGTGTCCGGTACGTACGGTACCCATCACAATGCACAGATCGTCAGAAAATTGTTGTCTTCGTCAGAAAACTACGAGTACATACATAGTACCCCGTTTAATTTCAGGCCCAACATCCAGTCTAAACTATACCACAAAATGAGCAACTTCGACGGGTACTCGCCATTTTATATATGTCCACAGAAGCCACTCTCGGGCGTTACTGATTTTTCATGAGTGTGCGCTTTCTTTCACTGACACAATTGCACACAAAGCAGGTTGGGCCAAAGGTGATCAGATGAGCAGCTGCCTTTGCCTCCCCAAAAAGAAAGAGGGGGCAGCGAAGCCGTCCATAGATTCAACCACCTCGACACTCCCTCAGAACCCGAAGCCCACCACCAAACCTACACCTCCTCCCTCCAAGGTCCGTCCCCTCCTCCTCCCTCTCACCCTCATCACGGTCCTCCACATGGCCGGCAATCACTCCCTCCTTCCCTTCATTTTGTTTCCTCTGTTACCATCCTATGCTTGCAACTTCCACTTTCCTCCCTAGTGTTGGTGAAATTAAAGAAGATCCATGTTCCCCTTTTAGATAACCTTTGTGCACACTTTTCTTGTGGTCCGTCGAGGAGGCCAAAATTGCTTATGCCCCCTTCTTCTCTTTCTACCTTGTCATGGTGCATCACAATCACGGGCATGCAAGTTGGTCTTTCTGGGGATGGCAAACTAATCGATCGACGATGTTTGATGATATTGTAGGGCATGGACCCCGTCGACCGCTTGAAGGTTGGGTTCCAGAAGTTCAAGACCGAGGTCTATGAGTAAGTCATCTGAGGTTTTTTTCTACAGCACCTGCATTTTGCTTTAATCGTTTCGATTTCAACACCGTGGTGCTTGATTATTTCTTTTGGGAATTCTATGAGCTCCAACTAATCCCGTGCCCCTTTGATTTTTTTTTTCGCAGCAAGAAGCCGGAGCTGTTCGAGCCTCTCAAGGGCGGCCAGTCCCCCAAGGTAAGTGCTACTGCCAATCTACTATACTGCATTTTCTTATCGGCTCTCTAGTACGCTGCTATGTTTTTTTTTTCACCAGCGACTCCAGTCAACTAGCCCAAAGATGTTCCGAAAAAGTTAAATTTGTGCTTAGGGGCGTACGCTTCTTATCCAATGCACCAGGCACTACTACTGCGCATTCCCATCTGCAAGAGACAAGAGGCACCTGCACTATTCATCATCCACACCCTGCGTCCCTGGGTGCGCACGTACGCAGCATTATTAGCGCCAGTAACGTTACGAGCTGAGGTCAAAGATGCTGTAGACAAAAGGAAACGGATTGTCCGAGCTAATTGCAAGGCTTGTCGCCATTAGCGGCCAATTGCTTTGTACAAGTCTGCTCCATGGGGGCACGTACAGCAGTGCTTCAACTTTGGCACTACGCCGGCCATGGCGCAAAGAAATGGATACATGCATGCATAATCTTTCACAGTAGCTCCCACCCGCCGAGCGCCGCGCATGCACCAACATGCGCGCTATAACGCATGTGCAAAGCCATACGCTCTGCATGCTAGCAGGTGATTTGCATTTATTTGGTTTGCAAATTTGTTGGATGCCGCCGTCCCTATATATGCTCACTTTGCAGATGACGGAGATACTCTAGTTATGTTAGTATAACCTGGTGCAAGTAGAATCTTGCAACAAGTACAGAGTTTATAGTTTTTTTTTATGGGATTTTTGAGCTGGCATGGATCCCATACGCCTAATCATGCATGCACGCAAGGTGTTGCTAGCAGGTTCTACTAGTCTTTGTGACCCATAAAAGTTACTTGTGGTCAATTCTTTGTAGTAAAGAGAAGATAAAAGCAGTCTAATTTGGCGTACTCGATCTAGTACTCAATACATTTGAACTACTCCAATGTATATATAAAAATGGTCTCAATTCCACCTTCTAGCAGCGTTGACTTCTTTTTGAACTAGAATGAACATTTGCATCGTTTTGCTTTTTGTTTGACACACACATACCACATACCTTTTTTTCTTTTTTTTGACAAGGGCCACATACCTTGTAGAATGGACTTCTTCTAGCAACAGATGGTGGTGGCCAGCCATTATAGATGTCTCATCATTTTGCTTTTTTAATAACTTTTTTGCTTTTTGTTTCACACTCACATACTCCAAGTCTCCTTTTATATATTAAAGAACAGAAATAATGCAAGGGAGGCCATGTAGATAGTACTACTAGGTGTGTAGTAGTATTAGCGTTCATCATTCCATGGCTAAATGTGTGGACCCCAGCCATGATTGAGGAAAAGCCCCACCATTGAGTTGAGCTATCGACCGGTCCTGTCCTGTGGTTGTGATTCTTGTGAAGCACTGGTCCGTCGCTCACCTCACGGGATGGATTCTTTCCTCATCGTGAGTAGTTGGATTGGACGTGCCCTCTCTCCTGTGTCCCTCTCACACCCCTTGCAAAAAGTAGTTGGGCATGTTTGCTTTAGCATTGCGAACACGGTGTATTCGCATCCTCGAGGAAATATGCTCTACGCGTACTACACATGTCTCAAAGTTTGTAGAATATAATTGCATTACGCCATGCGTCTTAGTCCCTTTTGTATCCCTTTCCAAATCACGTCCTCGCTCCAAGTGTGTGCTAATCCAAGCCTCCTAGCATGGATGCATATATGCAGGCTCACTTTTTGGAGTGGCAACTTGCCCGAAACATCCTTGCTTCGTCGCCGGGAATGGGATGGATGGTCAGCGTGTTGTTTCTTGGCCACTGATCGCCACGAGAGCCACACGGAAACCAGCGTAGAATATCCTCGTCGCAGCTACTCGTAGATGGAGCGAACCTTCCTGCAGCCTAGCATTGGAAGTCACCTTTTTGCTTTTGGGCGCCGGTCTCCATGTAAATCCACATCGACCACAGCCAGAATCGCGTAGTCCTCCGCAGATCATGGCCGGCCGATCTGCCTACCTGCTTATCGATAAGAGCCACAGGTGGCTTTGCTTGCTCCTTTTCGCCAACCTGATGGTGATTTTTCCTCGATCTGGTCCGTGCAGTACATGGTGTTCGCCTGCGCTGACTCCCGCGTGTGCCCGTCGGTGACCCTGGGCCTGCAGCCCGGTGAGGCCTTTATGGTCCGCAACATCGCCGCCATGGTCCCACCCTACGACAAGGTATGTACGCATACAATGGACGTCTAATTTTTTTCTCCCCTGACCCGGCCGGCTGCCGTGTGGGGCCATTGAACATCAACAGATCGACGCAATGCACGTCTAATATTTTTCTCACACAGCCTCGCCTTTTTTGTTTTTCTTCAACTGCAGACCAAGTACACCGGCACCGGGTCCGCCATTGAGTACGCCGTGTGCGCCCTCAAGGTTCAGGTCCTCGTGGTCATTGGCCACAGCTGCTGCGGTGGCATCAGGGCGCTCCACTCCCTCAAGGACGACTCACCACACAGCTTGTAAGTAATAACTTTTTTTATTTTCACGAACGCACTTAAAGCGCGTATTTTATCATGATTTTATTGAGCCCAGCATGTTATATGTTGGTTTGGTGTTGTATCCAGCCACTTCGTTGAGGATTGGGTTAAGCTCGGCTCCCCTGCCTCGACGAAGGTGAAGAAAGAGCATGCCTCGGTGCCGTTCGATGACCAGTGCTCCATCCTGGAGAAGGTACGTATACCGCAGACACACAAAGCATGTAGGGTTGTTGTGCATGATTGGCTTGATTTTTTTTTTTCTCACCAAAGGACCCTTGTATTTTCTGAATGCTTCTACAGGAGGCCGTGAACGTGTCCCTCGCGAACCTCAAGACCTACCCCTTCGTCAAGGAACGGGTGGCCAACGGGACCCTCGCGCTGGTCGGAGCCCACTACGACTTCGTGAAAGGGCAATTCCTCACATGGCAGCCTGTAGGGTCCACAACCTCCTTTACATTTCAATTCTATGTATTGTATGTGAAACCACATTGTCTTCCTCCTAGCACGCTTCATATCCAAACTTCCAATCCCCTTTCTTTCCATCGTTGCCATTGCAATTTCTTTCTGAGAACAACAAGATGAGCAAATACTTTTGCCTCCATACGCCTTGGCTATAACAGAGGAAAGGAAGAAAAGAGGAAAAGATGAGCAACTGCCTTTGCCTCTCTGGTATAAAAAGGAGGCGGTGAAGTCATCGATAGATTCCCACACCTTGTCACTCCTTGAGACCTAGAAGCCCACTCACCCAGTCCAAGGTCCGTCCCCTCCTCATCTCTCACCACACCATCTACCAGGACATGACCACACAGTGGTCTCCATCCATCCCTTCGTTCTCTTTTTTCCTCTATTGCCATAGTAGTCTCCAACTTCAACTTTCTCCATGTGTCGTTGTGTGCTAGCGCAAACAAGATCCATGATCCATTTTTAGATCACCTTTGTGCATGTTTCTCTTAGGATCTATGGCCAAGGATTACACCATGCCCCTTCTCTCTCTCTCTCTCTCTCTCTCTCATGCTACATCATGAACACCAAGATGGTCTTTCCGGGGATGGCAAACTGATAGGATTTTCTGGTTTTGGGTCCCGCAGCCCGTGGGCGCCGTTGAGCGCTTGACGAGCGGCTTTGAGAAGTTCAAGACCGAGATCTATGAGTAAGTCATCTCTCTACTAGAGTTGTTTGTTTTCCGTGACACTTGCGTTTGTTTTAATCCTTCTAGTTTCGTCCGCTGACTTTTTTTGGGAATTCTGTGGCACTTTGTTTTTTTCAGCAAGAAGCCGGAGCTTTTCGAGCCTCTCAAGGCCGGCCAATCCCCCACGGTATGTGTATCAATAAAAATGGATCAGATCCGCATTGAATTGAGTCCAGATATTACATTCTACCACATTTTAATTCAAATTAGAATACATATACATATATTTTTAATACAAATATAAAAGGGTGTCCTAGATTTGGATTTCTAATAGGATATTTACTCACTTCGACTCAAAGCATATATTGATAAGTTCAACATATATACATGAATAAAATTTTGCTACTAGATTCATCAATAACCAAAACAAACTAAATGGTATCACACTTCTAATATTGTCACTATCATATTACAAAAACTCCAATATCAAAAAATTGAATCTTAGCGGATAAATTTAATAAAATAAAAGGTCAAGTGGAGAAGTTCAAATAAAAATGGCAAGTAGCCATTTTGATTTATCAACTTTTAGAACTACAAAATTAATAGATTAAAGTATTTGTGTATATAACATACATAAGGAAGCTCATAAAAATAATATAGTTATCAATTAATCAATCAATGCTATATAAATATTTGTCATGAAATTATAAATTATATAAAATAATTTACATCAATAAATAAACCTAAAGCATTAAACAAACTACAACATTAAATATATTAGGTTTTACTAAATCGGACAAACACAATGATTCGGTAACAATTTGGGTGCTCAATCTTTTCACCGACTTGAACCTTATGGTGATTTTTGCTCTGCTTCATGCAGTACATGGTGTTCGCCTGCGCTGACTCCCGTGTGTGCCCGTCGGTGACCCTGGGTCTGATGCCCGGTGAGGCCTTCATGGTCCGCAACATCGCCGCCTTGGTCCCTGGCTACGACAAGGTACGTACAAAATAATGGACGTCTATTTCTTCTCAGCCCGACCACCATAGGCCATTGACAAAGAAGATCAACTGCAGACCAAGTACACCGGCATCGGGTCCGCCATCGAGTACGCCGTGACCGCCCTCAAGGTGAAGGTCCTCGTGGTCATTGGCCACAGCTGCTGCGGTGGCATCAGGGCACTCCTCTCCCTCAAGGACGGCGCACCTCACAACTTGTAAGTCGTCACCATAAAATATGTGCAAAAGTTTCATTCAAACATGAAAAACTAGTGTGCCCCATGTCATGATTTTGATCCCAACATATTGTGTGTTGGTTCGGTGGTGTACCCAGCCACTTTGTTGAGGATTGGGTCAAGGTCGGCTTCCCTGCCAAGATGAAGGTGACGAAGGAGCATGCATCTGTGCCGTTCGATGACCAGTGCTACATCCTGGAGAAGGTATCCCTAAACGCCGTACACGAATAAGCAGTTAATTGTTTGCATGAATGGATTGGTTGTGCTCACCAAAGGACCTTGTATATTTTTTTTTTTTTTTTTGTAGGAGGCCGTGAATGTGTCCTTGGAGAACCTCAAGACCTACCCATTCGTCAAGGAAGGGCTGGCAAACGGGACGCTCAAGCTGGTCGGCGGACACTATGACTTTGTGAAAGGAGAGTTCCTCACATGGAAAGTCTAGAGCAAAGCTACATGGCTGGCGCAACCCCTACATCATCATAAATATATATTACATATTACATATTACATACCTAACGATGTGCACCCGATCGATGTGAATGCGTGGAGTACTGCCTGTTTTCAGCAGCTACATACATACCGGATGGCCCAATGTGAATGTAATAAGCAATAGCATTTTCTACCGCTTCCATTTCTAACGCGAGCTTCTATGTAATATATGTATTATATGATGCATAATTTGACCGCCTTGTGGTCAAAAGACATCAGCTATAATCCGTTTTTCACAATATTGTTATAAAGAGTTTACCTTTTTTTTTACCAATAGTGGATCCAAAAATGGACCAGGGTGCTGAACAACAGGACCTACTTTGGAAGCAAGGGGAGTAAAACCCAAGGATGAAAAACCCCCTTATGAACAGGATAACTAAAATGATATCCCCATGGATTACCTACCCGGGGAAAAGTCCTGAATCTTGAAGAGACTGGAGTTTCCAAATTAGGCCTAGAAGGCTAGAAATCATACTACTTGCCATACACTAATACATCTAACAAACAAAACTCAATTCAAAGTGCTTAATTGAATAATACATCATTAATGATAGAAAGGTACCTAATAAATAGCTTCCAATAACTAAATGATCAAATACATTTCACAGTTTCACACCGAGCTAGATGTCAAAATCGAAAGCCAAATAATAAAATTGACCATACCAGTCGGAATATATATAAAAAGGCAGCTTTAGCTTGAAAAAATAACTTGCAGGCCACCAAATGAGCAGATCGATCAAGATATATATTAATGATCTAGGAACGGCACAAGGGAAATGCTCTACAACCAAACTTGTACAGTTGTACTTGAGTAACAATGAGCTATACCAGTGACTTTTAACCTGTACAGTTGTACTCGAGTATGTTTAAGGACTTATTTGAAAAAACATAGCAATCCCTTTCGACGTGAAGGTATTGAAAGAGACTGACATGAAAAATTAGTCCGTTTTTCACTCCAATCCAATCTTCTAGATCTAGAGTTTGTCTAAACAATACCGTACCTAAATAATACGTGTGGCCACGCTCTGAACAAATTAATCAGATCCACCAGCAGAAATGTGACAGAGAAAAATTGGTTCCACATTTCCAAAATTCTCACACTTTCGACCTGTGTGTACATGGATCTACTACGAGGTATCCAAAGTACTCTGCCACCGCGTCCTCAACCCTCCACCGCCCGACACGAACCCCACCGACCTGTCTCGGACTCACGGCGTCTCTGACCACGCGCCGTCCTCCGCCCGGCCGGGGTCCTAGCAACCCCACCGTGCTTTCCTCTGCCAGTTCGCTGCAACAAGTCGGCACCGCCCGCCCGCCGGCCTCCCCGGCCCGTTTCCCATCCATCCAGAAGACGCAGGGGCGGCAGAGCAGAGTTCGCCCTCCACCAGCAGAGCAGGGTTCGCCGCCAGTAGATGAGATGCAGGAGCCGGCATATCCACGTCGTCGGCGACCTGATCCTCTACAGAAGAAGGTGCTCCGCTGCTCTGCTCCTCCCGTAGTCCTTCTCACCCCATATTTGATCTCTCCGGCTGCCTCTGCCTGCGAATCGACTCCTGGCATGGGGAGAAACCGTGTAGACAAACGCTCCGGCTTTCTCGGGGCCGGAGAGAGAGAGAGAAAAAAAAAAAAAAACCTACTCCCATCCCACGCGAGGTTTGGTGTGTTGGACAAAACAAAACCTATCCCGTAGTCAAACCTACCCCGACGGTGAATCCCCATGGCCACCACACCATGATCAGTGGTCCCCGAGGTAGCAGAAACGTCATTTTTGGAGTCGTTACTATTATTTCTCCACAGCGCGTAGCCATCGACATTCCGCTCGATCAGGCGTTTAATCTTGCCCACAGAAGCCGCGCTGATCCCGTTACCGATCGATCTTCCTCCTGAGCGCGGCGGGTGTCTCTTTCTCTCACTGGCACGATTGCACGTGTCTTGTTGCTAGTAAACTGGACAAGAACGGGGGCAGCTCAAGAGTCTGGAGGAGAGGAAAGGGAGGGAGGGCGGCATCGCATCCATACGTCCGGTGATAAGAGAGGAGTGGAAGAAAAGCGGAGAAGATGAGCAGCTGACTTTGCCTGCCCCTGTTCCTGTTATAAAAAGGAGGAGGGGGCAGGGGAGCCCTCCATAGATTCCTCCGCCTCCCTCGTCACTTGTTGAGAAGAAGCAGAGCTCCAGAAGCCCACCCACCAAGGTCCGTCCCCTGCTCCTTCTCCCCTTCCTCCTGCTCCCTCACCCTCAGCACCATCCTCCATTCCTCCACACAGTAATCTCGGTTTTCTTTTCCTCTGTTGCCATCCATCCGTCCATCAGTAGCCTGTAGCTGTAGCTTCCACTTTCTCTCTCTTGTACTGTGCTGGTGCAAAGAAGATCCCTGTTCCCCCTTTTAGATCACCTTTGTGCTTGCTTGCTTTTCTTGTGGTCCGTGGGTCAATGCCCCCCTTCTCTCTCTCTCGAGAGAGAGCTGCATCACGATCAACAAAGAGCTTGCAAGTTGGTCTTTCTAGGGACGGCGAGAAGACGAACTGACCGACGAAGATTTTCTGGTTGTGCAGGACATGGCGGACGCCGTCGAGCGCTTGAAGAGCGGGTTCAACAAGTTCAAGACCGAGGTCTATGAGTAAGTCACCTCTCTCTGCTCATCAGAGCTGTCGCTTTCTGCAGCCCTCGCTCGCGTTTGGTTTAATCGTTTCAACCCCCCTTGCCTTGTTTTTGGAACTCTGATGAGAGCTCCGACTGATTCTTTGACTCTTTGTTTTTTCCGCAGCAAGAAGCCGGAGCTGTTTGAGCCTCTCAAGGCCGGCCAGTCCCCCAAGGTATGTACTATGCGCTACTACCAACTACCATACTTCCCTTCTTCACTTCTCAGCTCCCTTGTACGCCGCTAAGTTTTTCGTCTCTAGCAACTCTGTCGTATTCGTAGGTGCCGGTGCTCCCATGATCCTTAGCATAGATCCTTGATGATGGTTGATTAGGCGAAACCGCGTCCCGTAATTTCGGATTCTCAGGCCGTGGGGCCAAGCTCTGCTCAGAGAACCGTGTCGCTGATAGTACTAGGCTCTGTAGCTCACCAGCATCCCAGCATTGCATTCCCATCTGCAATAACCTGGCCTGCTTCACTATTCATCGTCCACCCTGTGTCCCCTGGGTGCGCACGCAGCCTTTGCGAGGTCAAAGTTGCAGTAGACAAAAGGAAACAGATTGTGTCCTGTCCTAATTGCACGGCTTAAAACTGACGGTGACAGCCTTGTCGCCATTATATTAGCGGCCAATGGGCAACTAGTGTGTTGGATATACATAACCACTACCAGTAGTCCTATAATTGTTTTGTTTTGTACAAGTCTGATCCATCCATAGGATAGGGCACACAAGAAGCTTTTTGACTTTGGCACTACCAATCATGTCATAGCGCAAAGAAATGGTGTAGTTTTCATTAAAAAACAACAAAAAAAAAAGAAAGAAATGGTGTAGTTAGTGGGATACATACATGCATGCAAAGCAAAAATCCTTCACAGCTCCCACCGGCCACCACTGTTGTGGGCACTAACATAAGTGCTAACCCATGTGCTGCTGCATGCTAGCTGGTGATTTGCATTTGGTTTGTTTGTAAATTAGAGAGATGCCGCCGTCCCTATATAGACTCGCTTTGCAGATGACGGATTTAGTATGTTAGTATATTGATTTTTCCTTCAGTTGACTAGTATAACCTGGTGCTAGAATCTTTCAAGTACAGAGTTTATTGTTTTAATTTATGGGAGTCTTGAGCTGGCATCGATCCCATGTGGCTAAGAGCAAGTATAATAATCTGACCGGCTACAGTGATCCTTACATCCTACTTCTTACCCATACTGCACAATGGTTAAGTCTTGAAGATTTAATAATGGGCCCAATTGTCTGTCCCACAAAGTTTCTTGGTTTTGTATCCAAGCCACCGTAAAGCTTACACCGCTTCTCCTCTCCCTCCTCACTTCTCTCTTCCACGTCATCATTTAGCCCTGAACTTACAGTACTTCTATAATACTTGCTCTAATTAGTAAGTAATTACTTCATGCAATGCTTGCATGGTGTAGCTAGCTGGTTCTACTAGTTTATTATTATTATTATTATTATTATTTTAAGCTTGCTCTACTAGTTTTCTTACCCATCAAAGTCACAGTACTAGTGGTCAAATATTCTTTATAGTAAAGGAGAAGATAAAAACAGTCTAATTTGGTGTACTCGGTCTGTGGAAAACGAAGACTTATTTGACTGGTTACATTTGAATTATAAATGGTCACTTCCACTTTCTAGCCGTGTTGAAATACTTTTTGAACATTATGGCCACTTCCATCATTACATTTGAACCACAGCAACAGATGGTGGTGACCAGCCATTTCAGATGTCTCATCATTTTGAATTCTGTTGGACACTCACATACTCCTACCATACACAATGTTGAACACAAAGAGACGTGAACCCCAAGTCTCCTTACCTTATGATAGAACAGAAATTGAAGGGGACTGGAGTAGTAGATAACAATAGGTGTGGATTAGTGTTCATCATTGCATTGCTAATGTGTGGTCCAGCCATGATTGAGCACAGGCCCCACCATTCACCTCACGGGATTCTCTCTTCATCGTCAGTCTTGGAGAGGGGAGTAGTTGGTTTGGACGTCTCCTCTCTCCTCTCCTTGCAAAAGTTGGGCGCATAATTGTTGGGCAAGGCTATTGTGGCTGTAGCTTTAGCATTGAGAACACTGTGCATTGGCATCCATACCTCACAGGACATGCCGATCCTCGAGAAAAATATGCTTTACTATACACTACAGATGTCTCAAAGTATATATATAAAAAAAGTGGAAGATGATTGCATTACGCCATGCGTCCCAATCGCTTTTGAATCCCGGGCTCCTTTCCAAATTCTGGCCTCCCAAGTGTGAGGTAATCCAAGCCAGAACTAAATATTCCAGCCACCTGCATGCCTCCAGAACTTGTGATGGATGATTGCCGTCAAGCTTAATCTGCAGTGTTGATTTGGACATCCACATCTGAAATTCGTTATTGGTTCATTCACTTATATGCAGCCTCACTTTTGCGTGCCAATTTGGCCGGAAATATTCTTTGCTTGGCCGCCGGGAAAAGGTATATAGGATGGTCGGCGTGTTGTTCCTTAGCCGCTTATCTTCCCCGGGAGCACACGGAAACCAGCGTAGAATATCCTCGTTCCAAATTGTACTAGTAGCACGGAAGGAACCTTCCTGCAGCCTGGATTTTATCCATCCTGCCCCTCCCTGTACGGCTGTACTCCACTGATCAACGTGGGAAAGAGTTGTGTAAAAAGAGAATTGGAACAAAGACAGTCGGGTCAAAACTCAAAAGCTCCCACCTTTTGATCAGGGCCAGAATCGTGTAGTCCTCCACTGATATCAGGGCCGATCTGCCTACCTGCTTATCGATAAGAGCCGTGGGAACTGAACTGGTTTTGCCGGCTCAGGCTGCCTCTTTTCGCCAACCTGATGGTGATTTTTCCTCTGTTGCCCGCGTGCAGTACATGGTCTTCGCCTGCTCCGACTCCCGCGTGTGCCCGTCGGTGACCCTGGGTCTGCAGCCCGGTGAGGCCTTCATGGTCCGCAACATCGCCGCCATGGTCCCAGCCTACGACAAGGTACGCGTACACACCGACCGTCGCAATGGATGCCTACAATTTTTCCCTCTCCACCTTGCTGCTCCGACTCACTTCGTTTTGGCCAATTGCAGACCAAGTACACCGGCATTGGGTCCGCCATCGAGTACGCCGTGTGCGCCCTCAAGGTGCAGGTCCTCGTGGTCATTGGCCATAGCTGCTGCGGTGGCATCAGGGCGCTCCTCTCCCTCCAGGACGGCGCACCTGACAGCTTGTAAGTCGTCGCTGTAAAATATATGCAAGTTTCATTCAGATAAAAGGAAAAACTTGAGTGCTTCGTGTCATGAATTTGATCTGGTTTGGTGGTGTGTACGCAGCCACTTCGTTGAGGACTGGGTCAGAATCGGCTTCCCTGCCAAGGTGAAGGTGAAGAAAGAGCACGCCTCGGTGCCGTTCGATGACCAGTGCTCCATCCTAGAGAAGGTACATACACGCACGAGCAGTTGGTTGTTGCATGAATGGATTGATTTTGCTCACGAAAGGACCTTTGTATTTTTTTCTGAATGTTTCTGCAGGAGGCCGTGAACACGTCCCTCGAGAACCTCAAGACCTATCCCTTCGTCAAGGAAGGGCTGGCCAGCGGGACCCTCAGGCTGGTCGGCGGCCACTACAACTTCGTGTCAGGGGAGTTCGACACGTGGGAAATTAAGGGCTAAAAAACCACCCGCTTAACAACTCCTACACCTTCATAAATATATATATACTACTACATACCCTGCCGATATGCACCCGATCGATGTGAATGCGTGGAGTACTACCCTGCATGTTTTCAGTTGCAGCTACATACATATATGCACCGTACGTATCGCCCAATGTGAATGTAATAAGCAATAGCATTTTTCTACCGTTTTTATTTCTAACGCCGAGCGCTTTCATGTATTATATATGTTATATGATGAGTAATGACATGTGGTCAAATTAAAGACATCAGCTGTAATCGTTTTTTTTTCGCAATATTATTATGAAGCGTTTACCCTTTTATCCTGCCTTATGCAGTTCATCTTCCCTGTCTCTCTATGAAATGCTGATATATGACACCCAGGGGTGGATCAACAATTCCTATATTTAGCATAAGATAGATCATAAAAATGTAGATTTAGCCTGACCCGAACGGTCTAATTAAAAGCACCTTATACTATTTTTAGCCTCCCTTGAGGTGTTTCTAGATCCGTCACCGATGACACCGATCAAATAAGGCCCGTTTGGTACAGCTCCACTTCACCGTGAATCCGTTTTATGGTGCTTCAGCTCAATGAACAGCTCTAACGGTGGAGCTGAAGCCGTTTTAATAAATCGTTTGGCAAAATAGCTGCTTCCTTAATACATGCTCTCACATAACGCCACGTAGGGACGAGGTGGAGCTGGGAGAAGCTATTATTTTTGGCTCCTTCTCACCCCAAAGCTATGTGAGAGCACGTTTTTAGGGGTTTCATCGGTGAAGCCGTTTTATTTTACCCTGTTTGGCACAAAAACAGCTCCAAACGGCTTCGAAGGCTGGCTGGAGAAGCACTCCCAAACGGAGATAACGACAACATCTGTCAATGCAAATAAGAGAGAACGGCCGACGTGCGCCGGCCCGCAACTAGATGCAAAATTAACGTTGATAGGCCCGCCCCGACATATATCTACCATTATGTTTTTGTCTTTTAAGTTTGTACTGGTTCGGGCATTCCCCACGCCCGTGTCGCTCCCCCACGCGGGCGACGGGCGACTCCCAACCCTAGCGGCGCCGCCACCTCCTCCCCCTCTCTCAAGTCGCGCGCGCCGCCGGAGTGAGCCGCCGGCAAGGCCGCTGGGTTCGCCGGATGGCGGCGGGGGCCTTCTGCTCATTGGTGGAGTGGTGGCGGGAGGTGCAGCGACCCGGGCGGGTCGCGGCCGGCCCGGGCCGCGTGGGGCTCGCGCCCGGCCTCTTCCCGCAGCGCCGCAGCGCCGCCGAGAGGGTGGGCGCGCGGGTGCTCTACCCCGCCCCTCCCTCCCTCCTTGCTAGGCGGCGGCGCTGGCCTCCCCCATGGCCGGACGCGGCGGTGGTGCCGGGGCGGGCGGCGTCGTCGACGGCGGATTGGGCCACCTCGCGCGCCCGATCCGGGCTTCCTCGACCGGATTTGGGGTGGGGGCAGCCGTGGTGGTGGAGGAGTCGATGATGCTGGTGGTGGATGTGCGGTGGTTTTGGTGCTCCCCGATCCGATCCGGGCGGCGCTATGATGCTTGGGGGCGGCGCTCGTGGGGACAGAGGTGCGGTGGTGGAAGCATTTGTGGTGGTGACGCCGGGCCGGGTGTCTCAAAAGGGGTGGTCTTGGGGTTGCCGCGGGCGGTGATGCGACGGTGGAGGTTGGTGCCGCGGGTGGTGGCGCCACGGTAGAGCGGGCGCGTGGTGGCGGTGCCGGTGGTTGGTTGGTGGCGGAGCGGCGCTAAGATGGCGGCGGGTTGGTCGGCTCGGCCGCACCGGCGCTCGGGCGAGCGGGCAACCGGATTGCGCCTTGATGGTCGGTACTCCCCTTCTTCTCCTCGGCAAGTGTTCTTTGGTGCGGTGTCGCCATGGTGGTGAGGCCGGGTTCCTCCGTGATGGCGTTGTGGTTCGATGGGGGTGTGCCGTTGGCATGACCGAGAGTGTGCAGCAGAATGGTGGCTTGGGCGAAAGCCTTAATCGCCGCTGGTCGGTGGCAATGGTGGCGGCGGCTTTGCGTCGCCGTTCTCCCCCGTTGGGGGGCACCATTGGCGGCTGCCATTTCCTCGCAGCTTTGGTTCTCGGGGTGAAAACCCAGTCCTCTTTGGACTTCTGGGCGACGGGCGCCATCGGGCGTCGTGCCCTCCTTGAGGCGCCGCATCCGGAGACCCGTCTCGGCTCGTGGCGATGGTGGTGGTCGGCCGGTGGTGTTGCCCGCCGTCGCGGTTTGGTGTGCACCCAGGTCGGAGTTGGCGGGGAAGGAGCGGAGGGCCCATGGGGCCGGAGGTCTTGAGTTGTCATGCATGGTGGTGGTGATCCCGGTCGGTGGGGCGGAAGTTATGCTCTTGGAGTGGTTTCGGATATCCGAGTCCCGGGTAGTAGTTGAGTCGTTGGGTGGCGCGGCCCCCAAGTTGAGTTGCTTTGGGATCGGTGGTTTTCAACGGTGCCGCAACAAGAGTGTCTCTTGATGCAACGCCGGAGCGGGGGATCGGCGATTGTGGGTGTGCAACTTGAGGAGGATAGTCCTGTGGCGGAGGAGTTTCGTGGCTGCTGCTCGGACTTGCGGCGAGCTGCGGCTCATACGTTGGTGACGACGGCGCGAATATCGGCGGCTCCCTTGCAGCTCCTCTCCCGGTGGTGGTGGCGTGGTGACTTCGTGTTCTGTGGGTTGTGTTCTTGGATTTGTGCCTTTTCCCGTGGTGGCTCGTGGCTCGTGTCGGCGTCCCAATCCGACCGAGCGGCGGTGATGGAACCTCGTGTTGATGACCCAATCCAACCGAGAGATGCTTATTGTTTATCCTTGTTTTCCATCCGTGTAGTTGTTAGTCGAGTTGTATAAGTGGTTTAGAGTTGTGGAGTTGAGTAGGCGCTATTTGTGGCGCGAGTTGAGTAGACTTGGTACCTAGGTGTGCAAGGCGGAGTAGGGTACCCTCCAAACTTGTATGGTTTTTTCGGCCGGTTTCGGTCAAAAAAACTGGGCTGGCACTTGCCTTTTTTTTCTTTTATTCGTCTAATAGAAATCGCGGCAAAGCTTTTTGTCGTCCTTTCTAAAAAAAAAAAAGTTTGTACTGGTTCTAGCTTATAGCCAGATGAGAATGGTGGCACATATGTCGTCTGTTCGATCGAGAAATGAAATGCCAAAAGCTTGTATTATTTGACCGGCCGGCCTTGTTTCCGTTGCTGGATGCTGGCAGTGTCGCCACGGTCCTAAACTTCCTGGGCCCCAGTCAGTGCCAAATTGAATTCGAGGCCAGTTATTAATTTCATAATACACGAAAACGTTAACAATGGTACTCAATATGTGTATATGAAATGCTATATCAAAATTCTGAAAATGCATCCAAAAGCAATTTGGTAGCCAGGCATGTTCGATTTCACGTCGATAATTAGCTGGATAATACATTTAGATATCATTTGGCTATTAAGCCGTCATGATTGTCGTGGATGTCTTGGCAATCACATGACAATTCCTTCCCCTTGCCTCCACGTCGTATCTCGTTGTGTTTGTGTCCGACAATATGTAGCACCGGCCATGCTTGCTGGAGACATCTGTCCTGATGTCCTCTTTCCATCTGGTCTATGAAAAAAAACTATGGTTCTCTGTTGACATTTGATGACATCGGTTCATGTAGTTTCCTTCATTAGAAACATCGCTGTTAAAAAAAAAAAAAAAAAAACTCCTCTCCCTTTCTAGAATAGTCCTAATGTAGCACAATACATACTCCCCTCTATCTTGAAGTACAGTGTATTTTCATTTGTCTTTAGTCTATCTTAAATTTGACTAAATAAATTTATAGAAATAATAATAATATCTTCACCATACCGAGGCCTCCGGCCCCTAACCATAAGGAGAGTTCTATGAGCTAGCGGTGCATCTATATCTATTTGTCTAATCTATCTACATACTCATCAGCCCATTTTTTTTAAAAAAAAAATTATAATGCCATCACGCGCCTCCCTATCTGTACACTCATGGTCCACGCTCATATGAGTTAAAATAACAAGCATCCATCAAGTGACGTTATAGAGTTCGATTTCAAATTAAATGTATGATGATCATTGAATAAATCTCTAAACAAAAATTATCCAAATGGTGTAACAAGCTATGTGTTTGCTAGTTATCTTTTCTGTATATATAATCATATAAGATAGCACAATACATACTCCTTGAAATATAATGTAGTATTTATATTGTCCTAAGTCAACCCATCTTAAATTTGACTAAATTTTATATAAAAGAACAATAAATATGACATCATATAAGGCCCATTGATATATTATGTAATTTATTTTTATGAGTTACCCTTTTGATGTGATATAGAAGTTAATATGTTTTCCATAAATATTTTTCAAGATGAATTGACTTCGGACAAATATAAATACGTTGCTATATTTGAGGGAGGGACCGAGGTACACTAGAAACGTCTTGGTCTGGACAACTTCGCCGTTTACCGCGTCCATCCATCCCTGTTGCTGTTGCTGTTCCTGTCACACACGGCCGGAGTGGGGAGGAGAAAAACAAGCTGGGCCGCTCCTTCTCCTGCCTCTCCCCTCCCCTCCTATAAAACCATCGCAAGGGGTAGCTCTACAGGCTACAGCCAATTGAAGCAGCAGCAGTCCGCAGACTCCTCCGACCCCTCCTCCTCTTCGTCGTCGTCTATCCTCCAGAACACCAGCAGCTCTCTTCGTCCTCTCCGACCGCGTGAAAGGTCCGTCGTCGTCGTCCTCAGTTTCTTCCATGCACGCATCCATGACCCACCCATCCATCTTCCAGCTCAATTATCCAGCTGCCGGCCGCTTATTCATCATGCCCGGGCGGCCGGCCTTTCGCTTTCTTTTTTGTTTGGAAAAAAGCAGATCCTGTATCCACTTTACATCACCTCCCTGCATGCTTTTCTTGTGGGGATCGGACAAGAACGGCCAAAATTCGAACGGATCCTCACGAGAAATCTGCTGATCGATAGTGCATCGAAGATTCTAGAATATCCACACACACACGCACACGCACGCTCTTGTTGTGGATGTATGGAAAGAGGTGGTTGACGATTAATTAATTTGCGGTTCCGTTGATGTTCTTGCAGGATATCGACATGGCCGACGCCGTCGAGCGGTTGAAGACCGGGTTCGAGCAGTTCAAGGCCGATGTCTACGAGTAAGTAATTCATTCATCAAGCCATGTGTTGTGTGGAGTCGATCGATGTTATGCGAATCGACGAGTTCAATTACGTACGTGAGCTGATCTTGTGACGATTGGTTTTGGCAGCAAGAAGCCGGAGCTGTTCGAGCCACTCAAGGCGCACCAGTCACCCAAGGTATGTCCTGGCGGCGGTGGATCGTCGTCCGATCTCCCTCTTGGAGCAGCGAAATGCTGTTTCCCTGTTGTTATTCTCCGCGAGTTCTTTTTGCGTCCAAATTTTCCAAGCCGTAGAGTTCTCTTTGCGTCGAAATTTTCCAAGCCGTAGCGCGTATTCAGAGTGAATTTGGAATTCCGTGGGGATTTGTCAACAACACTCCACACCTTGGTCCACGACACTGTTCCACATCTATCCGGCCGGGATCACGGGTTCCTCCGTTGGGAGGTTGCCAACAATGTGCTATATGAGGAAATTAATAACTGTAGTATTAGAGATATTGCATAGACAGATAGAGACTACTCCTTCAGTACCAAAATAAATCAGCTTCCCAAAGTCAACTATTTTGAATTTGATCTAATTTATATATCATATAATAAGGTGCACCAATATTTATGCCACCCTACGACAGCATCAATATTTTTTTTAAAAAAAAAAAGATAATGATGGTCAAAGCTAGCTAGGAAAATAATCTAGCTTAGATAGATATAGAATAAGTTAAATAAATGGACAAAATTATACTTGCGATGACAGGTAGCAGCAGTTTCTACCTCTCTTAATTTCTTTCTTCCTCATGAAGTAAATATTGATGATACTGACATCGACGTCTTTAAAGCTTGCTGACGTTTGCCGTTGAAAACGTCGAGCGCGAGCTCATACATACATACGTGCCGATGGCATGAACACAAGATTCCATACGTTTTCCAAGCCATACATCATGCTGGTCGATCTCACCCTAGCTTTACCTTTTTACTCGTTTAAGGAAGGGAGGCTGAGCCTGAGAACAAAAGGGTCAAAGTGGCCAGCTGTTTTTTCTCCAAAGTACATAGCAGTTTTTCTTTTCTTTTCATTTAGTATCGGAATCGAAAGAGTACATTCCATACTCCACACCGGCCGGCCGGGCAGCTGTTGACTGTGTGTTGTCTTTCTCTGCCGTCCCTGAATTGCAGTACATGGTGTTCGCGTGCTCCGACTCCCGCGTGTGCCCGTCGGTGACCCTGGGCCTGCACCCCGGCGAGGCCTTCTCCGTCCGCAACATCGCCAGCATGGTGCCACCCTACGACAAGGTAACCATATATTGTCACGCACGGGCGATCCTCACAAGAAACCTGGTGCCATTGCGACGACGACTCTGACTCGTACGTACGCCTCGTGCAGACCAAGTACGCCGGCGTCGGGTCCGCCATCGAGTACGCCGTGTGCGCCCTCAAGGTGGAGGTCATCGTGGTCATCGGCCACAGCCGCTGCGGCGGCATCAAGGCGCTCCTCTCCCTCGAGGACGGCGCACCCGACAAGTTGTAAGCACCACCGCCAAACCTGTTTCTTCTTCTGCATCACCGGCCATTTTGTTGTCGTTGTTGTTGACGAGAGGCGCCTTACGTGTTGGCCATTTGCATTGTCCAGCCACTTCGTGGAGGAATGGGTCAGGATCGGCGCCCCGGCCAAGACTAAGGTGAAGGCCGACCACGCCGACGTGCCTTTCGAAGACCAATGCTCCATCCTGGAGAAGGTACAACACACAAGATTTCTCTTTTGATGACGACCACATTGTTGTACACGTTTATTGGCTTGGCGCCGTATGCTGTGCCGTTGGATCTCTACTGATTACGACATGCACTTCTTTTCGAATCTCTGAATACGACTTTCATCTTGTTGCAGGAGGCCGTGAACGTGTCCCTTGAGAACCTCAAGACTTACCCCTTCGTCAAGGAAGGGCTGGAGAAAGGGACCCTCAAGGTGGTCGGAGGCCACTACGACTTCGTCAATGGAAAGTTCGAGACATGGGAGCCCTAAGCGGCCATATAACTCCAACAAGGCTAGCTACACCATACATACAACTGCATGCGCTCCCGAACTTATTTGCCGCGTGGAGTTCTTGTTTGCCGCTATGCCGATACTACACATATATACCGGAATTGACCGATGATATGAGAGCAACTATACTGTAATAAGCAATACCTGCGTGGTTTGACTTCTAACGCGGAGTTTTTTTTTTTTTTATGATATACTATATGATGCATAATTTGATCAACGTGTGGTCAGAAGACATCAGCCATCACTGTTCTCCGTCTTTGTGTGTGTCTCTCTCTCAGATGCCGACTCATCCCCTCAAAGAGAAGAACCGCTGTAGGAGTGCCGCGTTTTTCTTAATTTAATTTTTATTTCTAAGGAAACGTCTTCTCCATCGGTGAAAAGTGGGCATTTGGCATGAACTCCTAGATCCTTTTGGCATGAGTTCATCGGTCCATCCTCGGCCCCTTTCTTGTTGGCATGACTTGATCTTGGGCCACAGGCCCTATGATGTAGGCCAGCTAATGTTTCTTACCGTTAGATATTTTGTTTAGAGAATACTAAAAATGATTTTTTTATTACAATGGAAGACTTCATTAAACCACAAGGACATGGTATAGAGTCTTGGAGAGCCCTTCCTTACAAAATAAACACACACTTTAAGGACACCTGCAATGGCTAGCTTATAACCTAGCTCTTAGCATTGTTTTCATATTTTTAACAAAAAAGATAGAAAACTAGCTCTTGTTCGAGAACTAGACTCATACACATATTCTAAGATCATGTGAGAGTGTCATGTGGGTCTAATCATATAATGAGTCATTGCACCGTGTCACCAGCACCAATTGTCAATTTTTCATAATCCAAAACATGTACAAGTCTAGCTTATGGATAATAGACCAAGTATGACGCTTGCTGAAAACTGTAAAGGCAATCGTACAACTAGCAACGACGTGCGTGTGAGGCTGTGTGGTGGAGTCTCCCTAAGTTCAAAGAATGCTTTTTTTTTTTTTTTGGCTCAGATTTGTGATTCATGGGAAACAATTTGTAAAGGCGGTTCTAAATACAATCATCTCTACAAATAAATTTCTAGAGACAACTCTTGTATTTTTCTATCCGTCTATAGAAATCTCATTCACCATGCGCCTAAACCTTTTCACGAAACAGGCTAGCCTACTATGCGTCCCATCACATTTGATTGGTGTAGCCCCCCCAGTCAGGCGATTAATCGGACTATCACCACACTAATCTAAGGTTTTATTTAATCTAAATAAATCAAATCTTAGAATCCTTACCAGTCAAACTTTTCATTTAGTTTTATAGAAAATATAAAACATACTCTATGATATATCTAACGATACTAATTTGACACCATAAATCTTAATGTATTTTTCAAAAAATTCGGTTAAAGTTTTAAAAGTTTGATCTATTTATAAGGAAGTTGCCTTAATTTTAAGCCGGTGGAGAAATTATGCTAGGGCGTTATAGTTGCGGCGGGACCGCGGGAGATCCCAACAGAACTCTAATCGCTTTCAGCTTCAGTGCCTTCCCGTTCAAACCGGAGTCCTAATCAAATCCCCTGCCACTAACGAATAGTATCCCTGGCCGTCTTCAATTTCATCCCGACCAAAATCTGCAAAACCCTCTTCCCCTTCACCTTCCCTTCGGTTAGCGGACAGTGATAGGCAACGAGCCACGAACGCACTCGATCGCCTCCATCGATCTCTCCCGGACCTTCCTCGAGCGAGCGGCTCGCGAGCGGGAATCGGCGATGGGGGGCTGCTGCTGCTGCCCCGATCGAAAGCCTCCGCGGGAAAACCCGATGCAGGAACAGTTCACACAGCGCGGATCCAGCGCCGCCGGCTACCCCTACCCAGCACCGATGGTCACGTACGGCGAGGTCAGTCTCCGGTTCCTGCAGTTTCCTCGTCACCTGCCCGCACTGTGTTGTTTCAGCTTCCACCATCGGTAGTGCTGACGATGTTTGCAGGGGCTGGGCGCTGCAGAGAGATTGAAGGCTGGGTTCCGGACGTTTAAAAAGAACATCTACGAGTGAGTTTGCTCTTTACGGTCAAGGGATTCTGCCCCTAAATCTGAGTTTGTACCTAATTCCATTCGTTCTTCTGATTTGGCGGTTGTTGCAGTCAGAACCCAACGTTGTTCGGCCAGCTCAAGTGTGCGCAGTCGCCCAAGGTATTTTCCATCCATTGATGCCTGCACCAAAAAAAAAAAAAAAAACACTCTGGTAGTTCAACTGTATTCAGGATGTGTTTGTTTATTATTGTGTGCATCTGTTAAGCATAATTACACACAGATTGTTCAGCCAAATAGAACATTCTCAAATAACATAAAACCCGAACAAATTGTCTCGTTATTCTGTTGCTACTTCCTCTTTCTCTTATCCCATAGAAAGCATAATTTACATATTGTCTATTTGGCAATTGGTCTTGTCCTTTGTGATTTAGTTTAATTGACACTTCACACTCATGATTTCATACATTCTGAGTTTCTGTAACTTAGTATCTGGAGATGATCTGTTTAGTCAACTGGAGATAAGCATGTAACCTACCTGCTGCGTCAAGTGGGACTTGGAACCTGGAGCTCCACCAAAATAATTAGTGCCTCCTACCAAGTTGTAGTGTTTCATTAACTAAAAAAAAACAAATCGTAGTGTTTATGGTCTGATTGGTGTCTGTTTCATTTGATGGGAGGAGACACATAAAGCATATATGAATGGTTTTCTGGATGTTAGGCTGGAGTGAATGTGAACCATTCAATGTCTATTTACTTCCTTGCTATGTTGCAAAGGTCCCCAAGAAATCTATAGTCAAAACCATTCCATTGGGAAATCTTTGATCTCATACAATGTTCACGTTATAAGTAGTCAGTCTTTTTTTTTTTCTCCTCTCTGAATTGATGGTACTCTGTTATTTCTTGCAGTACATGGTGTTTGCATGCTCTGACTCGCGTGTTTGTCCATCAGTGATCCTTGACCTAAAGCCAGGAGAGGCCTTTACTGTCCGTAATATTGCCAGCCTGGTCCCAGCTTACCAGCAGGTTCATACTTATGGAATTATTTTTCATATTTTACTTTCAATAACTAAGGTACAATTAACTAACCTGCACATTCATCATTCATGTATGACTACAGAATGCGCACTCCAGTATCGGTTCAGCCATCGAGTATGCTGTGACCATCCTAAAGGTGAGCTTCTCCCTGTTGTTTTTAGAATGCCTCGCACTAAAACATCCATCTTGCATTCATGTGTTTTGGTTCATTTGACAATGAATGTGACGGTCTTGTCAGAACGAAAAAAAAGACAACAAAAACACAGTGCTACCAGGCTATTTATTCTATAATGTTTGTGAAGAGGAATAAAATATTCCTACAAGGGAATGATACTAGCAGTTATACTGCATATACTCACATAAACTTCCCTACTACGAATTATAAGAGAGATTTATTGTTCTGTCCATGGAAAACAAGTTGATGGACACCCTATTTGCAGGTTGAGTGTATTGTGGTTATTGGTCACAGCTGCTGTGGTGGAATCAGGGAACTCCTCTCTTTGAAGGAAGGTAGACGACACACCTAGTAAGTAGTCATCTTAATCTTGCTCCAAGTTGTCTATTCTACTATGTTCGGTGATAAAGGAAACTATGCCTAATTGTATGTTACAAAGAGAGGTGTAGAAAAACATGCATAATTGTATATTTCTCATAAACAAGTGAGCTAAAAGTTGGCTTGAGTAATAGGTACTGTGCTAATAGGAATTATCTAAGCATCTTTGATACTCTTTTTTATTCTAAGCTGTGTTCTGTTCATTTGATATTTTAGCCACTTCATTGAAAACTGGGTCAAGATTGGTCTGGATATCAAGAAGAAGGTGGAGAGAATACATGCCTTTCTGCCTTTTGATGAACAATGCACCAAGTTGGAAATTGTGAGTCTACTAAAAATTTGTTTTCAGTGCTTCAGTTTCCTGATTTATTTCTCAATTGCTAACCAAGTTAGTGAAAACCCAGTGTGAACTACTAGTTGTTTCTCAATCAGATTACATGCTGATCTAGCAATTTTTTTGAATTTTCGAATGGTATATGCAGGAGGCTGTCAATTTGTCCCTTAGAAACCTGAAGACCTACCCATTTGTCATGGATAGATTGGCTAAGGGAACACTAAAACTCATCGGTGCTCGCTACGACTTTGTTTGTGGCACCTTCCAGACTTGGAATGCCTGACAGCTGAAGTTCTGAAATTTTTGGTAAGACGTGTCTATATACAATGTTCGGTAGGCATACAGTGATGTTTTTTTAAAAAAAAAGTTAAACAGCAACAAACACGACGGTGTGCACCAATTACCTGAGACATGTCACGTGAATTATTTTAGCTGCTGTAGTACTGTAGAAGTGTAGATATTACAATTCGCGCTGCAGATAGAAACTTGGCAGATGGCAGATTATGAAAAGTGAAAGAAAGAATGGTTCCGAGTGGAGTTTAGGAATTCGGGACGGGTGTTATTTCTAGGCTGATCTATTCCTGAGAGATTGAGATAAACTTTTGCGCCTGTCCATTTTGAAGCAAAAAACTGTATATGAGCTAATACCACCGTAGCAACAGAAACTTGTGATGAATTTGCATGGACTCGATGTTGTGTTTAGCAAACCGATGGGATGCGTCTCCAAATCCTAGTTGCTGAACTGCTGATTACGACTGGTGCCGATAGTTGGCATTCTGGTAACAAAAAATGTTGTTTAAATAGATGTCGCAGCTCATGATCCTGGAGCTGGAGCTGGAGCTGTCTCGTTACTCGGTACTTTCGTTAACTCTGCTTCTACGGCAGCAGGCTTGCATGACTGCAGCGGGTCGCAACTCGCAATGCGAAGGCAGATAAGATGAGTGAGCAGAACGCGTGCCACAAAACCCTGCGGCATGCTGCCGAACTGTGCCATATTGGCATATTGCCGTGTCGTGATCGTGCTGGCGTAGTGCCGGAACTCCCGATTCGAACAAAGCTTCTCCAATTCGAAAGTTGCAATTGGGAGCGTCATGCCGAGGCAGAATCCCCGAGCCTCCCCACTCCGCGGTCCGCTAGAGCGCGGCGCGCCCCTTGGCTCGCCTGGCGTCGGTGTCGTGGCTCCCAAAGTTCCGAACGCACGGCCCAAATGGAAACTACACGAACAAGAGAACATCGCGCATATCCGCGTTTCCTTTCTTCGGATGGCGCGTAGCAGCAGACGGGGCTTAGTCATTGGGAAAAATACCTCGGTAGCTCGGCTCCTCGTCTCCTCTCCTCTTCATTGCAAACCTGTTCACATTTTGGGGGTGCTAAGAGAATTTCATGCACAAGTACTTACAATTTGCCCCCTATCAGCCCTTCTCACAAGCATAAGGGCCTGTTTGGTTCCCATGGGACTAAGGACTAATTTTTAGTCCCATTTAAAAGATGTTTAGTTCAAAGGACTAATGAGGGACTAGAGCTGACAACCGACTAGTGCATGCACAAGTCATGAAATGAGTTGACGACGACAAGAGCACATACTAGTCCTAATTAGACTCTCAAGAGGGGCTAATGGACTAGGGACTAGTTGGGACTAAAAATTAGTCCATTAGTCTTATTGTTGGATAAATTAGGGAATAATTGAGACTAAAAATTAGTCCCTAGTCCCTGTAGGAACCAAACAGGGCCTAAGTCTAAAAAAGATAAGAAAGGAAACTGTTCCACATTAGCTGATAGTCACTGTCAGATACCCACAAGTAAAGACGGTAGTTTTCCATCTCTCAAAACAAAAGGGAAAAGATAATAAGGATATGAACAGCATGAATTGAATTTTCCTTTGTTTTGAAACAATCAAATAATGGCTGATGAGGCTTACATTGTTTATACTATGATCAAAGAACATGTATGACCATTGTACATAGGCCCATCTTCCTGTTGTACAACTGATTCCCTTCACAGAGGTACCAATTAGAACAGCTAGTCTATGCACTATGTTTTTTTTCTTTCATTTGCTATACTGAATTTCAGAGTAAAGAATATGCGACTCAACAATAACAGCTAGGCTGTTACAAAGATGGAATCTAATTTAACAGGTCATGTCGCCTCAAAACACCTCCGTGATTCCGTCACAGGTTTTCAAGGTATTGCCATTCATTACAGATGCAAGTTATTGGGTTAGAACTGGAGGTGATTCTGCGACTTATTGGGTCAGCATCTCATTTCGGGCTATCCATCCTCTGGTTAGCTCCTCTAAATTTTTTTAAATGTACTATTATTCTTCCTCTCTTACTGGTCCAGGCTTTTTACCTCTAACAACCTTGCTGGCAGGAAAATGCAACCTTGCATAAAGGGGCCTTGGTGCCCTCACTGTCCTATCAAAGCCCCTCACACAAACAAATCCTGACATTTCACGAAAGAAGGCAATTACATGTAAGCAAGTTATAGCTGATAAAGCAAAGTTTGTAGTTGCTAAACATTAAGATTGCACAATTGCTCTAGGACCTGCTAGTTTTACACAAAAGATAGAATACACTATATGCATGAATCATGAATGCAATTGTACAAAATGTATGGTTTCTCAAACTGGGCATGGAAATCTTAACTCAGTTGAAACTGCAAGATGGGGACAACATGTTTGCGTGAGTAACAATCATTGTGCTAGGACAACCAAAGTAAAAAGAACCCCAAACTACCATATTCTCTCTTTTTTTTTGCATATTTATTTGTCATATATATTATACTATTTCATAGTTTTACATTGAGAAAAGAGGTAACAGCACCAAGAAAATGGAAAACACAATAAGCATCCCAACTTGAGAGTAGACCAAAATTAATGTAAACTGATGCATTTTACGAGGGGAGAGTTCAGCTAACCAGTAGAACATTCATTGAATTGGTTATTCCTTAACCCCCAAAAAAGTAAAGGTAGTTGCATTATATGTGGGTCCCATGTGCAGCCGGTTGTTTTCTATACCTTGAGATTACATTAAAATGATCATTTTCATTAGTAGCATCACCTTGATCTTAATTCTTTTTCTTACTCCAGCAGTTCTCCAATACTTCTCCCTTTTTTTGGTGGCCATCGATATTTCTCTCATCTCCCCTCAAACAAAGGGAGAGTTGTATCTCCCCAATAGCATGGGCACCACCCCAACTACCATTTTTAATCAATTCTTCTACTACACACCTGTGGGACCCACCTTCCATATGGTCAACTAGATGTAGAGTGTGTGATCTTATATGCATTAAGATCGCCACAAAAAAAATACTAATAAGCCTGCTGCCTAATCACAACTCGTTAAGACTAGATGTACTAGTCTAACGAGTCAAACAGTTGGGCCAGTATTTTTTTTATCAAACACACAGGAGAGCTGTGTATCTTTATGTTAAAAAATAATGGTGCCAGATGTTAGTGGGGCTCGACTTGATGATTTAATAACATTACTAGTGGTCCTATGATGCTAGATGTTCAATCGTAATACCATTCTCATAGAAAATGGTGTTGATACCAGGATTCTTGCAAGCAATAGTATAGGACTTGACTCTAGATTTTTTCATTGTAAGCATACATCATAAAACTAAGGAGATAAAATGTGTACCTCTCCAAAAGCATTGTTGTATCTGTTCGGTCGTTAAACCTGTCAGCAAAAACATGTAATACATAGTTAGAGCTTGGTAAACACGCCACCACAAGACACACACACACACAAAGGAAATAACAATAAAAAAATTCCCGACAAAAGATCGCTGCATAGACCACAAGGCAGTGCCATCCTGGTCTACTGTTTATTCTGTCAGAGATTGTACTCAGATGATGCTTTAGTCATGAACATGAACCATGGTTATTGCTGTGTTCTGTCTTCCATTTTTAAGCTATATGTTCAATGTTACAGAATCTCATAGCCAGCACTAAGGAACAAACTTTGGGAAAAATAAGATGTTTATGCAAACTCCAAACTCTTGGTTATATCATCTGGAGGAGCAAAAGTTTATGCTGAGGCTTTGGGAACTTGGTGGAGCCCATAAGCTTCAAGAACTAGGCCCTAATGGGGGGGCTTGTTTAATCAGCTGTTTGGTCGGGTCGCTATTTTTCTATCCCAGGAATTGTGTTTTTTTTTCCTATTCTGCATCGCAACCCCTCTGTTTTCCTAGGTGAGTCGGTTGCTTGTAAGGGACCAGTTTCTCACTCATGTGTGTTTGAGGGGAAAAAAACTACCTCTAAATATTGTAGGAACTGAGGTTCCAAAGTAAACAGTTCGTCTTGGGAGATCCCATATCCAACGTCGTGGGACATCAATTGGATTTTGGCTTGAGTAATGATCAGCAAATACCTGCATAATGACATTCGTACCACTGATAAATCTGATGGATCAAGAATCGCTTCTTATACTGTATAGTAATAGTAAAAGTTATTACATATGATAAATAGTGCTCACCTCATTAACTTGAAAATAAGTTCCATTAAGTGGGAAGCTTCCTCTCATTGCGGTTCGGCATGGTATCTGCTTAAATTTGACCAAACAATGAGCACTTTAGTTTTTAGATATATAACATATAACACCCAATACACAAAAAATTAATAAGATTCAAAAGGAAACTTGCCAAAAGTGTTCCTCTGACTTTCTGAGCCTGCATTTCTCGTATACTGTTGCAACTAAAGCATGTTGAACTTCCACATAGTCTACCAGTCTCCCCTGAATCACAGAATGTCTTGGGTGCATCGGTTGATTGTGCAGTTTCACCTGTTCAATTCTTAAACATTAGAGGAATTTAGAAGAACAAAGGGTTCAAGCACATGATCTTGCCTGGGGTCCATATGGAAAGAAGATATGGACAGGGATCATCTGGTTCTCGCTGTTCGAACTGCAAAGATACAATCAAACCTAAATTTGGGATGAATACTCAACACAAAAGCAGTGTTTAGTTGATACTAATGGAAACTTACTCCTTCCAGAAGAGGGTGTGAATCCGGCAGTTCATAACTGCAAGCAGGTGAAAGTAAACAAGTTAAAAAGACAGGTGTGGACCTCATCAGAGATACAGATAGTACAAGAAATGAAGGAACTTAAGTTATTATCAATGACATTAAATTTCGTCAAGGCCAATGTCATACACTTGGTGTTCTGTCCTCAGACGACTAACATTCTTGAGCTTTGGAGTTGGAATGGAAGCAGCATCAGGGGTGATGGCAACCAATGCCTTCGACATGTCAGCATATTCAATATCAACATTGTTTGCTTGCATATAGTTCTTCAAGTTTTGTGTAAACTCCTCAATATTAAGATTAATGGTAGGAATTTCATCAGGGTCTTCACAAAAAAAATCCTCTATTGCACCCTCCTTTGCCTCAACATTTTCAGGTTCAGGTTCTGGGCTCAGTGGTTCCTCAATTATTGGCTGATGATTACCAGAAACAGCATGCTTAGGATAATTTGCACTCCACTCAAGTTGGCCAACAGTCCCTGAATTTATGTATGTTTGGTGACAAAAATCTACAACATTTGAATCTTCCGATGTAGCCAAACGTTTTTCTTCAGGTGCAGGAAGAGCAAGCCTAGCACTGTGTTCATAAAAGAGTGTTACCAAATGTCTCTCAATGTGCAGTATTAAATTGCAGCCCACGAAATTTTGAAATTGACATAAAAAAGAACAGTATTCCAGTTAGTAGAAATGGACATTTGAAAGCACAGAAAATGCAACAAGCCAACGATTTTTTCTTCAACTGAGGAAGGTTGCAGATCACACATGCACAGTTCACAGTCACAACTGCATCGACTGGCATGCTGATTTGTCTTTTCTTTTTTCTCCTTTCATAGATAATATTTGTTCAATGTTCATAAAAAAGATAAAATTTGTTAAAGCCAAAAATTTTGCATGAATATGGATGATTGCATGAACCTTATTATTGTTGGAAACTTCCATGCACTTTTAGATGTAAATTTTATTCAGGGGAGCACAGAATACCTAAAGAGCTGGGAGCACTTGATATTCTCTTGTAAACACACATATCAGTTCAATGCAACAACTAATGAACAGTACCCCATACATATATATATAAAAAATATTTAAAGAACATACTGTAACATAGCATGTCCATTAGCTGAATAACAAGGATTTCCTGGAATTACCTGGCGAATGCACTAGCAAAGTGCTTACATTCAGCTCTCATTGGACATGAATTGCAATTAGGCTTACTTTTTGTGCAGAAAACCTAAAAGTGGACAATAGAGAAAGGATAAGTCAGTTCATAGTAAACCAGGCCGTATTAGATCAATTTTTTTGTTTCATCTTTATCACCTTTCAAAAGTAATCATTTGGTAGTGAAGCTCATACCTGCATATTGGAAGGTGTCATTGAATCTAGCCAGCTAAATATAGTACGAGAAGTATTGATAAGTATTGATTGAACTAATCTTACAATGTACGTTGATCTAGCTTGCATAATCGAGGCCAAAGGTACTTCTGTATGTGCTCCAGCATGGGATACCTTCAGCAGTAGAATATCATACTTATGCCACATATGCAGTCTGCATGATCATGTACATATAAAGGATTATAGAGAATAACGATACATACATTTCCAACAGGTGCAACTGAAGAGACTCTGGCAGTGGTTGAAGTGGCACCCATCCAAACCTCACACATATCCGACCAACATTTGTGTCCACCTAGGAATCAACATACACAGAATAAGGAATATAAAAAATTGAATATACTTGAAAAAAAGAATAGGAGGTTGAGCGACAAAGAACATACTGGAAAAGCCATATGATGTAGTGTCAAAAGGCGAACGCACTCAACACTTTTGAGTCCAAGCCCTCTAATGCTTAGAAGGAAGTCCCTGTAAGAGTTAGAAGAAATGTGTATGGCATATTAAAAAATAGCAATGACACCTTTGAGTGAAATAGTTAACTACTGATATGATTACAAAGGTGATGTGCATGAAGTTTTTAGATTTCACTGTCCAATTTGTACTTTCACAAGATCAGCTAAAGATTGCATTGATGACTTCCGGAAGCCTGAATCGATGTCCTTTTTTTTCATGATTTTAATCAATATTACTTGTTGGATACTTAAACTCTTCAGGTTTGGTTCTAGTGAAACAAGTGGTAGCATCATAAATTCATATCAGTGAAAAAGGGTCGAAACTCAGAAGTTCTTATAATTTTCTCAGTGTATTCCACTAGACTTACTTTGCTTTGTCGGTTGAACATCTCTTAGCCATTCAAGATCAATGCTTCCATGGTCTGTCACCAATCGGTTCAGGAATTCCTGTGCAAAGGTGAAACCGTAAAATGGTTCAAGCTAATGCCGTAGTGCAAATAAATATCAAATCAAAATATGGGTGCATGCTTGAACAACTAGAACTTTTTAGAGAGCTTTCTTCTACTAGACTTACCTTTATCCGTTCTGCTAGCATGTTATTCATTCCTCTCTCTCTTATAGTTTCAGATATTTCCCGCACTTCTGCTTGCCTAACTGCCTCCCAATCAACAGTATCCCTTGCATCATGACTTCTTTGTTTATCCCCACCATTAGAAAGAACTTCTTTTAAGTAAACTGTCCCAGTCATAAGTTTTCTTTTTTAGGTCGGCCCCCCTTCTTAGCTTTTGACCCATTTTGTTGAGCTTCTGACGGCTCCTTTTGAGCATCGATCAACTTCTGTGTTGAGCCTGCAACTCCTTGCAAGACCTCTGAATGAAAGTTCTGGTTTTCACACAAGGCTGACTGATGCCTTTCAAGTGATGCTGTCTGAACTCTGGCATCATTGTCCGGTTGGCCACATCCTGATTGAAATTGTTCAGCACCCATTTGAATTGTTGAGGTAGTGTACACCTCTTGAGGATTTGAATAGACAAGTGGGTCCATAAAAGGGGCTTCAGTTTTGTTCCTCGAAAAATCATTTCCACAGGAAGAGTGCTCCTTGAAAAATGGCACTTTATCTGAACTATGTAATGGTTGGAAGTTTTGCTTAATTACTGTTGAAAAGTAGCCTTGTTGCAAAGGATCAGTAGGGCAAAGACTAGCGTCAGATTGTGTAACACTGGAAAGATTCACTCTATCAGGGCATGCGTGGAATGATTTATCCATATGGTTCAAACATGACACACCTGTGAAATCAGACTCGCTATTCTGAACATAGGGCATAGAAGTATGTAATGGCTGATATGATCTGTTTAGATCAAGCAACACGCCCTTGTTCACACACCTGAATCTGGAAGAGGATTAAGTCCATAATAATATTCTGATAATCGAGCATGCCCTTTGAATCTTGAATTGGAAGAAACCCTATGTTGTCAGTTGAGCTGCCAGTCCCGCTAGATATATTTCTCACGATACAGCTCTCTTCAGTGAAATTTTGCAACGAACTAGAACCTATTGCATCGGTTTTATGAAAGAGATCATCTGGGGAATTCTGGGAAGAAACAGCAGAATTTTGAGAAGAAATAACATCCTCAATGATCCATGTTCAGTTTCTACCACACTTGAAATGCCTGTAGTTGGAAAAACAGATCCTGATAGCCCATTTCCATGGGATCCAGTTAGTGATTTAATATAAGAGACATGGCATCCTCAATTGTACGGTTTACTCCATACCCGGCAGAGCTTCCCATCAATTCGTTACTGTTACTTTCTTCATTATCTTCTGTAGTAATCAATGATCTAACCTCACTTATCTCTTCAATGGATATCTTGCCCTGCAATTTGGTAGAATCACCAAACAGTCCAGAACAACTATCCTTCTGTTCAGGAGGAGTATGAGACAGCTCAGCCACAGGTTTTTCAGGGACCTCTGTCTTAGCAGGAAATCTGGCAGCAACCGCCATGAAAGCAGAACTGAAAAAAAAAGGACTAAAATTGGTACATATATGCTAAATTGCACAGCATATTCTTACTTCAATTAGGCTAGAAGTGTATATTTCACCTAGAAAGATGATCTGAAACATTCTGGGTAAGAAATACACCCACGACTGAGTCCACGACTGATCCTTTCCATCGAGAGAAACGCCTATCCCCTGTAAACAAATTAGATTATAAAAAAAGTTTAAGTTTTGTTGTGAAAACAAAAACACATGTCCTCCGCCATCTGAAACACACTATGCATAGAAGATCCACATCTTACAAAAATTATTATGGTGTCCCATGTTACATTGTGAATCACGGTTCAAATGGACTCAGAGATGATACTTTCATCACAGACTAATATGGTTTCTGTTCTTCAGAGTCTCCAAAATGCACCTGCAGCTATCAAATTTCTATAACCATATAAGGTACTATTTGTCTATTTAGTGCAAACTCAATATGATTTTTTTTTTTCACGTTACCAATTACCAATCTGAATATTTTCGAAATATAGATCAACGATTAAAAAGACCTGACTGGTGGAAACAAGAACCTAAAGATAATGAGTACAGAATATACAAAAGGAATACTAGAAATATAAAATTAAAATGGTTTTCATACCCTGAACTAGATGCATACGAGCAATGAATGAATCAACCCGTCCTCTGAACACTCTTCTTTCTTCGTCAAGCCACTTCTCTTTATCCTTGTCCAACTCTTCAGCACCATCACCCATATCTGGCCCCATTAATAAGTTCCACATCATAGTGGTGACTGGATCGATGTTCACTTTGGCCCGAGAACGGCTTTTCTTTTTCTTCCCCTCAAATGCAACCAGTGCACCAAATCCACCTTCATAAGGAACAAGAGCATTTTTAGGTACCTCTGCCAAAACCTTATCTGGTCCATTTATGCTTAAGAGCTTAATCTTTTCAATTATGCCATCTAAAGGATCAACTGATGCTGCTGTAGCTTGAGGAATGACACCTCCATGAATCTCCTTATGGTCCGAACTTTTCAACTCCACAGTTGACATCCTATGAGTAATTCCAGTGGAAGGTTCAGAAGCATAAGTAATGCCATTAGCTTTTAAAAAAGTCAGTACATGAACCTTTTTTGGTGATATAGGTTTTGCATGACCAACAATTTGTTTCGCTTTAGTACCTCTTTCTTTTGGCTCCCCATTGGGGTTTACTACTTTCCTTGGACGACCCCTTTTTCTTGGCTTCTCAGTGGAGTTTGCTTCTGCAGTTACTCCAGAAGAGTTAATATTGTAGTTCCCATTTGTGGCCGGTTGGCTTGCTCGCTGGGTAAGGGATCTAACAACTTCATCACTTGTAGTTCTGATATGCTCATCAGTAGTAGCAGCAGTGTAGTAGTTATGGCCCTCTTGAATGGAAGTATTGTGTGTTTCAGACAAGACTGGCACCTTAGCCACAATGTTTTCTAAGCATTGATGCTGATGAACACCATTACTCTGAATATAGTTTTCTGTGGATGGATTCACTGTGCCGCTCGATAGCTGTGTGTTCCCTGCAGTTAAGTATCCAGACCATTTATTTGGTAAAAGCAAAATTGTTGCTAGAGTGATGTGGCCTGGATGTAATTTCCCAAGGATGAATTTGATGCACTCCGTTCCTCAAGATATCACTTTCTCCCAATTGGTTCACCGTACTGCCAGGCAATGGTATGTTCTGCGCAGTGAAGCCGGACTGTTTATTAGGTAAAGCAATAAATCCTTTGTCATGGATCATGTTGTTTTGTTGTGAAGTAATAAAGCCAATCATTTGCTGTGAAGCTTGTGATTTCTCAAAGGGCCATCAACCTTTGTACATCAGCCAAGGTACCAATTCCATGGTTCATAGCTGAAACTTTATTTGTGTTCAAACCATTAGAAAATGCTGATGAGGAAGAAAGCTTTCCCATAGTTCCGTTGAGCTGATTGCTCTGATCCTCTGGTCTCATCCTTTTGCATGCTTCAGGATAATAAGATGTTTGAGAGCTAGTGGAAAGGGGGTCATCACTACAGAACCTCCTTGTTCTATTTGAGTTAATAAAGTCAATGCCAAAAGAAATCTCATGGCCACTGATAGCATTGTGTTCTCTTTTTTTACCCATTGCAAGAACATCTGAATAGCCTGGAGAATCATGAAAACCAAAAGCTGCTCCAGTTTGGTAGTTACTATTGGTAGAAAACTTCAAGTAATCATTCTTTACAGAAAACTCGTTCAGATTTCCATTCATCACATCCCTTTCATTATGCTTGGGAGGTACAAATGGACTTTCTGGACGTCTATAGTATTGGGCCATTTGTTTGATTACTGTGCCTTCGCCTATAGAAGCTTCAGGATTGAAATTGCCCCCCATTGACACCCTTTCAGTATGCTGAGAAGCTGCTTTCATATTTCCTGGAATTCTATAACTACTAAGCATCTGATAATGTCTGGGTGATTTTTCTATACAATCTTGAGATGTGCTTATGTATTGGTCAAAATTGGCTGAGAGATGTTGCATATGATCTACCGAGCTGGTGAGATCACGAGACATGTCTAACAGGCAGACTAGAATTAGAATCAGTAACTGATTTGTCTGAACTTTTTCTCTTAAATCAAATTGGAAAAATTGTCCAGAGCTGTCCATTAGACTAGAATAATTGGTTGGCATCTGACTTGCTGTAGAATTGCTCAGATCAATGTTGACTCTTTTAGGCATGCAGTCTGCCTGTAATCCTTCTATATCAACTATTGGGTCAAATGAACTAATAGAACTGCTTGTATCACCCCAATTGCATGATACCTGGACATTGCTTCTTTCAACTCCAGATATTGATGACTGTGTGTCCCAAGGACCAGTCTGTATCTCCGTTTCCTGGGTTTGTGATACCAGATCCAAATGTCTATGCTGGTCCTCCATGTCGAAGTCCAAACATCTTTGGACTACTCCTGGTTTAGCTCTAGTGTGTGTATCAGCACCTCCTGATGGAATTTGTTCGGCTGGTGCGCTTAATCCCTTCCTCCTGACATACTTTCTCTTTCCAGTAGGCTGATTCCCATTTTCCTTGGGAGGCTTTGGAGTTTTAGGCTTCTGCAACTTTGCTGATTGTCCTTCTTTAATGACCTTTGGCCTATGTTTTTCCTCTTAGGTTTTCGAACCGATTTTTCATTCATGTCAGTACCTTCAACTGCTTCAGCATCATTAACAGCTCGTGAGTTAGAAGATAACTTTTCAGATGTTACAGGGGGTTCACTTCTCCGGTACCCAGCTCAATGGAAGATTCCACCTGTAAGGGCATGGAAGAAGCAGCGAAACACAGATTGATACCATGAGGAATATGCATCCTTTGCTCTAGCCCCTCCTGCATATTTCTGTAACTTTAGATGCAAGTCAAATTGTTATCCAAATGAGGTACACCATATCAGCCGACTTCACCTGTGGAAGTCATTAAGACACAATACAGTCACATAATATTCAAGAAGTCACAGTTTATATTATGAAAAAACATTACAGTGAGTCGCACGTTACAAATTGAAACATCAATGTAAGGGACTCTAAATAATATCGATGGTCGCCAAGTTTTGTTTAGCTTGCTGACAAACTCTAACTGACTGGTGTTGACATGATCCCTTTGACAACATTCAGTGCTCAGTAGGTATCAGTAGGGTGCCACCACCAATTTCTTGAGAACCTTTTTATATGTGTACCAAATACCAATAGAACTGTACATATAAATTGTGAAGTACTGACACCAAAAGTTAATATCAAGTAAAGCAGATTTTCTACACATTGAGTTCTAAATATCAAAGAGAAGACTAACCGTGATTACTCAACTTGAAATCGAATGAGCAAATCAAACCGACCAAAAAATTCGGAGAACTTGAATTTGTTTCCTCAAAAGTGAAACTGAAGAACCTTAATAACCCAGCCAAAGTGAGGCACTGCCTAAGCTTCTAACCAGACGCAGTGTGCCTCATCCAAAGGCAGGTAGTCAAAGGTTCCATGCTGCCTCACCTACCAGAGTAGAAGGGGAATGAAGCAAATGATGCCTCCTCAATTGTTCTTCAGTTTTTTTTTTTTTTTTTTTTTTTTTGTGTGTGTGTGTGTGTGTGTGGTTTAACTTGAGCTTCGAATGTAAGCCATTTATCACTTTCACCTCTAAAGGCAGGACATTTATGACAAAGCATAAACCTGTCATTTCTTTTTTAAAAAAAACAATAGCAGATTAATCATGTGATTTATACAGAAAATAATGTGTTGATCTCATAGATTATTACATAAACAAAATATGCCAAACGTGAGTTGAATAAAAACATCTTATTTTTTATTTGCTGCAATGAAAAATGATACCACATCAAGCCAAATGTGCATGTTAGTATTTAAGAGATACATCAATACTGTACTAACTACTATACACTTAAATCTGATAAAATATGTGAAGATCTTGTTCATAATCAAAGGACCAGGGCAATCTGCACTAATTTTGAACAATTAATGAGGAAGCAGCTATGCAACTCTTCACTCAGCAATGCCCACCACATGCATGGAGGATTTAGCCATTAGCTTTGGAATTGAGCTTTATTCTCGTTTCTATTTTTATAACTCCCGAGTATGAGAAAGAGAGACCACAAATAATGTCACACAACAAGCATATCATAGCACGGTGACACATACGCAATAGCACCAAACTCGAGCATTTGATCACCTATGGATATTAAGGAACTCAATCTAGCTCCCGCAGTTTTTTTCAGGACATGTGCAACATTTTTTACGGCAAAGGACATGTGTACCTTGGCCACAGTTTTTTACAAGTGGCCCACAGTTTTTTTTTATTTTTGATTCTCCACTGACTAAGAATACCTCGATACTCTAAATCCAAATAACATGAGGATGTAAAGACTTTTCGTTTGTATTGATAATTATTATCCCACCGTAGGCTCAAATACATTTAAAAAATAATAAAAAAGATTGAAAGATTCGCATTTTACGGTAAACTATGTAATTAGTTTTTTCACTACATTTAATCTTCCATTGCATACGTTAAATAGATTAGACGTGACAACTGACACGTACTTGCAGCAATGCATACGTTGCTTCATGCGTTCATGCGTTAAAGAGATTCGACGTGACATCTGACATGTACTTGCAGCGCTTTTTGGGTTTTACATGGGAACTAAACCATGCATGCGTCACGAGATTCGACGTCGGCGATTAGAAGAGTAATAATTCATCAGAAAAATGGCTAGACAACAGCACGGCGGAGCTGCATTCGATCCAAAAATCCAAAGCCTTCGCCCCGTCTCCCTCCCCTGTTCTCACGCCTCTGTCCCAATCCTACTGCGGAACTTTGGGAAACCGAGCCTAAAATAGAACCCCGGGCGGACAAAAAACGCGATTCGCCCACCAAAAAACACCTCCCGGAGACCCGGACGAACCAAAACATGTTCAGCGACTCAGAATCAGAGTGGGGAAGGAAAAACAGGAGTGGACTCCTCTCTCCTCCACAGGCGAAATTACCCGCAACACGACCCACATTTCGGCACACAGGAGAGAGGCGGAACGGGGACGCAGACCAGCCACATACCCTTCAGAAGCTCACGTCGCCGGCGAGCAGATCGGGCGCTCCCTCCGAGTCCCGTGGTCCCCCCGATCGATCTTCGGAGAACCCGATGCAGCGGACAGCCCCGGAACAGGGCGGCCTCCCCTCCTCCCTCTGAGCTCCTCGGCCGGAGGAACTGCCGGCCCCGCCGCCCTCCGCTCCCTCCTCTCCCGCCCGCACCGCTCGCCGGAGCCGGACGGAGGAGCGGAGGAAAGCGAGGGAAACAGCACCAGCGGAAGAGAGACAGGGGAGGGGAGGCGGGAAGGAGGTCGGGCCGCTGCGACTTTGGGTGAGAGGGACACCACAGTCTCTCTAGAGAGAGAAGGAGAGAGAGAGAGGGTGGGTACTAGCAGCGGTACGAGCTGTACAGATGAGCCTCCCTCCGGCTGCCGTGTGGGCCCTCCACTCGTACAGTCGTAGCCATGCGCGTGCGATGCGAATGCGATGGCTTTCACCGACAGCGGGCGACGACCGGTTGATTGGTAGATCGGGAGAGACATGCATGCAGGGCAGAGCAAGTATTTATATAATAGCGCGAGCCCTAATCCTAAGATAGAGGAGAGAGAAAGGAGAGAAAATTTTATTGTAATTTTATCGCCGAAACTAGAACGCGGAATCTATAGAATCGGGGAGACATACATACACCGCGGTGATAGGGAGATCGGGGAGACATACATACGGGGACGAGCAAGTATTTATAATAGCACGAGCCCTTAATCCTAAGGTAGAGGAGAGAGAAAAACGGATTGTAATCTTATCGCCGACTTAGACGCAGGAATCTAGAACAGCGGGCGACGACCAGTCTGATAGGGAGATCGGGAGAGACATGCATGCAGGGCAGAACAAGTATTTATAATAGCACGAGCCCTTAATCCCTACGGTAGAGGAGAGAAAAACGGATTGTAATCTTATATCGACTTAGACGCATGAATCTAGAAGCATTTGGCGGCGACCGGTCTAATAAGGAGATCGGGAGAGACATGCATTCGAGTAAGAGCAAGTATTTAGCACGAGCCCTTAATCCTAACGTGAGGAGAGAAGAAAGGAGAGAGAAAAAAAAAAAAAATTGTAATCTTACCGGCCCACTTAGACGCGGGAATCTAGAAACTCGCGTGAGAGAGACGAGTGGGTCACATATTAATTGTGATGAGCTTATTATTATATAGGTGGGTCAAGAGAAGTGCCGCAAAGCATCTTTACGGCCGACAAGTCGTTGTATTTAGTAACCTTGCTCTTATGCGGTCGGGGGGACTGAGCGGCATAGGCGTCGGGAGCCTTCGGCGGCGGCAGCGGTCGTGGGGATCTCGTCCGCGGCGGCGACCGCCAGCAGAGCGTGAAAGCAACCTCGGGATGGTGGCGGCCGGAGACGGAAATCCTGGCGATCTCGGCTGCCGTTGGCGCGGGCATGGGGATTCACCTGCGGCGGCGGTCGGTGGGCCTCGGGACGGCGACGCGGCGAGAGATCCACCTCGAAGAGGCGTCCGCGCGCGCGGGGAGGGGTGTGTCGACATGGGGCGGCGCGGCCGTCGGGATCCGCTCGGGGCGGTGGCGGCGCGGGCGTGAGGGAGGCGGCGTCGGCCGACGAAGGAAATAGAAATGTATTTTTTGGATTTATTATACCATTATAATTCTCTTACTTTGGAAAAACACCACTACTTGCCTATTTTAAAAACATAGCATTATAATTCTTTGCTTCTTACGAGAAAACATGTAATAAGTATGGAAATGAGTTGGACCAAATACATGCATGCTTATACGAATACTTACATTTCATTCTGAAGACCTCTCCTTGTCAGCGACTCACGGGTCCCACATGGCATCTTCTTCCTCCTCTTGCTAGTGAGGTTGTTGTCGAAGAAACTGTGTGCATCGTACCTAGTATCATGGGGTGGTTGTTGTCGAAGAATTAGACCGGGAGAAACGATTGGCGATATCTATGTTTAGGTTGTACGTGATGAAGGTGGTTGATGTTGTTGTCCCACATGTCAACGTGTCGAGGGAAGGTGAGGTCACCCGGTGCCTCGTGGCTGACGAAAGGGTCAAAGTCATGGACATGGTGGACTCATGGGTGAGGTTCCATGCAGACATTTCCCGCTCTAAGAACAACACGTCTTTGTAGATGGGGTGTTGTAGGCGATTTAGATGCTGATCTGTCGTGGCTTTTAGAAGATTGTCTCGGGATGCCTATCCTGTAGTACTCGAGCAACACTGTGTGGCTGGCATGTCACCGTCCGTTATTGGTGTGATCCAACTCTTGTCGTCATTCATGGAGACAGGCAACTTAGGCGAAGCGATGTTTAGGGGTCGACGAAGTTTCTATTACCACCAATTGCGACAATTGTCGTTGAGGCATGTGCGTTTGAGGGGCGATGGTGATGTTGCTCAGGGGACACCTTGGGATCTATTGCTAAACGAGAAGCAAAAATGGAGATGTGCCACGATAGGTGTTACCTCGTGTCCCGATTGGATCTCCTTTGGGGCGTGAATCCTTGTTGTGTCGAGCATTGGGCGGCCGTGTTGGTGTTTGTTGTTGATGGAGGCACCCCAAAGTTGACAACGAAGCATACTTATTGTCGATGTTCTAATCTAGGCATGATAGTGAGGACGGTCGTAGTGTTGGTGGTACTATGAAAAAAAATGTTCGGCGTCTCCTTGACGATCTCTAGGGTTTTGGACGGACGAGGATATCTCCATCATGTTGTTAATCTGAGGATTTGTCAAGGATTTATCATAACTTGCCGTGT
>JADLZK010011932.1:0-186182 GCA_015847255.1 Hyparrhenia diplandra | reverse complement strand
GGCCGCATTCGGGACTGATTCCAGAGCCGACTACTTAAAACTTGGTTGAGCAATTGCGTGCATACGCCAAGGAAAATTGTAAGTTCCCGTCTCCTTTCGGCTTACTCCGGAGGCAATTAATAAACGGGCGACAGCGTGGGGCTTAATGAATAATGATGGGCCGGTAGGCTTAATGGACTTGATAGTTGTACTTGGGATCTGATTTGGTTTAGTTTAGGATTCCGTATCCGTTGTCAATTAGAGTTTGCTACTGTTTTTAAAGTTACATTTTAGGGTTTGGTTGTTTAATTGGTTTAGGGTTTGGATGAGTTTGTGGTCGGGATTGGGCCGATGCTTAGGGTTTAGATGATTCTGTGGTCTAGGGTTTTGTGGTTCATTTTGTTAATTTGCTAGGATAAACTAGCGAGGGAAAAGATTGGTCTTTGTAGATGATTGTGGATCTGGTTGGGGATTTCTTCATGATTTGTGGCTTGAGGTGGTAGGATTTAGATAGGGGGAGTGCCCGAGTTGTTGACATGCATGCATGATTTGGAGTCTGATTGAGACTCAATGGTGGAACCGTGGCATATGGATTTGTGTTTGATTTTCAGTCCATGGATGGTTCATTTGCTTGGGTTCTGGAAGCAGGATGTTTACTGTGTATATGTTTGCTAGATGTTTATGGTGGGATTTTTACTGTGTATATGTGGATCTGTCAACTTGGAAGGGATTTTTGCTAGATGTTTACTGAACAAACAATCTTTACATTTGGTTCTGCCAAGGTGTCTAAAATTGAATTATGTTTAGTTCATAGTATGTCAGTACATTCTTCAGTAGTCACTGCCTTGATTACTGTAATTTTAGGAGCTAATGATTCTCACAAAGTTTCAAACAAGGGCCAAAGCAAATATTAGACACCTTTTGAACTAGACAAGGGGAGGGCTTCAATGAACAGACATCGATGGCTTATATGTGTTGGGTTTCTTCTTCTTAGGGAAGAAGAAGGGTATTTATGTTGTTGTATGTGGGCTTATGGGCTCTGTGCCTGATAGTTAAAAAGTGCCCTAATTTTGATTTTTTTTTTCCTTAGGATCGGAGTGTGCTAATTGGGCTCTTGGGAGGAGGCGTGCAGAGAAGAGATCAATTGTTTTATTTTCAAAAATTATTGGGCCTGCTTGTAAATATACAAAGACCTTATTGTAAATATTTGAAAACCTGATTCAGATAAGTGTTGGCGCCTAAACTGGCGTTTTGAATTTTGAAAATTTGGGCTCCCAAAGTCTTGGCGGGTTTGGCGTGTCCAGCGACAGAAAACCTAAAGCCGCTTCTTCTTTTGGATCTATGGCGAAGAAACGTCGAACCTGTTATACTTTTTGGCCCGTTAGCTTGCATACGCCGGACAAGAGCGGACAGCGGAGATGAGCTAAATAAGAGGAAAAATCGTGCTCCTCGCCCTGAAGTCCCACCTTTTGTTCATGCGACTGAAATTTAGCAAACCCCTAACAAACCTTGTAAATGTAGTCTTTTTGAAGTTTTTTTTTAAAAAAAAATCCCACTACTGGGCCGCATTCGGGGACAGAGTCCAGAGCTCGGCCTTGCCTATCCACTTTGGCACCTTTGGTGTTCATCCGAGAGCGGACTACAAAACTTGGTTGAGCAATTGCAGACACAGTCAAGGCAAATTGGGCATCGATCGACACGGTGACACCTGCTGCCAGACTTTGGACGCTTTCTTGTCAACCATAGGCCGTAGTATTCAGTGTTCACGACCGGTTCCGGTAACGACCTGAGCAAGATTGCAAGCGACTTGGCCCAGACGCTCTGCATCTTTCCTTTTTCAAGTGATGAAAAGCAGATTTGGCCGGCTTCCATCTTACGCTTTTGTACAACAAACACGTTATGATTGATTGAGTAGCAAAAATTTGTGTCAAACCAATGGACCTTATGTACGTCGGCACTGACACGGCCGTTGATTTGAATGAAAAACGGTCGTCGTCAGCGGTAGACGACGACCGGCGGCAGCTCGAAGCCGGCGTCCCGGAGGAACGGTATGGCCTCCGGGCGCTCCTGGTGTCCGGTAGAACTCGTACTCGGCCTCGTAGTCGTGCAGGTCCAGCTCCCCGCGCTGCAGCGTGTGGTAGTGGTGCCGCGCGCCGGGCTCCTTGCCGAACGAACACCGACACCCGGCCGCACACGCCCGCCGCCGCCACCACGGCCTGCATCCCCGACGAGTAGTGGAACATGCCCTCCTCGTGCCGCGTGCCCCACTCCTCCGCCGGCCGCCCCGTCTCGCGCACGAACCGCCGCAGCGAGTAGTACTTGACGATCCGCGCGCACAGCGCGTCCAGCCGCGGGTCCGTCACCACCACCGGCGCCGCGGCGTCGGCGTCGGCGCTGCACACGGCGTGCTCCACGAAGTGCGCGGCGTTGCACATGTAGGTCAGGATGGGCACGCGCTCGCCGTACGCGCGGCGGCAGTACCGGCAGCCGGCGGCCGCGCGCACCGACGTGCACCCGCTCAGCACGTTGCTGTTGAGGAACGCCAGGCCGGTCTTGGAGCCCACGTGGCGCGCGAGCCTGCTGCCGCCCTCGCCGGCGGGCGCGTTGTTGAGCCGGATCACCAGGTCGTGGCTGTCGATGAGCGCGCCGCGCTCCCGCGCGCCAGCAGGATGCCGCTATTGCCGACCACGGCGCACGACGCGTACAGCCGCACCGGCACATCGTCGTCGCCATCGTGCCTCGCTCCGGCAGCGTGCGCGTGCCACCGGTCGATGGGGCGCTTGATGAGGTCCAGGAGCTCGGCCATCACGTGCGGCTCGAACCGCTGCCTGCCGAGCCAGTCCGGAGGCCGCGCACCGCGGCGTCCCGGCGCTCCGGGGAGCCCTCGTCCTCGTCAGGTTCCCTCGAGCAGCCTCTCGGCGGCCCCCAGCACCGCCGACGCGGCCGGGTCCACGGCCGCGAGCGCCGCGGCTTGGCGTCGACGACGGCGTCGTCGTCGCCGCCGCAGCGGCTGATGGAACTGCTGGAAGCCTGCTGCGCCGCGTGGCGCAGGGAGCACCGAACGTGAGGAGCAGGAAGACGGCGACGAGAAGCGGGAGCACCACCGACGGGTGGCTCCACTGCCTCTTCTTCATCTTGGACGAAAGCGCAGCACGTACGTACGTGCGTGCACCCGGCCCACCAAAGCTAGTTAAGCTTCCACGCTTGCGTGGCCAGCGATTTTATTTGCTGATATATATAAACTTCCTTAGCCGATGGAGGTATATACGATACGAGACAGCAGCATTTTCATACGGCACGTGAATGAATCCGTTCGAAGTTGGCTGGGCCGGCAGCCATCCAATGAAGCCGATGGTCGCTTTCATGTGGCCCACGATTCGTCAAGATTGGAAGACGACGGCGTTCTTGCAGCTTTGCGTCTTGATTCTCCCATCCCAGCCGCGGATGGGACGCGATGAACGACGGAGATCGTCGTACCACCTCGATCGACAGTGTTGCGGCGTGCTTAGACGACCTTTGGCGGTAATGGTGGATGCGTAAACTAATCGGCTTCCTCGCCTTGCAAGTTGCGGCAGGTTCATGTGGGGGCAACCGATGCGGTGATGGGGCTAGCGAAGGTTCCAAAACGCCGCCTCCCCGGGAGCCCGTGTTTTTGGTCGTGACTCGTGATCAACATCAACTACAGCTAGTGTGGCTGGCTGTGTGGGCCGGGAGGTCAATAATCGTTACTAAAAAAGGGTTGTGGGGAGGGTCGGTATCAGCACGGTGGAAGAGGATAGAGATAGAGAATGAAGGAATCCTGCAACTTCTTCGTTGCCGGCACGTCGAGTGGAAAGGATATCGGCGGTCTAATACGAACTGCGCACTGAGATCCCTGGTCACAGTCCAGTGTACTACCGATTACATCGTCTTGCCCTTTTTTATACACTTCCATGTTGGAGCTCTAGAATCTTTGGATCCGAGCACCTCCAAGAGGTCAGTTAAAAAAGATTAGATAAATTTACCGATTTAGCTTTTACTCTCTAAAAATAGATTTGATAACAGAATACTAAAATCTTTCTAGACTGTAAAAAGATGGCTGAGTGAGCTAGGCTATCTAAAATATAGGAAACAAATTAGTTGGGATGGAGAGCTACTAAATGTAGAGAATCATTTATAGAGTCTGTTGGATATGTTTTTTTTTAACAATAGCTAAATTTAGCTTTAGAAAACAATTTGACTATTTTTTTGGAGATGCTCTAAGAAGTAAGAACTTTATTGCCATTTTAAATTTATCCCCAAGGACTATTAAGAAACACAACAACAAATAATTTGTCAAGTAGGAGTAGGATTCATTATTGTACTCCTTCATTTATACAATTATCTCAAGTCAAAACTTTTAAACTTTGATCAAATTTCTAGCAAGATTCGTTAAGATTTATGTTATCAAATTAGTGCCATTAGATTTATCATAGAAAATATTTTCATAAGTTGCTCATTTTATATCATAAATATTGGTTACTCTTTTTATAAAGTTAGCCAAAGATTTTAGGAACTGGTTTATTAGGGATGGAGGAGGCTCGCAAGATTTGAACTGCAGCACAATTCACGATGCATATGTCTACGGGTACATATAATTTAGACCTTAATACCTGCCACGACGCAAAAACTTGTCACAGTGTATCACACTATCACTTAAGTAGGTCCACACGAACTCTAAAAAGCTTGTTTCTGGTTCACTAAACTTATCCAATGATGCATCACATGTCCATATTACCCATGTCAGGACCTAACAACTTATGAGTCGTGTTGGTGTGCATATTAATCTGTAGGATGCAGGACATAACGTTTTCCTCTTCTTGCACGTTCTCTCTTTAGTTTTCAATGGCGCTTGGTGATGCTTCCTCGCCACCGACCACAGCCATGGATGAGGGGATCAGTGTGGCCACGTTTGTTTGTTGCTGATTTAAATAGGTTTAGAAACTATTCTAGGTCGGAATGAGTGAACTAGGGATTCACTATCCAGTTATTTCCGTTCCGGGCCTCGAAACATAAAAAAAAAAAAAAGCCAGATTCGAACCAAGTCGAGATCAATCCACTTCGAAACAAAGTTTGAACTGAACAACCATTTTGCTATGGGAGATTCAAAACCGGGTGAGATCAATCCACCCGGAATGGACCTCATTCCCGGCCGTTCGGAGTAACCGAACAAGGCACAATGGTGGGATGTGACTTTTGTGTGTCGATGACACGTGGACCTAATGGGTCAGTTGTTTAATTAGCCTTGGCACGTAGGTAGCAAGTGCTGACATAGCGATATATGGCCACACGGGGTACTACGGACATCGTAGTCACCATTTCATAAGTTTACTGACCTACACAAACATGTTTTTAAGGCCCAGGACATAATGACACCATACAAAATTCCTGTATTTAATAACTCTATCAATCAAAGTATTAAGCGGACGACAGGTGGATTTGATGTCACAAGCACCTTTTGTCTTTGGATTATTGGATGGTGAAGTGTAGCCCGTGAAGGCGCCAAACTTGTGGTGCCGTTCTGCCAATCATGTTGGCCAACCCCCTCATCATCATAAGAAGGAAATACTTTAAAAAAAACATGACTATGGATAAGTGGAGTCGAGTTTTAGGAGCTCCTCCAATCTCCGTTCTCGCATCCAGAATCCAGAACGTGACGGACACCCACTCGCTGTTACTCCAGCAGCGGTTGTGCGTGGGCCGGAGAAAATTTCCCGTGTTATAGCCTGCCGAGAAAGGTGTGCATGGAGCAAGTAATTCCACGCGGAAGGCCAGCCGCCGATGCCGCCGCGTCATGGTTGACCAGTGACCGCGTTGCCGTCTCCGTCCCCGTCAGCTTTTGGCGATTACAGTTCACAAGAAAGAATTTTCGATAGCATCAAGGCAGCCAGTGCGAAAACAGTTCACAAGAAAGAAATTGATGCGAAAAGAGTTGTTATTTTCTCTGCGGATGCATAGGCTTCTACAGAAGACTAGCACCCAGATCGATCTCCCAAAACGAGCTGGCGTGTGCGGATAAATCTGAAACCACGACAGGTCGACAAATCACAGCTTGGATGGATGAAATGAAAGCGCACAGTTTTCACAGATGGCTGGAGGCTAGGGCAACCGAGTAGCAGGAAAAGACACTCCTGAAGCAGCTGAAGAAGAGCTGCTGGAAAAGGAGGGGCAGAGAATGCACCGACGGACAACTCCGTGTGCATCGTCGTTGCCATCCTCCATAGCCAAGGGAGGCACGGGCACGTGTGCAATTGCGTCAAATTTGTGTAATATTTAGTTTATCTGTGATTTGAGTCGTCATTGATGACCGGTTTATTGGTTTATCAGTTTCGAGGAACACTTGCGCATCCGCCTGCAGTTCGATCTCCCAGCTCCCATACAGCTGCAAAATGGGCGCGTATCCTCTCTACAAACTGTGAACGGTCCACTGACAGCATACACGTCACACGGTGCTTCTGGCTCCGAGAAAAATGATATCAAATCATCTGAAGAATCGTCAGACAATATCAGATTTTTTTTTTGACAACAACCAATTGTCCATTGACGTCTTTTTTTTTTTGAAAGATCCGGTTTTCCGGCTTTGTTATATTAAATAGAAATTGTCCACTGACGTCAAGCACATACCTGGTGATCAGCATGTCGCTCTTCAGCCTGTATGCCAAATACTCCTCCCGGTCATTTCTGACAAACTCGAAAAAAGAAACAGAGCACGAGCTGACATCTCTGGTGTGTTGCTTAAGTATACTTTCCATTCCATTGGCCAGAGGACCAGTATGTAACGGAAGAGGTCCATACGAGGAACAGTTGATTGTTGGTGAAGCTAGAGGATGGCTGAGTACTCGGAGTAGATGCCGGGTTCTTGTTGGACATGAGGCCATTGTTATGATCTAAGGATAGCTGAATCGGAGTATATCAGAGGAAACGTAGCAAGAATTTGGGAAGTTCTTGTTCTTCCGTGACCGTTTCACCGGACCACGGCCCCGCTTACACACACATTACAGAAGACGGCCCAAGGCCCATCAGACATAACAGCCATGAGACAATCCGGCCACCTTTTTCCAGCCCATCTAGGCGCCGGGAAGGAAAAGAAAGTGTCCGCAATGTGGTCTAAGCTCTGCCAGAGATGATCGTCGAGCTTGCGGCATCGGACAGGACGAGGCTCACACTGTTCATCATCACGACGACAGTCTTGTTCGTCGTGATGTTCGCCAACTTGGCCAGAGAATGGATTGGCTGGCCCGGTTGAAGATGACCAAGTTGCCGTCATCGCAAATTGTGGGCTCTGATAAGGTGCCGTTGGCGAGCGGGCTCTCTCGATTGTCCACCCACGCACCGGGGTCAGCTTCGGAATCGAGTTGAACCATACGCCCAAGTACCATTTGGGGGCGGTAGTAGTGCTGCTAGTTGTTCGAAAGAATCCCAGCGTGAACGAACTTGCCGTTGTCAGAGATGAGCTTGTCGCCGCCGCAGAGGGAAGACCGGCAGAGACGGTGTCTGTTGCAGCGCACGACGTGGAGGCGACGGCGATGGTCAGCAAAAGATATGAGCAACAGCTCGAGGACCGGAGGCATGGCGCGTGATGTTGCTACCATGTTGGAAGCTCTGAACTGTTTGGTCAACTGGCACTGGCAGCGATTATTCGGGAACGGGGAAGCAGTAGCCCCTAGGATAGTTGTTAAAAAGGGTTAATCAATTGCGCAGCTGGGGAATTAAGCGAGCAATCGGAAATTAATGGGGATGATTGCATCAGCCGTGAATAATTGCTCAACTGTCCCGTTAAATCTCTGGACCTTTAATGGCATAAATACGTCTAAATGCTATAATAATTGATTTTACATCAATAAATATGCATATTTTCATAGCATAGTGTAAAACCATTTAGAACGTTTAACTCCGTTTAAACACCATGTAAACTGCCTAAATGCTAAAACGAAGGGGAATGACTGTTTACCGTTTAGCGTTAGGTGAACAATGAATGATATTGAAGATGAACTAGTAAGAACATTGGAAATTTATTTTTGTTCATCTCCTTATTCCGGCCGGCTTATTAGCCGTACTGCGGCTTATTACTCTCACAGAACACTACTAAAACCACCGAAACCAACCTACTTAGGCTTCGTTCGGTTGCACAGGATCTAATCCGGGAGCTGATTTCTTCCAGCCCAGGATCGAGTGAATCCGTGCCTGTCACTCCTTCCGTGCCTGTCACTATTCCGTGCCTGTAACAATTCCGTGCTTCCACCATCAGCTGTTCGGTTAGGCATGGATTTAAAACAGGTATTGCTTGGGCACCAAACTAGCTATGGCAATTGAGTATTTGCAGCAAAAACATGATCTCATACATTATAGCAAAATGAAATAAATAAAATCTCCCCTTGTTTTGGGGTTCTTGATCTGCAAGCCTCGCATCATGCTCTCTTGCATGTCCACATAATGGGTAGCATCATCAATCTTTCTCCGTCCCCAATCGAGTTTGTTTGTCACCCCTGCTCTTGTCTTTTTCGATCTTTCGCCTTATTCAAATTTTTACACAAATATAATTTATTTTATTACTTAATTTTTTTATCAATAAAGATACTTAAATATTAATTAATTAATTTTATAATTTGCATAAATATTTTGAATAAGACGGATGGTAAAACACGTAAGTTCAAAAGTCAAAAACCACAAACCCAGTAGGACAGAGGAGAGAGCATAGTACCACAGATAGTGTGCAGGCACATATTAAAGACATCCTAACTATGCCAAAAGTGGCACAAACATGCACCAAAAAGGCTGTTATGATCCAGTAATGAAATTACAATCTTTTCTCACACTTATCATCACAAAGTGCACAAAATCAAAGCATAATTTAAACTAGTAGATAACCTGTCTAAGCCTACTGAAGGGTACATGCATTTTGTCCAATCTGAACTTTCTTGATCATTGCTTCCTCCCCTCCTCCTGAAAATGACAGCAAGATCTTTTTATAAATTGCTGAATAATTGAACAGAATAACTTACATTACAATGTAGTCAACCAAAGCATAATTACATTAATATGTCACTTTAAAAGATTTGATTATTTAAGAAACTAAACAGTGCCTTCACAAGCTCTACCCTATCTTATCAAACTGATCTAGAAGAATAATGCAATCAAATTTTGCACACAAGTTTAGTCCACCGCTGGCAACCATGTTTACTTCTGTTGAGTTCATTAACCATGACAGTGATGATTCTTTTCTACTGACTGCAGTTATCTTAAGTACTAACAAGGCAAAAACAGGTCTTTGGCTCTCTATCCACAAAACAGAGCACATCTAGAAAACTGAATTTAACAGACTAACAGTATGTATGCCTCCAATTGATTTTTACTGAACCCATCACCCCATAAATGCTAACCAGCAAGCTCAATTGATTAGTGAATTTTTCTCCATTCAAAATCTGTCTAGTCAAAATTCCCCAAAGTCGCCTACATAAAAGTGATGCAAAAATTCTGCACATAACCACCTGACCTTCACAAATTTCTCTCTACATAAACCTGATTATGGTTTAAGCTATCTCCAGCTAACCAAAACAATCCGAAGGCACAGGTAGTAGTAGATGCAAATGCGTTATAGTTTAAGCTATCTCCAGCTCTAAATATCAATACTTTTCCCAAGGCACAGTTCATCAACCCCTTGTACTCTTGCTCGTTGTACCGTCTCCCAGCTGCTGACTTGACAGATAACGCTTGACAAGAAACACGCTTCAAGAAGCTAAGCAACCCAATCAACTTCTTCTCTTGCCTGTCCTGCTCCAGTGCCGATGCTTGATGCGGTCAACTCGATGCGGCCAGCAGCCAATGCGAGTTCAGACGGGAAAATCACCGTGGGAGGCAGGCGATGGCCAAATAAATGTCTGACTACCACGGCTCTTCCTCCACTGCTCCGACCTCAACCTGTCCGTGGCCCAGATCTCGCCGCCGCCGAACCCAATCTTTCCAAGCCCCCAGTCCCAAGAACCCTAGACCTAGAGAGCTACAGGAGAGGGGAAGGACGCGGTGCCAAACCGGAGAAGGCAGCGGGAGGGGAAGCGTTCGCCGTCGCCGTCGTCGTTGCCCTCGCGGTGGTGGGCGTGCCCGTGCTGCCGCCGTCGCCTCCTGCGCCCCGAGCACGAGCCGAGACGCGACTTCGTTCCGGAGGTCCAGAGGCCCGGCTCCGTTCCAGCTCATTTTGTGTGGGGAGGAATCCGATCTAGGTCCGTTTTGGTTCCAGGCCAGGCCGAACCGAACGCAGTTTTGGGCTCATGTCTGGATCGAAAACAGGCCGTAACAATCCAGGTGGAACGGGCCTGAAAACGGGCCAATCCGGCCAAACCGAACGAGGCCTTATCAATCAGCCGAACAACACTGACTTATATATCAACTAGTGATTTCTTGGCCGTGCTGTGCACCAACCAATGGCCGGCATTATTTCTAAAGGAAATTTCACGCGGATATTAGATGATTAGACATCATCATCCAGCCAAAGCAAACGCTTCGATCATACGGTCGGGATAATGAGAGTACCACAAGCCGAAGTTAAATAGCACAATAACAAATGTTCATACATGAAGCAAACTTAAATCGGTGACGCAAATATGAAACATTGATCCGAGCTTGGTTCTTCATCCTCCCTACGATAATGAGAGTACCACAAGCCGAGCTAAATAGCACAATAACAGATGTTCATACATGAAGCAAACTTAAATCGAGGCGTAAATATGAGACATTTATCCGAGCTTGGTTCTTGTCACTCCCTACGTTATATAACAATTCTATCAACGGCACGGAGAGATGATTTGTGTCATGGAACACGGAACTAACGTAACTAATTACGTAACAACTTGTAGTATTGAAGAAACCTGAACCTCAATTCCCTGGTTGTTGACACGGTTAGGTGCAGATGTAGCCGTATTTTTGGGAGAACAACCCACAATACAAAAAGTAATTAGTTGTGTTTTTTGAAATACATCTCCACTTTTGCAAGCGACAATTGAGTCGCAATTCCAGATATTGAGAATCCTTGGATGTAGACCTTAGTACATGAACAAAGCTAGGACAAATCATTAGAGAGCATTTATAGTTGGAACTATAATTACAGAAATTACCTTAAGTATTATGGTAGGTTATATGTGGATGTAGACATTACTGAATTTAAAAGTAAGTAACATAGATTATATGTGGAATTCATCGCAAAAAAAAAAAATTATTTGTGGAATAATGAACCATAAGAACTGAATAAGGTCTTGAAATCATGCAAAGGCATTGAAGCAAGTAAGATGGGCGAACTCAGCAACGTATAAGATAATTAAGCCTCATGAGAGTTATCTATATTTAATTGCAGGCATATGAAAGGCACTTAAATTACGAGCTCAGAAATTGAAAGAAGTGTAAATATTTGAACTGGTTGAGTTGATTGCCGCCCTGCACAAATGCTAATTGGCAACTACTATTAATGTATGCCCACATGGTTTGCATGATTTGCGCCGTTAGAGATCAGATTAAATTTGGATATAGTAATAGCATGACCAAAACCTATTTGTTCTCAAAGTTAATTGGATTGTTCAAAGAAGGTACTTAGTCTGCGCCGTGCCCATTCGTAGTAGGTGGTTGAACTACAGGAACCAAAAAGAACATAATTAGAGCAAATAAAACCAAAATCCTTGGGAAGGAGCATGAATTGATTAAAACCTTCTGCAACATATGTAATAGGTGAGAACATCCAGGACACTATCGTCCACAAAGAACCCCACCCAGTAAGCTTCAATTAATTTAAAAAAGGTTTTAGTTTGCACAGTTACAAAGGACATGATCAATATCGGGCAATTTATTTCGAGAGATATTAGCTGCACACTAAGAGGAGTAACAACAGATCAATACCTCGCTACTGGTTTTGCCATTTAGTGCTCAGGCACCTAGCTCTGGATCTCCAAATAACCATCTCATTTTGAATGAACCATCGTTGGATGCACAGTTTTAGATTATAATGCACATACACCAATTTGTGCGAAATGTCATAGACTAAATGATTTCTTATTTTTTCTATGCACCAAAGCAAATGCGATCCACTAATATTCACTTGATGGTGTGCATTTGAGACAATGGGTCTTTCAATCCTTTGTAATTTAGGGCACAACCCCCCGCATAAGAATAGCACCGCCATCATCGCAATTAATTTTTGATAAATGTAACTTGCAAATTTTTATAGAGGACATGTTTCACTTTGAAGGCGTTTTATTTAGAGACATTAGTTGCACACCACGACAAGAATAACTTGTATGGAACCAACTGCAAATGCAAAGGCTTCCAGAGGTTGAAGCCTCGGTGCACGGAGTATGAAATAGATAACCCATGGCTCAAGAAAGAGGAAAAATAATTTGGTGCCATCATGATGTCACACGGCCTATGTATGCAATGCATATTGAAAAGCCTATGTATGCAATGCATATTGAAAAGTGAACTCAACCACATTTTTGAATGGCATGTGAGTAGAATCGTGGCATTATGTTTGTGTGTACTCTTATAGAGCATAGTATAGTGCCCGTGCTAGCATACGGCTTTATTTAAAGATATCGATGTAGCTCATGATATTCGATTATTGATGGCCCGAGAAACCGCTTAGTCACGGCTATCATCAATGGATAATGTGTGTAGACTTATCGGGTAGCTCGGAGGTAAGCAATACTATGTCCCATAACCGCAGATTGAGCTACCTACTCTTGCCGATTTCTTGTAGATTGAAACGGCAAGCGAAACTTTAAATATCATGAGCTACATGAGTTTGCGAGCTGCACCATGAAACATGTGATCAATAGTGTTTGACAATCAATATCCAAAGCCTAACCGAATGTGGAAAAGTACCATGGAAATATCTTACTACTCTACTTGATGCGCCAAGAGCATAACACTAAACAACGACCATCCAAATTGGACAAAAGAAACATTGTTTGTCCGGAAATGATCATGGACATAATGTTCTTCATGTTTTAGCCGGTACACAAAAAAGGGAGAAAAACGTAAAAAAAGATGAACTCAGATCTTTGTGATTACTTTCTTAAACCTTGCTTACGCTTTCGCCCATGACTTTGGAAAACATGCCGACAACGCAGAAGCTCGTAACATCGGCCGAAAACCTATCGAGCATACACATGTAGGGAAATTAGGGATTATTGAATTTGAATCGAGAAAAAAATCATAAATTATCTAGAAGCGTTAGCGATTGACGATTTGAAAGACTTTCTTGCTAGACCACCAAGCAAAAACAGATCATCATCACACAAGCAAAAACATCACAAAAGGCGACCGATTAGTGATTTTACCTTGGAAAGGGGTGGCGCTCTTCATACGAGAGGCTACGAGGGTTGGCTCAATTTGTTTTGCATGTCCATTCATCCCAATCATCACCGATGAGGACCAAAGAAGATATCGATGAGCAAAACGTTCAAAACCACAAAACGGAATCGATGAGTTATATTATGAGTAAAGTGCCCAATTAAAAGAAGCTTCAAAAGTGTAACAAGAGAATAACCCAAACCGATGTCATGTTAAAACCGAAAAGTTCTAGTTCCTTGGTCATGTGTTTTTATATTTGCTCCACAAATGCACGTTGCCTCCGAGGACAAAAGACCAATATTACAAATTAGTATGAAAACAAATCAGGTTGCCAAAAATGGTGCCATGGTATACCGGATTTGTGATCTCATAAGCATCGTGGTAGGTAAAAAGGAAACCGATTTCTTTGTCAAAAAACGAACCCCCAAAACTTCGGCATCTCCCATCTAAGCTTTAATCGGTCACGAGAATATTCAAGCTTCATCGATGGGAATGCGGAAAGAAAAAACATTCAAAATATTCAATCTTTATCGCACAAATGCGAAAAGATATACATTCTCAATCAAACGCGGCAAAGCCCTCGCCATGCGCATGTGTTTGTGCTCATGCCAAATTGCCGGGGCGAGCATGGACTCGAGACCGGACTCAACAAGGTACATGAAGGGTCAAGGATATCTAAACAGATTGCCGCTTATATGCCACCGATCCACCTATTTTTGCCATAGCAATTGTGTGAACACTGTGGACAAGCTTTTGCACATTTGGTGCCATCATGATGTCACACACGACCTATGTATGCAATGCATATTGAAAAAGCCTATGTATGCAATGCATATTGAAAAGTGAACTCAACCACATTTTTGAATGGCATGTGAGTAGAATCTGTGGCATTATGTTTGTGTGTACTCTTATAGAGCATGAACCTCGCCGATTACTTGCCACCGAAACGTGAAAATAAACAGACTTATCTTTTGGCGCTTCGAAGAGCGAAGCTTCATTTAAGATCTACATCATATAGGGTAATGTTGTGAGAAGAAATATTAGCACCTTGAACTTCAGTTGGTAACAAAGCAAAGAGTTGTTGGGGCTCCATGAAATATTTAGTACTAAGTTCCATTTATCATACGTTAAAACAATAGTAGTTGAAAAACAACAACACTAATATTGGGCAATGAAAATATACAAAACACGCTATTTTTTATTCTTTATTATAGAAAAACAATGGTTAGAAGAAAAGGATTGTGGCCAAAATATATCATTTGGAAAAGATAAAAAGTAGTCTCACCGAGCATTGTGGAGAGGAATTGGAAGTAATAATATTTAAGCGGTTCCATATTTTATATCTCTTCTTGTGGCAAACCAAATTTAGTTTCCGTTGATCATACTTACGAAACAAATAGTAGTTGAAAAACAACAAAGATAACTCTCAAGGCCTTTGAAATATATAGCTACACCTTTATTTTATACCCTTCCCTTTATTACGTGGAGAATAATCTTTGAGAAGAAGGTTAAAAGGACTGGGAAAAATGCATCATTTGGAAAAAGATGAGCAAACTCACCTGGAGCAGCGTGGAGAGAAATTGGAAGCAAGAATATTTGGCGGATCATTAGGAAATTAATAATTCCATGTGGTAAACTAAAACGGAAAGCGCTTATGAAATTAGCAATCGATGCAACTGCAACGCCAATTAGAAATCATGTGTCATGTTCAGCGACATTAAGTCGAGCACCCTAGCTGCACCGGTCATGGCAAAAGTATCACGGGATTAAATACATGCAACGAAACGGGAATATAGGCGTTACCTCTATCTATTATCGTCGGGGTACCGTCGAGTCATCGAGCCCGCCCGGAGCGGTCTTTGTCGCAAGTGGCAACGTGGTACTCCCGGTAATGGCTTGCCCCCCGCCCATGGCGGCAATGGAGGCCTCGCGAGGGTCGTACCGATGTCGCGGGAGCTCGGCCGCCCCATTGGCGGTGAGAGGAAGAAAGGGAGGAGGAGTCGCGATATAGCTGTAGATGGCGTCCGCGCGCATGGTTTTGCCCGGCGTGCGTGTGGCGTGTGGATAGGCTTGAAATCAAATTACCATTTACCGGGCATGACATGGCAGGGGGCGCGGAAGCGCTTATCCGTCGCGCCCGAGGAGGGCCGCCGCCGCCGGGGCCCGGCCGTGCCTGCCGCCGGTCACGCCCGGCCGTGCCAGCGCTGGCAAGCCCCTTGCCGCGTTGCCGGCCGGCCAGCGCCACGCTCCCGACTCCCAGCCCGCGCCCGCGGCTGCGCCGCCGCCAGCCGGAGGGAGAGGGAGGGAAGGAGAGGCCGGCGAAAATACGGGGGGGAGCACGAGCCCGTCGGCGTGGAGGGAGGAGGGAGAGGGAGGAAAGGCGGTCGGGACCGGAGAGTGAGGTAGGGTTAGGGGTGGAGTATATATATATATGATGCGGAGGAGCCACGAGACCATTTGGATCGAAGATCCCGGACGCACAAAAAATATTTTGGACGACGTGGGCGCGGCCGAAGGTTTTCTCCACACTAAATATTACTTTTAAATCAGTTACACAAATTGAATTGTTCTATTGTCATATTTTAACTTGCCTTGACTTTGACCTTTAGTACGTAGCACCAGCTCAGCCTTAGGACGAGTCTAACCCTGCCAGTGACTCCATCCCTATTCACCTAATGTAAGTGTCAATATAGGAATAGTTGTTTGCAGGATTGTTAGATTGTTTTGCAGAAGATGTGGTAGCCGAACTACAACAAATAAGCATGTCGTTGTGTGAGAAAAGAAAATGTAATGTTCAAAGTGGCGTAAGGTATTATTAGACCAGACCCAACATAGTAGTATTGGAGTGGGCCTAAAGTTTCAAGCCATGTCCATATTGTTGAGACAAGAGTTTGATTCTCCCAATGCAGACTTATTTCTCTCTTTTACCCAACAATCCAAAACTAAGGGCGTCTTTAATGGTGACCAAATAGCTAGCGAGGAGGAATTCTATTGGCTATGAGTAGCAATTTGCAAACAACTAGCTAGATGAGATATAAAAATAATAAAAAGTAACACTTTTATTGGGTATCAAGGAGAGAGAGACCAGGATAGCTAGCGACTTCCAAATATAGCTAGCGACCGATAAATACCTAATCTAGCTCGATCTCCTAGAAACATCTACATTCCACGTAACTCTCAACTCTTTGTTTATCTTTTTTCTTATTTATATGTCTCATCTAGCTAGCTATTTACAAATTGTCATTGATAGCCAACAAAATTCCTCCTAGCTAGCGATTTGGTAACCATTGGTGACCTTAAAAGGTACAAAAGCTAAAAAAAAAAACCGATGTCATCATGGAGTCCTCGTTCAGAGAGACGCAAGTGAGGGACTCTCGTATCGATGTGCGAGCCGAAATTATGTATAAAGGGCCGATTAACCATATAAGAATTGGTTGTATATTATTTGCTTGGATTTTTACACCGATTTAACCATGCACACTATTCTTTTTCATGGCAAATGAGCATGGCAAATAAACCGAAATTAATTGTAAAGGTCCAACCAAAAGATGAAATATGAATTTGTGTGATTTTGTTTTAGAGAAGCCATAAAAAAAATATATGACAAAAGCTTTCATTATATTATTCTAATATAGATTATTAAATTATATGTTCCATAAAAGAATTTATTGTGATGTTAGGGGGCATGGCCCCCTGCCAGCCCCCTTGGCTCCGCCACTGTCTCGTATGACAGAGATTACCGTTGACAACGTGGAGCCTAGGGTAGCACACCACGGTGTCACGTTGGGCATGGCCTCAATGTAGGCCAAAAGTGTTACTAGTCTCGGTATAAATAAAGCATTCCATAAGATGAGAAAACATTTGAACAACTATCCATACAATGCAAACCATCAAGGTCATTTCTACGAGGTGGTCTCCACTTTTTCTCATCACCACGCGTCCCTTTTGTTCTTGTATCCCTCTTCTTTTCTTAGACAACGTTTTTTTTTTTTTTTTTGAAATATATAGCTTCTACAAGTGACTAACCTAAGTGGATTTCTAGGTACAGTAATAAGGTTATTGCGCATGGATAGAGAAAATATGACGAGTGGTGTCATAGTACAAAAGTAGTGCGGCTTCAATTGCGTGTGTTCCAAAATTTCAACACTTGTATCATGTAACGCTTTTATGAGAGACTACTATTATGTGCTTACACTTTGAGTGATTGCGCATTATTAGCTATATACATACTGTAGATGCCCTGTTTCTTTTGGCAATCCGGCCATGCACGAAACTGAAACTTTTGTTTGTCGTGAACCATGAAGCGAAAGTGTTTTGACGTACTGAACCATTTCGGAGTACACTCTCCTAATGTGAAAGACGATTTTGGAGCTTTACCCTAACTAAAGGTCATTGAGCTGTATGACTGCAAGTTTGGCCAAAGAAGAAACAGAACAAGACAAGCAGATGGCTGCTTAACTGCGCCTCAAGAACAGCAAAAGCAGTACTATGCAGACGAACCTACCGCGGTGTCATTTTGCGCCCGGTCGCTGGAACGGCTCCCACGTTTCAAATGTCCAGAAACCTGTCTGCCCGAAAGCTGGGGGCGCTCGTCCTTTTCCTCACCAAACCCCAAGAAACTTGCCCTATCGAACGACTGAACAACGAGCCAAAGCCCAAAGGCACAGACACGGCATGGTCAGTTGGCTTCGTGTTCGTGGTTTCGTCCGGGCAACAGCCGGGCAAACGAACTTCTGCTCGATCGCGTGTTCCCCGAATTGCACGGTAGGACGGAAAAGCAAGCGTCCGCGGCGTCACACCGTGATTTCTTGGAGAAAAAAACGGGCGTGGCCTTCAGGGTTGGGAGCGCGTGGATATTTTGCCCAGCGTGGGCTTTAAAACGCGAGCGCCGCGACCCGCAACGGTCGCCTGGACGTACGCGGACGCCCGTGAAAAGCACCTCTCTGACGTGCGGGGCCAGGCTCGCAGCTCTTGTAGCAGGCAGCAGCTGAATGCATCTGCATCACGCGTCCCCAGCCGTCGGATCTCTCGCATCAGGCCAATTCCAAACCTCTGGGACCACGGCTGAAGCAGCCTGCAATGCATGCCCGCTGGCCGCTGAGCCCGGCTTTTAATAAGGCGCAAAGCATTGCTCCCCGCCCCGCCCGTGAGGTCCCGCACCACCACCGTACCCCGGAGCCGGAGCAGCTCGCCGCCCGTGAGTTCCCGCTTCCCTTCACTTCCGAATTTCGCACGGCATTGCTGCCGCGACGCTAAGCAAGCGCGCTCGCTCCCAACCCTGCTGTTCCGCCTCCGCGCAGGCGCTGGACCGACGGACGGGGAGAGGCGCTCCGCCCCGGGAGCAACGAGCCAACCAACGACGGCCGGCGGCACTGAGCAGCCGGGGACAATATGACAGTGATCAAGGCAGGTGGAGCGGCGGAGCCGCGGGGAGACGTTGGCGCGTACGACGCGAGGCGGCGGCAGTCGCTGCGGGCGCGGTACGCGTACGGGTTCGTCTTCTTCGCCACCAACCTGCTGGCCTGGTTCGTCAGGGACTACGGGGCCAGGGCGCTCCGCGGCCTGCATCGTGGGTTTCCTCTTCCGCCTTCCCTTCCCTTTCCTTCCCTTCACAATTCAGCTCTCTCGTCTCGCATCGCATTTGCGGATTGAGGCTTTCTGCGCTCACTGATTACACTACACGCCTTCAGATGTGCCGGTCTGCGGAGCAGGGGACTCCAAGTGCTTCCAGTCCGGAGGAGTGCTTCGGGTCAGCTTGGGCTGCTTCGTATCCTTGATTTCATCATTTCACGAGCACGGTCATGCAACTGTGTATACGAGGCATGCCGCTAGAATGTTCTCATTTCTCAACTACCGTGTTTCAGAGTCCTGAACCAAACTAAGGTCCCGTTTGGAAATGTGGTTATCTAAAGTCTGCTGGAACAACTGATAGGCATGATTCAGGATTGTAGATAGGTGCCCAGGTTCTAGAAGTACTAGACATTTGACGTTGTCAAGTCTTGCTGTGTTCCTTGGGTTCACTTCCTTAAATTGTTCAGATATTTTTTTCTGGCTGATGTTTGCCACAACATTCGGAACTCGCAAGCTCCATGAAGCTCGTAATTCGTGGCATTCTGGATGCTGGATTCTGAAGTCTCTTGTATATGCCATGTCGATAGGCATCCCATTTATCATCCCTAACATCTTCATCCAACTTTATGGTAAGTTCAATCCAGTGCTGTGGTAAATGTAGTTGCTGTAGGTGTAAGATATGATGGCCATAAGTGAGTGCACAGCAGCTAACTTTTAATTCATACTTCATAGCACCTAGCTTGTATGAGAAATTAGTTCTTAGAGAGACTAATCAATTCACATTTCCTTGCTTTGTGAAGTTCAAAATATGATTAAAAAAATATGAAAACAATTTGTTGTAGTGGTGTTAGTATACTTCTCCACCAGTGATACTCAAATTTTAGCACGCTGAAAGAAAACTATTTTTGTTCTATCTGCAGGTGAAATCGCTCGACTGGGTGCCGGGTAATATAAATGGCAGTCCTGATATTGCTCAAATTTGGATGTTTGAAGCCCTGTTTTTTTACATTTTCTTTTCAGATTGTCGTCTTATTTTTATAGTAAACATGTTACGTCTGTTTCATTATCGCTCCAGGATATTTCTCCTCCTACAGCTCATAAGCATGCTCCACTTCATATCATGGTGCAATAAACGTTGGATGCCAGATCCTGGATCAAATCAATGGTAAGGATTGATTTCGTTGTGCTGGAATTTGTGGCATCCCAATTACTTCACTTTTCAGGTCCTGAAGCTATAACTGACCATGACATGTTACCCTTATGTGATTCTCAGTGGGTTGTTTGGGTTATTCTTGTCAACCATCTCCTACATTGCTTCATTTACTGGAATTGGCGTGCTGTATGTTCTGTATGTCCCCAACTCCTCTTGTGCGTTCAACATCTTCACTATTACATGGACGGCAATCTTGGTGACTGTAATGATGGCAGTATCACTGCACTCCAAGGTAAGAGGATGCAAGCGGCACCAGGTTTTAGCTGTAGCTTACGATGAGTTCAAAATCAAAACCAGTGTCAGGTTTTGGATGCGAATATCAAACTGCAATCCTGATAGTAGCCTTGTTTCTATTAGCACATCTGAACACTTATGGCAACTAACAAGTAAAAGTCTGTGTAAATTTTTTGAGTTTTTACCCTGCCTGATATGTATGAGGTTTTGATTTTAGTTCACTTTGTTTGCTGATAAGGTTAACGAAGGTCTTCTCTCTTCTGGGATCATGAGTTCCTATATTGTCTTCCTTTGTTGGTCTGCACTCCACAGGTTAGTCTATGTCACTTGGAACTGTTGAGGAGTTTGTAGCTTTGGTATTCCTCAGAAGAGTTTCCACTTCCATACTGCAAAGTATTCTGTGCTAACATTTCCTTTCATTCACTGTTCTGGAAACATAGCCTTGTATAGTTCAGATTGCTTGATGTTAATTTCATACTATGCACATGTGCAGTGAGCCACAAAATCGGGAAGTGCCACTCTCATATGAAAATTGCCAAGGATGGTGATTTAGCTACAATCGTTGTAAGTAAAAGATCAGAGCTCTTTTGAATAGTTATGCCATTGATATTACCTGATTGTAAGTTGTGCTTTTCTAGAGCTTCATTATTGCAATTTGTTCCATTGTAATGGCCACATTTTCTACTGGAATCGACACCAAATCCTTCCAAGTAAGTTTATTACTCTCAACTTTTCTCTGTGACATGCACAATTTTTTTATTCTCTGGCATCTCTGGGTAGTTAAGATGTTCTCAACTGATATAAATGTGATCCTGTCTTCCATTTTATAAGTTAACAAGTAGCACCCAGCAGTTATGCAGGTATTTGCATGTAAGATTGAAAAATAAATCACTCTTCACTTCTTTAGAGATACCATTGGCCAAGTTACTTGAAAGTGTCAAAATGACCATTTGGTGATAATTCACATGTTTTTGGTCAAATCACAGTTCTCATGTGTATCTTGTCAATAATTATTGACTTGAAGAATTTCTTTAGAACTCAGAAGTGGTACCTTTAACCAGCGTATTAACAAAAAACTGTTCATTTTCAGTTTCGAACGACGAAGTACAATTGGAAGAGGACACTCCCTACAGCTATGAGATTTTCCACATTGTGTTTGCAATGGGAGCTATGTATTTTGCAATGCTATTCATTAGCTGGGAGCTTAATCATCCAACACGAAAGTAAGTCATCCTCCCATCAGGCACCATATGATTTGAAGTGGCAATATTCATACTTACTCTGGAATCAAATCAAATCGCATTTGAAGTCATCAGTGGCATACTGCTTGTTTCCTTTGCTACATCATCTTAGACAATGGAAGGAGGATTTAGTTGCATCCTCCCACTCTCACATCCTTCATTTCATAATCGATCAGGTGGAGCATAGATGTTGGATGGGCTAGTACATGGGTGAAGATCATCAACGAGTGGTTCGCGGCTAGCATATACAGTAAGTCTTGTATTCCCCTTTGTCTGCCATCCTGTTATGTTTGCTAAAAGGATCTGTATTGTACAGAGCACTAAGAAGCTGCTAACATCCTTTGCAGTCTGGAGGTTGATCTCCCCAGCCGTATTGAGGAACCAAATTGTCAATGAAGAGTTCATTCCACATAGACCCACAGTATAGTCTTGATGATAGAGAAGACGATTTCTGTAACCCACTGATTCTTTTCTGCTGATATAACCTGCTAAAAGGTCGTTATATATGCTTTATTCTTTACACTTGTACATCGAAACCACACAAAAAGAATGGAAGTTCATGTCTGGATGTCAATTTTGTTTTGCTGCTTCTTTAGGCCTTCGTTTCATGTGGGCTACGGCCCATGGGCTCAAACACCATGGCCTTTATTCGAGAGAGATGGACAGGAGCAGCTTGAGACTTGTCACAGGCGTCACTTGGCCGGGGGCGTCGCTGACGCCGATCATTGCCACGCGTGACGCCGGAGAGTTGCCTCCCTCCGCGCTGTCCCATCTCCTGGACGGCTGGACCGCCATTTCACTCTTCCGTCGCCGTCGACCCCGATTCAAATCTTCCACCCGACGCCGACGTTCGGCGGTGGTGGAGTCGTCGATCGGTGTCCGCTCCGATCCTCGGCAAACCGGAATAATACCGGATACGTTGCTTTTCCGTGAACATTACCCCCTTCTTCCTTCCTGTCGGGCACGCACGCACGTTCTTGCGTGGTCCTGGCCGCTCGCGGTCGCGGGGAGGCTTAGGGCTGACGTGACAACTGACATGGCCATGCTTGAGCAGACTTGAAGCAATTCATGATGCAGTATGAACTGCCGTCTTTGCTGAATTTTGGCGAAAATATAAACTTGCAAGCTTCCACTGGTTCGCTCGTGGAAGTGCCGTGGAGACCAAAGATTCAGTATCATCCATGGCGAGATGTCTGATGCAGCAGCAATACTACAAAAAACTGATTGGCCAAAAACCTGAACTCTAGCGCGCACACACACACAGATCGCAGATGGAAGTTTGGTTTACAAGCTTACTCGTATACGCGTATCAGTAGACGTTTTCAGCACTTGAATGTGAACAGATAACCAATATTACGTGCGTGGATAACATTAACCACACATGCAGATGCGCAACGAGGATTTGCTAGCGACAGGATCAAAGGAGGCCTGTGTGCCCCGTCCTTGTTCCCAACACTCGCCTTCACTGAATCATCCACTGAATTTTGTCTGCACAATGATTAACAAGGGAATCAGAGTATCCTCTGATTTTCAATTCCCAGTGCCCAGCTCAAAATAGTACTCTCTTCGTTCAAAATAAATGCAATTCTTTTGACTTCATGTAAATCGTGTTTGACCTCTCGCCTTATTCAACTTTTTTTAATAAATATTACCACTTTTTGTTATGACTTATTACATCACTATAGATATTGTAATGACGTTTTGTTTGTTTTATAATTTATATAAAAAATTTGAATAAGACGAGCAGCTCAAACGTAGTTTACGTAGTCAAAACCGCTTTTATTTGAAACGGAGGATGAGTACTATGAAACACTGTTTTTGTCTTTGGCCTTCTGCTCTTGTCATCTGTGGATCATCATTGCTTCACCGGATCACATTTGAAATTTCGTATGCATACGGCGGTGCCTAGTTTATCGCGATTGGTTGAACCAACACGCCAAGCCTTCTTTTTTTTTTCCTCCCTCAAAATCTGGACTGTCCTCGATCGTGTGCAGAAAGAGCTGCACATGCGTGCGAAGACTTTGAGGCTTTCGAGCCCAGTGTTGCTGAGCTCTAGGCTGGGGTGATGTGTGGAGAGAAATGCCAGAAGTGCCTTCCAAGTGATCGAGTATTTTCAGTATTTTATCCAGCCATTCGAGTGTTGCCAAACTAGTACTCCTATGTTAAGTTGCGTCAGGCCTGATGATAAACTGTAATGGCTGTCGTTTCTAATATCATAAAATATGGGCAGGTGAATTAGCAGTTGAGCACTAGAATACTACTTGCGACCGTATGATTCTCCATCTACTGCTGACTAGAACAAGACAAAAGAGGTGTTACGATTTGTCAGCCTGGTACGTAGTATATAATTTTATTCCCAGGCTCAATCATAATTGCAATCTAATCTGCATTTTGTTAGTTATATACTCTGCTGCACCTGCTCAGTAGTACATTACACGTTATGATGCCCCAGTTTCAACAATCATCACTCGCTCTAGAATAATTTCTCTGTTTATTCTAGCCATTTCTGCAGTTCCATTGCATGAACGCGTGCCTATCTTCTAGTATGCTCCAGAGATAGATACATGTGGTAGTCTATTTTAGCAGATCATACCACAGGATGCTAAAAATGAGTGTTTTTTAATATTAATTATTACAGATGTCGCCTGAATAGGAGTATCATGGATGGACTTCTGAAAGCACTGCAAGTGGCAGCAGCACAAAGTGTAGGGGCACGGCACATGTCCCATCTGAAATGCCACCACTTCCACAACACAATTGCCACCAGATCATCACCGTTTCGTTTCGAAACCCCCCAACAAGAACGAAAAAGTGAAGTATCATCACAGGCCAATACATCGACATTTGACGAGATCACTAAACAAAAATGGCGACGCGAAGAAAGGAGAGACGAGAACGAGAGACAGCACGGCCCCCCTCGCCTCCAGACAAAATCAAATCCTCGTCGTGCATCCTGTCACCTCCGACCAGCACGTCGCCGACGAGCTTTCTGGTGCTGCAGTCTGCAGATGGGCACTACAAGTTGTTTTGTGCTCATCAAATCGACTAAAGCTGTCGAGGAAGACAGGCGTCCTCTCTGTCTTTGCTGCCACATCCATGGTGGGATTGCAAGGTAGCAGTAGCTCCAACCTACAACCACTGTCGACTGTCCTGATGCTTGGTTACTAAATCTAGAAGGAAAAACCTTTTTGGTTTGCTATTTTGTTATGATGGATATTTTTATTCCACAGTGCTTTTGATGATCACTCATTTTCAGCAGACTGGTCATGCTTATTGGTACTCTTTTTAATAAAAAAAAAACACCTGCAAATGGACAGTGCTTTATGTGGAATAATCTGATTGAAGTGCTATATTTTTCCAATGGACATGCACGCGAGAACCATGTTTTCTAACGTCTGCAGTGCAGCCGGAGAAAGAAAAAGGCGTGGCCAATCGAAGCCTGGCGGTCCAATTATTTGATTAGGACGCACATGCATGTTGGGATCAAGCAATGGTGGTAGGTAAGAGACATAGAAAGATGTCGCTCCATCGTTACAAATTGTAGATCGTTTTAGTTGTCTCAAACTGAATTTCTCCTGTTTTGATCATTATCTAAAAATATATACTAATTGTTAAGGTATAATAGTCGAAGGGTATTAGTGTAATCTCTCCTAGTTTAGGGTTTTACGAAGTCTCTCTTGTACTCTATATATTGTCCCCCTTTTGGCCTCAATATCATCAAAACCACAATATAAGATTGGAAAAATTGCTCTCCAACAACTTAATATCTCAACTCCCAATCCTTTCACACTTGGAAAATCAACCTAATCACATGGATATGTACGACCACATAACCATCGACTAATCCAAAAGGTACAAAGACGTAGGAAAGAATAATGAGTATTACATGGTTCCTACTGTGAATGTGTACGGGAGAGAAATAAGTATAAATTTTAGTAGTAGGTGACTTACTCACCAAATTGGAGGCGCTCTAGATGATTTAATTAATCTTGAGATCTATCGACTCAGTCTCTCGAATGTACTTATAGGATAGTGTGTACTTGTACGCGTTCATAGAACAATGCATTTGTAGATCGTCCAATAGAACAGTTGTAGTAAGGTGTTTTTTTTTAAAAAAATAGCACCATGAAATCAGTTGTTTTATTCAGGGAAAAGAGATGCTTAGTCATGGATGCATATTGAAGCGTCGTTCCTCGATACGTTGCCATCCATACTTTTTCTATTTGATACGTGAGTTACTCCATTGAGTCACGCAATCCACGGTCCCATATCATCAAATCTCTTTTAGTAGCCATAAAGAAGAAATGAACAATTCAATCATTGTGCAAAATAAGGCGATCATCAATTTTTAAATCAAAATTGATCAATCGGAACTAGCGTGCTATGCTTTATGCTTTACACACGCTCTTCCATCGCGCATTTGCATTTCTGTCATGTCAAGACTTTTTTGGTCGGCTACTCTAGGCAGTATCCCCTTTAATTGCTGGCTAAGCTACGCAAATCATTTCTCAACTTTCCATGCACGCGTGTAATTCATACCCATTTAGGCTACTTTAAGACATCAGTGGTGTAAGACCATTTGTAATGTTTGAAAGCTGCCACATCATGGCACATATCTATCGTTAACGTATGGTTTCATTATCCTATTATTTTATAGATATTTCATTTTTTGACTAATATAGAGTCCGTAAATCGTGACAAGAGAGTTTTCATGTGAATACAACTAACTTCTTCTTTCTTCTTGAAAATGTTGCCATGTCCTAAAAACTTAACTATGGTGACAAAATTCAAATGATTTTTTTTTTCTCAATAACTCAAAAGCTTTTGCGCTGCTTTGTTATTAATTAAGAAGAAATCATAGTTGCAAATACAAGCGGGATGTTAAACAAGTGAACCATTAAGCACAAATCCCTCAAAGGCACATCCGCTAATTGACTACACGGTAATGAGGGGGTAAATTAGGGGTGTTTGGTTCCACAGACTTTTTGTGTTGGGACTGCAAAAAGTCCCTAAGGGCGTGTTTGTGACGGGCCAGCAGGGTGGCTCGGCGCTCCCGGCTGCAGCAGCTCGTGTTTGGTATCTGTGGCCCAACATTGGAGTCTCTGCGCGCGACGAAACTTAAAGCACCGTGAACCCGGGCTCCCGGCGAAGCTACCCCCCACCGCTTTTTGGTGGGCAGGCTCCATCAGCCTCACGAGAGCTCACGGACGGTCGTCGAGTTGCCTCCACTTTGCTTCCTCGTCACCACCCTTCGTCTCCCTCCGCATCACCATGGTGGAGGAAGCCATGGTCGCGATGGTCGTGCATCCACGGTTATGGATGCCGCCCGCGGACAAGAACGGGGCGTGTTTGAACAACGACGTCCGCCACCGCTGAAGCTTCGCCTCCACCACGCTCGCCGTCGGCTTGCTCGTGGCCACCCGCCGCAGCGCCGCGACGATGTCCACCACCGCGAGACTCGCCCTCAACCATGCGCTCGCCGCTCGCTTGCTTGTGGCCACCCGCCCGTGCGCGCGACGACGTGGTCCGCCACCGTGTGCTCGCCCTTCACCATCGCCGACGGAGGACGCTGGCCGCGCCACGCCGCACAACAAGAGCGTCGGAGTTGTAGCCCGAGCCATCCCCTCGCGGCGTCGTCCTGTCCGGTGCATCACGCCATCCTGTTCCCCACTCCTCTCGCGCTCTCCTCTCACCCAAAGCGCAGCAGCCGCCGGCGCCATTGCCGGGACACGCGTGCGCTGCGATGGCCAGCGCGAAATCCGCCACCACAACGCCTCATTCGCCGATTCCTCGCAGCCAGCCGGCCGCCGTGACTTCCATCCGCGAGCACCTGCCTCTGCGTCAACGATGACGCCTGGCGCATGGCCTCCGGGCTCGGCAAAATCCATGGTTGTGGTGTGGAGTACGACTCTTAGGTGTTCGGCGAAATGTCACAACGATAGAAAGTTGCGGTGTGCGGTGGTAAGTCTACCATTGTCTAATGCAGAGTAACCATACACACTTTGAGCCAGAAATCAAACACGATCTTAGTTGAACCGAGCTCGTCTGGACCGTGAAACAAACACGTGACATTGCACCGTAGCAGCCTTGCTCTGGATGGCCACGGCCAGGCCGGGGAGCCAGGTTGGGTAGGGGCGTGTGTAGCAAACACGCCCTAAAAAGTCCCAAGAAAACCAAACATAAGAGACATTTTTGGGACTCTTTGCTAGAAGACCCTAAAAGACCCTCCTTTAGAGTCTTAATACTTTATCAGAAAAAAGTTAGGAAAAGACTTAGCTGCCGTCAAATATGATCTTACCTACGTGTGGCTTTTTGCTCTGTGCCCTCGTTTAGAACCATAATATATAGGGCGCAGGGGCCAGTATTCTGTAGAAAGGTACGATAGATCATTGATGTGTCGAGTGCTTAAATACAAATATGCTTTGGATTACATTTGCCGACCTTATATAATTTGCACGGGATGGATCTCACCTTTTCGTTCAATATGTGAGGGACATCGCATTTGATTGTGACTGGCACTTGACCTACATGTAATGTAGTTGTGAGTGCGATCTGCCTCGTGTGTATAGTTCAGCGTTTCTGCAGTAGTACACGCAGATACGGTTGCATATCAATCACAATCAGTTCTTCAAACCATTTCCCAGTGGAACAAACGTGTCAGCTGCGTGGAAATATTGCCGATTAAATATTTGGACGAAAATAGACACGTTTCCTTGGAGGAACATTGAAAAATTGTGTGAAAGAAATGTACTATGCTACAATCTGGATTCTGGACTTGTAACCCCTCCGCCCTAATAAAAAAAGTCATTTATTTTGTTCGGCTGCCTTGCTTCAAATCTTGCAGCAGCATCCAAGTGGTGCTGATCATATAGTGTATGGGCTCGACCAAGGGTCCATCAGCACCATCCGCGTTAGGACTGAAGACGCATGACAAGCTCTTTGGCGGTGACGACCTGATTGTGGATGATGTGTTGAAGCGCTGAACGAGCTCTTCCTATCTGTTCGGTGGCGAATACGCAATGCCACCTTCGATAGGGCACGTCGTTGCGGCGACATCAGTTGTTCCTTTTATGTGACATCGATCCAGAGTTCTTCGGCTAGAATGGTCCACCTACGACAATAACACATGGTCCAGCTACGAAGATAACGCAGTCAACAAAATATCTCTGAGGTTGTATAGTAAGAGATCACACAATCAACGGGACCTCTCTACGAAGATAAAAATTAAGAAGTTTGTGGCAAAGCCACTAGCAAGCTAGCGGGTTCCAATCTGCAAATGAGCGGGACAGCTCGGTCGAGCCAGCCAACCATTGGATAAATACACTTCTTTCACGCCATGGTTTCAAAGATGGAGTAGTAACATTTTCATCAGTGAGACAGTCGCATTTTTTTTATAGTAACAAAAAATATACTTTTATTAGGAGGAAAAACAGCCTTGAATTCTAAAGTTAAAGCCCCAAATTAAAGTGTGTGACGCTAATAATAGTAGACTTAGGTCCTGTTTGGTTTAGAGACTTTTTAGTCCTTAGGACTAAAAAAAAGTCCCTTTTAGTCCCTACCAAACCAAACAGGAGAGACTTTTTTGAGACTTTTCTTCTATTAGTCCTTAAAAGACTCTCTTGGAGGAACTTTTTTTATTAGTCCCAGGGACTTAAAAAAGTTTAGTCCCTACGAACCAAACAGGACCTTAGCAGAATCAAGATAATCAAGCCCCAAAGTGTATGACGACGGTGCTAGTGCTACGTGAGAATAGCATTGCAGTCTTGTTTAGAAGTGCGTACACGTACACTTGTGCGTCACGTCTGACTGGTGATGCCCTTTTTTTTCTTCAAACATTTATATGCGTGCATCCCATGATCTTTGCTATCCCGGCGCCGCGCCCGTGACACACTGACACACACGCCGCCTTGATCCATCCCCCTACATTTTTAGTGGGCATTCACCAACCAAAACCCAAAGAGAACAATCAACCATCCCATTCCCATCCCCATCGCGGCAGCAACAGCATCCAAAACCCCCCGGACATATCGTAATCGGATCAAATCACAACTCCTCTTCAGCTCAAATCTACGCGGTCCGGACGGCCTACAAGAGTCAAAGTTGCGTCCCAAACCCGACCCCCACAATGCCGCAGAAGTAACTGACTACCGAGTGAGTGCACTGACCCGGGTACCTAGCTACTATGCGCCAATCAATCCGCCCACCACACGCGCACGTACGACGACGGCGGCCAAATTAAGTCTGCAGCCGTCGCTCGCCGGCCGCCACGCGTACGTGAACCTCCACCGCCGGAGACCCGGCCAGCGCGACCGGCCGGCCCAGCTGCAGCCTACTATGTACTATCACGTGCCAATTAATTAGCGTTTCGCAGCAGCACAGCACTAGGGGCATGGCGCCCCGCTGGCTCACGCCCACGCACTCGCGCCGAGTAAACTAACGGGCCAAAGTGGCGTGCGCGTGTGCGCTGCGGCGAAAGCTGTGGGGACTTCAGGGGTGGCTTGGCTGGGCCGGACTCGCTGGCTCTCCCGCCGCTGCCTGCCGTGAGTGCGCGCGCAACTTGGCCGCGTCCGCGTCGATCGCCCGCTGCCTTTTGCATTGCTTGGGAGCTGGCTCCTCTCCTCGGTGCCGGGCGCGCGTGCCCGTGAGGTTGCTTTCGTCCGCGCTGGTGGCCAAACCCCCGCCCCGCGAGCGCGTCCACCCGTCTACGTGCCGGCCGATCTCGGATCGGCTCCGTGCGTGCGTGCCCGTCGCCGTCGCCGACGCCCGACAAGGCCAGTGATGTGTCCAACCTCTGATGTGCTCACATGCATGCCGTGTTTGATTGATCGCCGAGCGAGGAAAACGGGTTGGTTGGCTGGGTAGTCCGCCCGTCGTCTCGCCACAGCTGCCGCGCGCGCGCCTTCCACAGTTTTTCGCCGACCGGTACTAGTGGAGAGTGAACAGAAGACGGCGCCCGGGGGTCGTCATAGAGGACCGGACGGCCGGCCGGTGCAATGAACTTCGCTTCGACGCTTCTAATCGAGACCGAGAGCTAGGTAGGGTTTTACGTACACACACGGAACCACTTCAACGTTCATGATGAATGGGGACCAAGAGTTTGGCTTCAAACAATGCTTGTGACTTTGCCACTTCGTTGTTGAGGATTGAGGTTTCTTCCAAGTGCTCAATTACTGGAGAAGATACTCAAAAGGGTTCGTATGTACAAAATGATCCTCTCTATTTTTTTTTTCCCCGGTAAAGTACATTTTTGAACCTTCAACTCGCACTGAAGTTCGATTTTTCAACCTTCAACTATGAAACCAGGTAAAATACACCAGAGTATCAAAAACTGAACAAATTTGGTCCCCGGCTGGTTTCAAAAGTGATTTTCTATTTTGTTTAATAATAATAAAAAAATCCGGTTCGATCTCTAGAAGTTCATCATTAATTTATTCGAGACTGGTTTATGTTTTCTTCTACAAATGGGATATATGTATATGTTGATGTTATATTTAAAAGGGTTTTAAAATTGTTTAAATATTCCTTTTTTAAAATAAGCATGACAACAAGTAATAAAGCAATAGGAACATAAATAAACCAATTCCAAATACCTACCAAGCGCGCTTGTTATTTGATTAAAACAAGTAAGATCTAAACAGTTTTAAAACCCTTTTAAATATATATAGCATCAAACATGAATGCTTTTGAAACCAAACAAGGACCGAATTTGTCCGGTTTTGATAGTTGGAGGGTTTCAGTTACCTGGTTTCATAGTTGAGGGTTGAAAATCAAACTTCAATAGAAGGTAAAAAGTGTACTTTACCCTTTTTTTTTTTCCATTGCCAATGAAAATATAATCCCGCTCTTCGATCAGGAATAAACTAGATTTCGTACCGTACTTGCATCAATCAACAACTAGTACGGGCCAGCAGCTTAACACTCCACTCTCCTTTCTCTAGAAAAAGCATCTTGATCTACCTCGCCACTTGTGCTTCTAGGTGACTAGGCCACATGCGACACATGATGCTGCCCTTGTTGTCAATTCATGATATATCTGTACTCACAATATCTTACACGGCAATACACCTGATCCTACTACAATACTACTACCCCTACTAGGAACCTTAATTAACTCATAGCATGTGATGCAGTATCTTACTATTATAAGTAATTATTAGATACCACACTAGCTAAGATCATGTTTTGATCCTATAAATAATACTTTCTAAACTGTAGTTTACTTTAGCTTTTTTAGATACGTTGATTTTTGCTATGCAGCTAGTTATACACTATGTCTAGATACATAATAAAAAGGAATGGATCTAGAAAATGCAAAGTGAACTACAATTTGAAATGAATAGAGTATTTATCTGCTAATAATTATCTCTTTTGGCTCTAGAAAGGTATAGATAATGGACTGGCAAATTGTTAGCTGGACAAATCAGACATAAGAATCATAATTGCTTTACTATATGCAGTCATGATCGAAACTTCGCGACTCCACGTAATTCGATTTCAAGATGTATTCAAAACAGATGACGTACATGTAAAATATGTTCTATTATTATTGCAATGTGAAGGACCGAAACGGCGACCAGAGGGGGTGAATGGGAGCCTCAATTAAATTCTTTCGAATTAGATGACTTGTAGCTCTCCGCACCCCTCGGGCAAAAAGCACACACCACCGCGGTATGATCACGACCTTGGATGTAAGGTAGATGAGCTAGAGTTTGCTCTAGACTCACAAATGATCAACCGGAAAACGAACGAAACAAACACGCAAAGAGACGGGAAGAAAAACAGCCTCTGCAGAGATCGGACTCACTCGACCGGACTCACTGGGCGAAGTCGGTCCAGCGTCCGGCCGAGGCGTCCGGCCGACGCCCTTGCGCACCTCTCCGCCAGACGACCGACCCGGACCGACCGGCCGACCCTGGTCGTCGTCCGGCCGGAAAGGTCCGGTCACCCCGGCGCTCGCGGACAAAGACCGAAAGCGTCCGGTCAATCCAGGACGTCGGCGTCCGTCGTGCGTCCGGTCACCCCGACGCCAGGCGCGAACAGCACCCCCGACGGGCGGCGACTCACCCCAAAAATCGATCCAAACTCACTCAAATCGAAACCTCGGGTCACAAGAATTGAGCCATAGCATCTAGACATGTGGGTGACCAATTCCCCTTGAAATTTCGAGATTGATGGAGTGAATCGAAAGAAATCGCGGATCACACGAAGAACACACCCAAAAGGTCACCTTGATCCAAAACTCACCCGATCTACGTGCTCGTGAGGAATTAGCTCAAACCCTTCGGTTGGAAATGATCCTCTCACGTCCTAGCACGAATCAACGCAAGAAAAACGAGATCAAACGGTGCCAAATCAAGAAATCGCGAAGAGAATAGGGGAGAGGATGAACTCGGGAAGAACAAGTGAAGAACTCAAAATCACAGCTCATGAACAACAAAGAACACCGATCAATCGATCCAAACGTCACCCCGTGGACAGGCTAATCACAGCTAGCCCTTGCTCGCAAATCTTGGTACAAATCGGTGGACCTCTCTCACCTCGATCAGAACCCTAACTGGAAAATATGAAAATGAGAGGCAAGGGAGGATGAAGGGGTATGCCTCGCTAAATAGCCCCCCTATTCCCTCTGCCTAAACTACCCCTAGGATACATGAGTCGGTTTTGTAACCCTAAGGCTATTTTAAATGCGACTCGGGTAATCTTCGATCCGACGGCCACCGCGCCTTCCTCACCGGTAGCCTTGCCTCCACGCAATCTCCCCGATGCCGCCACGTGCCGTCCTTCCGTCCGCCGGAACACTTCGGGTTTTGAGGCGCAAAACCCGCGAAACCAGCGCCGTGGTTTTGAGGCCCAAACCACCAAACCCGCCCGTGGTTTTGAGGCCCAACCCACGAAACCCGCGCCGATGGTTTTGAGGGCAAACCACCAAACCTCCTCGACACGTGTCACCGCCGTCTTGACCGCCTCGAAGTCGCCAAGTCATCCGAGCTCCCGCTCTGCCTGCCGCGCTTCGCCGTCTTGACCCGATCGACACGGTCCTGCCACGCCCTCTTGCATCCGTCGATGTCCCGGATGTCGCCCACCATGGCTAGCTGCCCAAGACCCCCGTCCCTCGGTCCAAGCCTCACGTCCGTCCCTTCACCTCCACGGTCCGTCGGCCCGGACGCCCCTCCTTGGCACCTTCACCTCTCCGTCGCCTACCATCTCCGAGCTCCACACCTGCACAACACGAACCAAGAGATACGTCTTCGACACACTCCACGTGTGCGGTGAAACCATAGCCGAAGCGAAAAAGATAAAAAGAAAATAGAGAAAGAATGTTGAGTGTTGACAATCACTACATCAAAACTAAACACATTTGAGATAAAACAACCATGTGTTCGCAATCTCCCCTTGATGAGTGCATTGTCAACATTCAACACAAAAAACACGAATAAGATAGAAGAAAGCACATCCGCACAAGCTAAGACAACCTAACCGATAGCAAACATGGAGCAAAAACTTGGTTCCCAAAGACATGGGCAAAAAGGCTCGACACAACCAAGCTAAACAGACAGCTAGTCCTCAAGAAGAGGTAGAACAGGCTCAACACCACTAGCACAGCTCCAAACCAATCTCTACCAATTTCTTTCACACATCTAGCTCAAAGTGGTAAAGAGATACTCCCCCCGGAGTTACTCCCCCCTTGACTAGTGCGATCCCTTCGAAGATACCAATTCAAGATACCAATTCACAATTTCTTTCACACATCTAGCTCAAAGTGGTAAAGAGATACTCCCCCGAGTTACTCCCCTTGACTAGTGCGATCCATGAAGATACCAATTCAAGATACCAATTCACAATTCACTGTCTTTTGTATCTTTCTCCCCTTGTTGGCACATGCACTAATCAAGCGATGAAAATGCATGCAAAGTGCAATGAGTGAGCTCCAAGTTTATAGTCATCCAAATGAAAAGATGCTCTAGGTAGTGTCATGGCAACAAAATCAAGTGCTTAACACGGTGCTCAAACTGATCAAAAGATATGAGATATGACTTGAAAGCATTTTGATTCAGTTTTTAAGCATTTCGAAAAAAGGTGTCCACCACAAAGAATAGCACATAGCATAAGTAAGCTGGAAATCTACCAAGTGCTACACATGTATATCAAGAGGACTACCCCAAGCAAAGTTTATCCATCATGCCAAAGAAAGAACCAACACTTGCCAACAACATTTTAAGATTATCAGAGATTTAGCGGATACAAGCATTGGTCCAAAGACATGAGTGCGAGTGGTTATCCACAACCGTCTGCCTTACTAATCAACCATGTCAAGCCTATGCATGTGAGCAATCAGAAGCTTAAGACAATGGTCTGGGTCAAACACTACCAAGCTCGGGTTCAACTCAAGTGCAATGAGAAGTCATCCCAAGACTTGGATGTGGGGCGGTATGGACCCATCTCGATCTTTTCCATACACTTAGCTTAAATTTCAGATTTTAGCATATGAAAGCATGTGGTCATCTAAGCAAGTGTATAACTTCGATGAATGAGACATAGTCACCTTAGCATACATGATAAGCACAAAAGGATCTCAACAACTTAAACATGCTAGGAACTATCTCAATGGTGAACATTTTGCAAGATTCATCGTTGTTAAGCAAGTTCACATGAAAAAAGCTTTGCTCATAACATATACCAATTGAATGTAAGGAGCACAAGCTATAAGCACCAACAAGTAATTGTTACACTAAATGTAGCATAGTCTCATTGTGATCAATATAACCAAGAAGCTCAAGATGCAAAATGTACATGATGAATGCAATATGATACAAGATAATGCACAAAGTAAAACAAACCTAGCACTACATCTCAGTACATCAACTACAAAGCTACCCCCCTCAAAAGGGATAGCACACGCCCAACTCTCCTCGGCCGGACAAAACGGGCTTGATCTAATGGCTTGGTGAAAATGTCCGCAATCTGCTGCTCTGTGTACACATGCTTTGAACATCTATATCCCCTTTCTCCTGGTGATCTCTCGTAAAGTGATACCTCACCTCTATGTGTTTGGTCCGGGAATGCAGGATTTGGGTTTTTGGCTACACTCACGGCTCCCATGCTATCACACAATAAGGGTACACGTGAAAACCTCAACCCAAAGTCTCTCAAAGTGGCAACCATCCACAACAAATGGGAACAACAAGCAGCAAGAAAGAACATACTCGCTTCAATAGTCGACCGAGCGACACCGCATCGCTTATGACGACCAAGACACAAGAGAAGTACCAAGAAACCGACAAGTACCGTAAGTGGACTTTCTATGCATACGATCACCAAAGATAATCGAATCGAATAGCCAACCAGGGAGAGAGTGGAAGAAGCCGAGTACCATAGGCCAAAGTCGGGGGTAAACTCGCAAGTACCAAGATCCTCTTCACGCCGAAAGTGAGAGGTGCGCGAAGATCAAACCGTCGGCGCAGAGGCACACAAAGAAATCGGATGTCGCCCGCGCGCCGTCAGTACAAAGCCGGCGAACCGATCATGCTTCTCAGTACTCCCTTTGGTCCACACTTCTCCATCCTTGTCTTCGTCCAGGGGCCGCCGTCCGCCGACATGGGCGTCGAAAGAGGCTTGGCCTCACCCATGCGAAAACTTGCGATCATGTCCTTCGTGTACTTGCCCCGTGTGTACGAAAATCCCATCCTTGGTTTGCTTGATTTGAAGTCCAAGGAAGTAGGTCAACTCGCCCATCATGCTCATCTCGAACTCCCTGCTCATAATCTCTCGCAAAACTCGATACCATAGCATGTGAAGAGCCACCAAAGATGATATCATCCACATATATCCGGACTAGGAGTATGTCATTGCCCTTCCTAAGCGTAAACAAAGTCTTGTCTACAGCCCCATCACAAAACCCTTAGCTAATAGGAAAGCTTTCAGTCGCTCATACCCGTGCTCTAGGGGCTTGTTTCAGGGCCGCACAAGGCCTTGTACAACTTGTACACATAGTCTGGGTGTTTAGGATGCTCAAACCCCCTGGGGGTTGCCTCACATACACCTCCTCCTCTATGAACCCATTCAGAAAGCACTCTTGACATCCATCCGGAAGAGTTTGAAACCCTTCGAGGCCGCGAAAGCAAGCAAGATCCTAATGGCTTCTATGCGGGGCTCTGAGGAGAAAAAGTTTCCTCATAGTCTATTCCCTCTTTCTCGACAAAACCCCCGGGCAACTAATCGGCTTTGTTTCTCACAACCACCCCATCCTCACTCTGTTTGTTCTTAAACACCCACTTGGTTCCTATGGGATGACACCGAGCCGGAGGTGGCACTAAGACCCGACTTGGTTTCTCTCAAAGTTTTGCAACTCTTCATGCATGGCATTGACCCAATCCGCATCGATAGAGCTGTGTCAACATCTTTGGGCTCAATAGTGGAAACAAATGCAGAGTGAGCAAAGTGACACATAGCATAGGTTTTGGAACGAGTTACCCTTTGATCAAGTCCTCCGATCATGGTCTCCCTCGGGGTGACGACGCTGAATGTGCCGAGGCGCCGTGGCGCCAAGATGTCGCCTCCCCTCGACCGAACGGGAACCTCCTCCAGTGCAGCCGCCTCGCCCGAGGAGGCCGCTCCACCGGACCCCGTGAAGTAGTGGTAGTAGAGTCCGGGTCCGTGGGCGCCGCCGCCGCCGCAGGTCGATCGGGCAAGCGGTGGAGTCGCCGGGATCACCCCACCAACATCTTCCTGCTCCTCCTCCACAAAGATGCTCGCTCCATCTCTTCCTTTCCCCGCACACTCAAACACGTAAAAAGAACAAGGTGCGCTTTCATCGAAGGTTACCTCACACGCCTCTACAACGCGGTTAGTCTCAAGGTTGAGAACCCTGTAGGCGTGTGAGTGCAAGGCATAACCAAGAAAGATACCATCAACAGATCGAGACTCGAATTTGTCAAGGTTACCTTGCTTAAGAATGAAGCACCTGCATCCAAACACACGGAAGTGACTCACCTTGGGCAGTCTCCCAAACCGCAACTCATATGATGTCTTCTTGGTGAAAGCACGGAGGAAAATGCGGTTGGAGACATGGCACGCCGTGTTGATTGCCTCGCCCAATACTTCCTCGAGTCTTGTGTTCATCAAGCATGGTCCTTGCCATCTCCACAAGCGTCCGGTTCTTCCGCCAACAATCCCGCTCTGGCGAGGAACATAAGGGCTAGAGAACCGGTGCTCGACACCCAAGTTAGTGCAAAGAGATTCAAATCGAGAGTTTTTGAATTCTCGTGCCATTGTCACTGCGAATCGCCGAATGGTCAGTATCTGTCAACTCAGTCCTTAGTCTCAAAATCAAATCACGAGCAAAACCAAAAGCCTCATCCTTGCCCTCCATGAAAAAGACCCAAGAGTATCTCGAAAAATCGTCAACGATCACTAGACAATACCACTTCCCACCCACTGACCTCACCCGAGATGGACCAACTCAGTGTCCATGTGAAGAATCTCTCCTGGTCTAGAGGTCATGATCCGAAATCACCGGGTGGTGGGAAGCGCATACCATCTTCCCGTGACGACAAGGGTGGCAAACCAAATCCTTCTCAAATTTGAGCTTAGGCAATCCTCGGATTAGATCCATTGAACTTAACCTCGCAAGGAGATCGAAGCTCAAATGACCTAGTCTCCTATGCCACTTCCACAAATCGAGGAGGACCCGGCCAACAAGCAACAAGAGGTGCCAAAGCCACGAGAGAAATCAGCTCGAAAGACTTGCCCAAATGGCACGATCCAAAGAAATAAGATCACCACGAGAGTCCAAAACTCGAGAACATCCAACCTTGAAACGCACCTCATACCCGCCTCGCCATGAGCCGAGAAACAGATAGAAGGTTGAAGTGCGTGGGTTGGAGACGAGCGCCACATCCTTGAGCACAAAGTGGTCGCTGATCCCGACGACCCTCGTGAAAGAATCTTCCCTCTCGTTGTCGTCCCCCGAAAGTGATGTACTCTCTTGTCTTCATGGGGGTGAGGCCGAGAACCACCGAGAGTTTCCTGGTCATGTGTCGAGAACAACCGGAGTCAATGAGCCACATGTCCTCCAAACCTTCCAAACCGCATCAACAATAGAACATGGGATGAGCAAATGGCACAACACCGGGTTAGTAAACTTGGAAGAGTACCGGTGTTGACCATCTTGCCCCAAATATGCATTAGGCACAACAAACATCCCACGCCCCATCTTACCAAACTTCTCACCACGCATAGCAAAGCGTGGTGCACTCCTCTTCTCAACCTCAAAACTCCCAAAGCGAGGATCTACATCCACACGCTGAACACGACCGCCAAACGGTCTCACAAACCGTGGCCCAAACCTCTCGAGACCTCCTACCTTCAGCCCTAGCAAAAGCGCCTCTCGAACCGACCGCACACCCCTCTCTCATACAAGCCAAGTGGTGGGTGGTACATGTCACGGTTCTCAAACTCCACTCTACGCTTAGCATCCCTCTTCCTTCGAAGCAAAAACTCAACCAAGTGACCATCTCTCGGCAATACTCACACGCGATACCTCACCTCTCTCTTGGGTGGTGGTTGGTTCACTCTCTTGGGTGGATGGTTCACTCTTGTTGTGGTCTTGGCTTTAGGAAGGGTTTCCTCAGGGATCCCGGGCAAGGTGTCAAGTGGGTTCTTGAGGTGGTTCGGTTTGGGGAAGCCATACTTGTTTGGGAGGTGGAGTCTTGGTGGGCTCTTGAAGAATGCCATTTTGCACAATGGGTTGGGTAGGCTTAGGTGGGGTGCTCTTGGTCAACTTGGGAGTGTTTGTGGGTTTCTCACTCGGGCTCAAACCACTTCCTTGACCAACCTTTTCATAGATAACTTCACCCTTCCCACCTATAGCAAAGCCTAATCCCGATGTGTCGGTCCCCCCCTCTTGAACCGACTCATCATCATGCCAAGCCGCGGCTCTCCACTAGACACCCAACTCGGGGACGAGAGCGAAGATATGTGATTTCCTCTTCAACTCTCCCCTTGTCATGCCCGCAAGACATGAGCTCCAACTCCAAAGCTTCACACTTAGCACATTTCAAAGACAGTGCTATCTCGAGCTGGCTTCTTCTCAATCAAACAAGCTTGGCGCCCTTCTCTGCCAACTCGGGTTGCAAGCCAGGACATGACTTGCACGCACTCAACAACATAGGCCTAGCCTTCACTCAACATGCTCATCTAACAAAGCGTAATACTTGGACTGCAAAGACATGATACTAGACATATGCACAAAGACAAGCATCACACTCCGTCTCATCGAAACAAAGAACCCGCTTCCTAAGCAACTCTATCTCGCCACCGCCATCTCCCACTTCTCCTTAAACTCTTTTTCTCTCCCTAGCGGCACGCTTTAAGCAACTTCTCTTGACAAACAAGCGCCTCGCCCAAAGAGTCAACCTCATCGAAAAGAGATTCGATTGTAGGAGGTACCTCGGAGGAAGGAGAAGAAGAGTCGCCGGCGTGTGCCTTGACGCCGCTCGGTCACCGCTCCATCGAAAGTGCCATGGTGCGTAGCCCCTGACTTGAGTTGGTGAAGAAGCAAAGTCCATTGAACTTGTCCTCGACCTTGCGCCGGACTCCTCATCGCTTGAAGAAGATTGCCCGTCCGAGGAGTCGTTGTCGAGGTCGCCGAGGGAGGCAAGGAAGGCGTGCTTGTGCTCCTTGGCACGCTTGAGGTACTTCTTCTTGATCGCCTCCTTGTCGAATCCCTTCTTGGACTTGTGCTTGCCGGAGGTGTACTCGCTTGTCCTTGCGCTTGTCGGCGTCGTATTTTGCCGGGAGTAGTACTTCTCGCCGGAGTACTTGTCCTTGCTCTTCTTGGGGCGGCAACGAAGTGGTCCGGATCTCCGCACTCGAAGCATCCGCCCTTGGAAGCACCGCCACGCCGACGGTTCATGCGGTTGTTGTGGAACCGCGAGAATCGGGCCGATGACTAGTGCAAGCTCATCATCCCCAAGGCTCTCCATCTGCTCCTCTCGTCACGCACACCAAGGAAGACAAGGCGAAAAAGAAATCGTGAAGGGTTAGCGTAAGAACCGGAACCGCTCTTACCGTAGAGACGAGTGCAACATTCGGCGCAGATGGGTTCTTGAGCCGCCTGATCCGGGCCTCAATCTCGAAGACTTGAGCTTGTCAGAGAGCTCGTCGGGAGTGAGGGTGTCGTAGTTGGCGGACTCCATGATCGCGGACACCTTCACATCCCACACCTTCCGATCCGTAGCGTATAAGAGCCGCAGACGCCTTCTCGTGCTCGTCCCAACCTCTCCGAAGGCTTGTTCGCACGAAGCTTGTTGCGCATCGCCCCGAAACCTAGCAAAGAGAGAATCGATGGTCTCGCCATCAAGCCGGATGAGGTTATTGTACTCTCTCTTGTAGGTTTCGTAGAGGCGAGCCTTGACTTGTGGGGTTCCCTCATGGTAGCTCTCTAGAGTCTTCCACACCTCTCTAGCAGCCTCACAAGTGGCTACCCTCTCAAACTCGCTATCCTTGAGGCTAGAGAACAAGACACTTCTCGCTCGGTTGTTGGCATTGTGTTGGGCTATTTGATCCTCACCCACTCGAGCGGCAAGCACTTGGTAGTTCTCGTCCTCAACGATCTCCCACACTCTCCAATCTATCCCCATGAGATGCGCTTGCATCTTAATCTTCCAATAGGGATAGTTGGTGCCATCGAACTCCGGAGGCTTGCCACCAAAGTGACCAAACCTCTCCATGTCGCCTTCAGGGATCAAGAACCTAAAGGTGGATTTGATCCTTAACCCGGCTCCGATACCAATTGAAGGACCGAAACGGCGACCGAGGGGGGTGAATGGGAGCCTCAATTAAATTCTTTCGAATTAGATGACTTGTAGCTCTCCGCGACCCCCGGAGCAAAAGCACACACCACACGGTATGATCACGACCTTGGATGTAAGGTAGATGAGCTAGAGTTTGCTCTAGACTCACAGCGGATCAACCGGAAAACGAACGAAACAAACACGCAAGAGACGGGAAGAAAAACAGCCTCTGCAGAGTGACCGGACTCACTGACCGGACTCACTGGCGAGTCCGGTCCAGCGTCCGCCGGGAGCGTCGGCCAGATCGCCCTTGCGCACCTCTCTGCGACGACGACTGACCGGACCGACCGGCTCGGCGGGTCGTCGCGTCCGGTCGGGAGCGTCCGGCCACCCCGCGCTCGCGGACAGCACCGGAAAGCGTCCGGTCAATCCAGACGCAGGTCCGTCGTGGCGTCCGGTCACCCCGACGCGCGCGCGAACAGCACCCCGACGGCGGCGACTCACCCCAAAATCGATCCAAACTCACTCAAATCGAAACCTCAGGTCACAAGAATTGAGCCATAGCATCTAGACATGTGGGTGACCAATTCCCCCTTGGAAATTTCGAGATTGATGGAGTGAATCGAGAGAAATCGCGGATCACACGAAGAACACACCCAAAAGGTCACCTTGATCCAAAACTCACCCGATCTACGTGCTCGTGAGGAATTAGCTCAAACCCTTCGGTGGAAATGATCCTCTCACGTCCTAGCACGAATCAACGCAAGAAAAACGAGATCAAACGGTGCCAAATCGAAGAAATCGCGAAGAGAATAGGGGGGAGAGGATGAACTCGGGAAGAACAAGTGAAGAACTCAAAATCACAGCTCATGAACAACAAAGAACACCGATCAATCGATCCAAACGTCACCCTGTGACAGCTAATCACAGCTAGCCCTTGCTCGCAAATCTTGGTACAAATCGGTGGACCTCTCTCACCTCGATCTCAGAACCCTAACTGGAAAATATGAAAATGAGAGGCAAGGGAGGATGAAGGGGTATGCCTCTGCTAAATAGCCCCTATTCCCTCTGCCTAAACTACCCCTAGGATACATGAGTCGGTTTTGTAACCCTAAGGCTATTTCCGTCGACTCTGGGTAATCTTCGATCCGACGGCCACCGCGCCTTCCTCACCGGTAGCCTTGCCTCCACGCAATCTCCCGATGCCGCCACGTGCCGTCCCTTCCGTCCGTGGAACACTTCGGGTTTTGAGGCGCAAACCCGCGAAACCCGCGCCTGTGGTTTTGAGGCCCAAACCACCAAACCCGCCCGTGGTTTTGAGGCCCAACCCACGAAACCCGCGCCGATGGTTTTGAGGGCAAACCACCAAACCTCCTCGACACGTGTCACCGCCGTCTTGACCGCCCGAGTCGCCAAGTCATCCGAGCTCCCCGCTCCGCCTGCCGCCGCCGCCGTCTTGACCCGATCGACACGGTCCTGCCACGTCCTCTTGCATCCGTCGATGTCCCAGATGTCAGCCACCATGGCTAGCTGCCCGGCACCCCGGTCCCTCGGTCCAAGCCTCACGTCCGTCCTTCACCTCCACGGTCCGTCAGCCCGGCACGTCCTCCTTGGCACCTTCACCTCTCCGTCGCCTACCATCTCCGAGCTCCACACCCGCACAACACGAACCAAGAGATACGTCTTCGACACACTCCACGTGTGCCGGTGAACCATAGCCGGCGTAAAAAAGATAAAAGAAAATAGAGAAAGAATGTTGAGTGTTGACAATCACTACATCAAAACTAAACACATTTGAGATAAAACAACCATGTGTTCGCACAATGCACATGCATATATCTGCTAGTTATATTAATAACAACCGTTTGATCCTACCCAAAACATCTCATGCGTCAGATCTTTTGTACAAGAGTATGTATACCATGTACGTATTATACTTAGCTCCCTATAGCTAGTCATCTAAAGAGAGAGATAGTCACCGTCCATTAACACGCCGGCCAAAAAAGAGCGGGCGGATAGGATCAAAAGACAAATCGTTGCTAGTCGCTCGAGAATATTGCACGATAAAAGCGACCAAAAGCTAGTGCCATGTAGGCTGGTCTCAACTACACACCTAGGAAAGGTACAAGGGGGAGGCACGCCGCATGGACACGTCGGTTTCAGTCGGTGTCACGAGAGATCCCGGGCGTCCTCTTGTTCGTAAACTGCTGCACGTAATCGCCTCATCGGCCACTTGTTCAGTCCCGATGTGCATCCCGGCGTCGTCCTCGATCTCTAGTACGTGTGAGATTCTTGCTTTACTTCCACTCTTCTTTATCGCTAGCTGTTTTCGATGACCACGAAGAACATGATGAGTGCTAGCTGATTATTCATGTGTTCTTTTCGGAGGACAACAAAGGCTAGCTTATCCAAGTATACAAAAGTTTTACAATAATGCTTATCTCAAAGGTAGGAAGAGTTAGGTTTGAGCGTGCAAAGGATTTGCAGCCAAGAATAAGACTTCTTGCGGTGATGGATAGGACGAAGGTGATGAAATGATAATGATGGTTAGCGAAATCACACACACGCAATCGTGCGGGTAAATTTGATAGTGCGACCATATTTTTTTTCTGCCTTCATCAATTCTAAATTTGCCACAACTTTGTCACCTGTCAGTAAATAAGCGAGCTTCTAATTTCTCACAAGTGCAGGAATAAAAAAGTTTCGAGAAACAAAAGTGCAGGAATAAGAAAAAAAAAGGATGCTGATATTATGAATTTGGTCGGGTAGAGTGTCTCCACCAGACTGAGAAATTTCAATTTTCTTTTTCTCCTACAATCAATGATAAATAAGATTTCGTAGAAAAACTAGCTCCAGTAGACCCCCTCGGAAATCTTCCCTATAACTTTCTCAATCCCTCAAAAAGTGGTCAAAGATCTTCTTTTTCTTCTCAGTTCCCTTTCTTCCGTTATCTTGCGATCATCATTGAATCCTTACATCTACAACTAGCACTTATCCACCGGTAGAGGCCGCCGTTGAGGTCAATCACGTCCATAAGTCGTTGCACTGATAGTGTCCCGCCATTGGTTGGTGGGATGGATGAGAATGGAATGGCTCCGCTCCGTCCTTGGAGTTGTTCGGTTGAAGAGCATGAGGACGGAGCAGTTCTCTGAGAGGATTATTCTTTGAGATCCAGGATGAGCTTGCTTCAAAAAAAAAACTGAACATGTTCGTCCCAAATGGACGCCGCTGATGCCGTCTTCGTGCGGGCATGCAGCCTGTGGCGAGAGGCATCCGAGGCTAGTGAGCGTAGCCATGGTCGGGTTGGGTCTAGCGGATCCGTCGGCATCGGGCGTGTAGAGTGGGACCGGCGAGCACGCAAACTTGGGTAAGTGGATTCAGCGACAACATGTGGCCTAGGGCCGGTGAGCGCATGTCCTAGGAGCATGGAACCGACTGCGGTGGCGCACAACTATGATTGGGCGAAGGAGGAGGTGGCGGCGGGATGGCTGCACGAGCAATCTGGCGGCAGCGCGGTGTCATGGATGTGTGTAGGAAAGAACCACATGTCAGTATGACATGTGGGACCTACATTTATGGGGGTCGACCGATCTGATATCTCCTCCATTCCATTTCTCCCACCAAACACCAATATAGAACCGCTACGTCCTTTCCAAGCCAAACATTGGAACGAAACCATCTCATCCATAGATCATGAGCGGAACTATTCAACATATTGTACTTCACTCTCCAACCAAACACATCGTTTTGAAGGTCTTGCCATATCGAAGCATTAGGTGGCCTAATTCATCATATGTTTTTTTTTTTTTTGATAAAGTATAATGTAGTAACGTTAAGTTTTTTTTAGACCCCGCCCATAACAGGCTCAGTTTTCATTAAGTAGAAACAATTGGCGAAGCTAGAGCAAAATGATGGGGGTGCACCACTTAATTCACAACTACGTTGAACGATCCGATTTTCAATCGAAAATAGCATAACTAACGTGCAACTACCATAAATTACGTGCTGAACTGACTTCTTTTACCTTGCCTTAACTCTGAACTGAAGTACAGCTAGCAATTGACTGGATACAGAGAACTTGCAGCAAGTGAGAACGAAACTGACAAGCAAGTTTTGCCGTTCGTGAATACTAGTCAAGAGAAATTAAATTAAGTTAATTCTTCAAGATAATTAAACAAAGATTTCTTTTGGAAACTCACGGAAGCGAGGCAAGAAGGAAGCATAAACCTGAATCCTGATTGAAATCGGAGAAGAGATTCAGGAAAGCAGCGCTGGCGCCGTCGGCCCGTGGACGCAGCCGCCGCCTTGCAGGTATCGTCGATTCGTCGACGACGCGTCAGTCAAAAGCCACGGCCAGATCGCCCCCGCGGATCGCAGGTATCGTCGACGCCGCGTGAGTCGAAAGTCGCGGCCAGATCACCCTCACGGACTCGGAGCCCGAGCCGTCAGGCATGCGAAACGCCACGGGAAAAATCACGATGGTTTGTGCGTGCGCGATTGGCCTCCCACGTTCGAGCTGCAACTTGTGCTTGGGCCGGTCGAGGTGCACATTCAACGTAAGGGTCAAGCACTTCCTAATTCCTACGTGTGGGCCTGCAGGCTGCAATCGTGGGTGCCTGCGTTTGGGCCGAGGGGGTGCACAAGCGGTCAAAATTTGCACCTCATCACGTGATTAGCAATTCGGCGTGGGTGCCTGGGCATCCAGCAGGTTGAACGTAGCTTCGCCCGTGAGTAGAAATAGTAACATTAAGCAGTTTGAGCCTTGATGATATAGTTGCCCTCCTGCGTGAGGAGCGTTTTTTTTTGTGTTTAAGCCGCTTTGCGGGCTGTTGGGCTATGCCCTCGGCCCTGTTCGTTTGGCTTATCATCGGTAGGTCCACGGCCATATTTTCTCTCAAAGATCGCCACGATCTTTCTCTCACAAAGATCGTCCCATGGACAAATTTAACACGCTCGAAGTTTCCTTTTTCTAAAAAAAGTAACATTAGGCAGTTGTATAAGAGCATAAGAACACTCACAATGCAGACTCTACCATGGTTTCTATCCTCATTTATTACCCCTCTATTTATTGCTTTTTTTCTTTGATTTGACGCTATATTTATTGAAGAGAGAGAGGAAAAACACAAAGAAAACCAAGTCTAACTAAAAAACCGGTCTTCACGTAAACCAAGACAATTTGTGAGAGTGACAAGTGGGCCATGTGACATCATGATAGAAAATTACATTGTGGGAGATAGTTTCTTGACACAATGTCCAAAGACTATAAAACCACGATAGTTTAAAGCGTTGTGAGTGCCCTAAGAGCAACGAGTACGACTATAATCATGAATAATGGAGCTGTGTAGCAAATAGTACATCCTGCAGTTCTGATGGCCAATGGGATCGCACATTCGCGCAGGTGAGTTGGATACCACAGAAACTGGATACTACTCCCTCCGTCCCCATGAAGTTAGTCGTTTTTGAATTTTAAACTTCATGTTTGACCATCCGTCTTATTCAAAATATTTATGCAAATCATAAAATAAATTAATCAATATTCAAGTATCTTCATTGATAAAATAAGTCGTAACAAAATAAATTATATTTGTGCAAAAAATTTAAATAAAACAAAAAGTTGAATAAGATGACAATACCGAATCTGGGGTGACAAACTCGATTAAGGACGGAGGGAGTATCAAACTAGCTAGTAGCCGGATTTGCTTGTGTCCGTACATGCACTCCCGTACTCCGTGTTCACTTCACCTCGCTGTTTGTTTAAAAAAAAAGATTTTTTTTCCCCATGTCCTCACTCCCCGTTTCCCACTGCGAACCCGCTCAGTCGCCACCTTTCGCGTGGACCGTTGTCCAACGATGCGCCGACCCGTCCATCTCGATCTATTGCCGCTCGCTCTCAGAGTTAGGTTCTCAATCCATCTGCCATCGCCAAGAGACGAACGGCCGGTCGGTTTCAGCTTCTCCGTTTTTCGTCTGTTGCCGGTCGGATCGGATGATTTTCTCGCCGAGGCGTTCTCGGTTTCCCACCTTGCAGAGTTCCGATGGCCAAATTAAAAGCCCAAAAAGTGTATTGCATCTGTTCTGAATTCAACATAAGCTAAGCATGGTTTTCGAAAAATGGATCGGATAAGCTAAGCATCGTCGACAGGTGTGTATGAGATCAGCTGCAAAGTCGTTCAATGTCCAAACCATTGCTTTCGTAGGTCGGGCGGGTTCGGTTCAGCCTATAAACAAAAGCTGAAAGAGAGTGCTTACTTGTGATATGTGACGGCTAAAGCCTGACGAATTTGATTCCTCGGTGATGCGCTGCATTTTTCTGGAGAAGGAATACGAATATTTCTGAAGGACGTAGTAGATATACAGCATTTTACGATTGGGATCTAGTGAGCACGCATGCTGTCAAAGATGCCGACATATCTTGTTAATCTTCAGAAATATGAATATACCGATGGTCATGGTTTTGACAAAGTAAATAAGCAACGTCATCTGAGACATATAAAATATATTGTGTGGTGTACGTAGTATTAGGGTCTAGAGGGCATGATTGAGTAGATCCTAATCCTGACTAACGCAGATACTAGCCTAATAATCCTGTCTGGAGTGTTTTGAAAATTTGAACCTGTTCTTGTCTTCTGGACTAGTATTTTTAACTGTACAAGTTCAATCTTCGTGTGCCACAAAGTCGCTAGCATGCTACGTCTACGTCTGACGAAACACCCAGTGATGAGCGGACAAGAAACTGCTCCGTTTTTGGTACAATGACCAAATCATCCATAGCTTCACTAGAGGACTAAAAACAAAGCTAGTTTTGACCAAGACATCTCGATCGTGTTTACTCCGCGCTACTTGTTGTTAGCAGAAAAAATTATGGTTTTATTTATATGATTTTAGGTCTTTTAAATCTTTAACTATAAGGATTCTGATTCTACTACCCTTGTCAGCAAAATCTGTATTCCTATGACTTTTGTGTGTACGGCGACCTTACCTCAAAAGTCCTAAATTTTGACTTATAGAATTTATCATTTTGACAAATGCGACTTTATCAATACCAGCAAGTGTTTCAAGTTTCAACCCATCTTCATTTTGTTCTCTGCTACTACCCCTTGTCCCCTTGCGAGTTTCCCACTCCCCATGTGGTGTGACGGTGCCTGCGAGTACCAAGTAGCATCAGCCATGACGCTGCAGCCAACTGCTTCGGTGCGATTCTCCGCGTGATGAGACGAGTTTTCCAGCGAATCCCGAGGCATGTATACGACGCACGACTGCACACACGCCACGCGTGATCAGACGAAGCCGCGGCTGTTCTCCGCTGCTGACACGCGGGTTGCAAGGTGTGTTTAGAAGACCGAATTTTGGGCTGAAATTCCTGTAGCGGGTCACATCGTATATCTTGTAGACGCGTTTCGTTTGTTAGTGGTAAATATTATCCTATCATGGCGTAATTAGGCTCAAAAGAATCGTCTCGTAATGTACATCTAAACTGTGCAATTAGTTTTTTTATTTACCTAAATTTTATAGTGGCCGGCAAGCGTATTTGGGTGCATTAAATGTTTCGATGTGATAGGATGTGATGGGAATGTAGAAAATTTTGAAGGAAATTTGGGCTTCTAAACACACCCTTTGGAGATTCCCGTTTGGCCGTTTCGCAAGTCCACGCTAGCTCCTCATGCATGTCAGAGCATCTTTAACAGTTTAGCTAAATCTTTGTTTCGAAGATAAATTTAGTTATTATCAACGTGAAACAAATTCTGTAAATTGCTCTCTAAATTTAGTAACTTTTCATCCTACCTCATTGTCTCTCTAGTTTTAAATATAGTCTACCTGACGAACCACTTTCTTTGTGGTTAATCTCTTCCAAACACCTAATCCATCACTTAGTCAAATATTCCCTCGGTTTCGAAGTTTGTTTCAATTTTGTTACAAATGAAACTATTGTAATCTTAATAATGCTTATGTCGCCAAATGGATAAACTATATGAACATAAGTTCATGCTGAATTTAATGATACATTCGGTAATAGTTATGCGTCCATGTCGTCACGACGAAACATAACGCAATTTGATGAAAAAATTTCAAGCTATATGTTCTATTGCAAGATCACTGTTAAATATAATTAAACTATATGAACCATGTAGCATAGTGCTCCACCCAAAAAGAGTATTTCTAGATTTGGTCAAAATGAATCTATCCTAAGTTTGATTAAGTTTATACTAAATATGTTAATTCTAAAAGTATATATTATAATACATCTAATTATGGTTATTTATCATAAATATTTATATATTTTGAAAAATAAGTTCATCAAACTCAAGATCATTTGACTTAGCTAGTACACAATCAAATATAAAAGTAACTGACCAACATTTGCAAAAATAACTCTGCTTAACTTATGATTCTACATCATTTTATAGACACCTAGTGGCCGGTACAAATCGTCGAACACACTAACTCGTATGGGAGCAATAGTTATGCGTCCATGTCGTCACGACGAAACAAGAAGGCACGCGGACATCTAGGAAGTAAAATGATAGGATGGACAGAATACTTCGTTACGACTTCAATACAAAGGACAAATTACAAACGTGTGAGAAGCTTGTTTTTATATAAACCATGTCGGTATTCAAAACAGATGTACGGAATACTCATCACTTTGTTTCTGATGGAAACATGTAGATGATCGTATTTTGAAACTTTTCTTGTTGTAAATCTGAGACACACCATTTTTTTTTTAAAAAATCTAGACACCCAAACACGCGTGGAACCGTTGGGAAGCCTCGCTCGCTTTTGTGGACACTGAAACCCGTGCAGTCACGTACTGCCACCCCACGCGCGGTCTACTGGTAGCACTAGCACTAGCAGCACGCAATAGCTGATTGATCTGATCTCACCCGTAAAGCCAAGATGATTGACACACAACGCAAATCAATCTGCTGATCTCACCCGTCCCAACCCGTAGAATCAGTTCATTTTCATTTTTTCACGCAAAAAAAAACTAAACACATGAAATAGAAAAAAATGTGCCTAGTTGTAAAGATGATGTAAAATCTGAAATTCTGAATCAATTCCTTCGCCCTCCAAAAAGTTCTGAACCCAAATGTGTACGTATATTATACGAATCAGGACGGAAAATTTGGGAGAAAATAAAGACCAACCAAAACTGAACTGGGTGGAGAGAGAGAGAGAGAGTAGAAGACGTTGCAAGCAAGGGCATGGAACTCAAAAGTGCCCGGTGGGTCCGGGCGGATTAGGACGAAAAGCAAAGGCAGCGAAAGCAAAAGAGGAGAGAGAGAGAGTGTGTGTGTGAGGGGAAAAGGAAGGCTAGATCGAGGGAGAGAGGGACCGCCCGCGATTGCTACGGCCCCCTCCATCGAGCGAGAGAGCTTGAAAGCGTGCTTGCCTGCCATTCCCAGCTTCCAATTCCCTTCCTTCTTCTTGCTCGCCCACCTCACCCAGTACTCCACTGCTCCTCCCCTCCCGCCACCCCCGGCCATCCTCGCGACGACGCGCATCGGGCCAGCCAGTCACCCACCCCGGCGGCGTCGTACGTACGAGCTCGATTGCCCATTCCCTACCCGCCAGTGGATGTGCTCGGGCTGGCTGTTGGCGGGCCGTCCGAGCCAGCGGCGGCAGTGGAGGACGACGACAGCCCGGCGGGCGGCAGCGGCAGCGGGTGAGTTGAGCTAGCTCCTGGCACAGTCGGGGTCCGCATTCCCAGTACGTGTGTCCCTCCCTGCTGGTGGCGGGCGGTGGTGCTCCGCGCTGTTCCCCTTGCTAACTTGTCGATCGGGCGGGGTGTGGAGGCCGGCCCTAGCTAGCACAGTGCGGAGCTCGCCCGCCCCGCGGGGGGGGAGTGAAAAAGCTCGCGAGCCTTTCGCAGATCTGCTCGCTTCCGGGACGTGCGCGGCGGTGTGCTCCTGGGTCCCCCCGACGGGCCGGGTATCCCGTGATTCGAGGGGACTTCTACCTCTCTCTCTCCTTGTGCCTGCCTCCCCACTCCCCTGTCTGTGCGTGCTTCTTCTTCTTCTTCTTTCTAGAGAGGAGACACGGTGCGATTGGTGTGTGTGCTCCTGTTTAGTCAGTGAGGAGGAGGAGTTGATGAGCTGTGTTAGCATTTCTGCCGGAGAAATCGGCTTCGAATTGTCTGACCGAGAGCGCTTCTTCTCAGCGTGAGCTTCTCCGTTTCTAGCTAGGAGGTGATTACTGGTTGGGACGAGCGATTGTTATTCTTTTTATTATATTTCCGTTTTCTGTCTTACTTGATTACCTCGTCGCTACCGATTTACTACCTGATTTGGTTGCTTGCTCTTGTCAGTTTGTCTGATAAATGCCAATGCGTAGCTACTTCCCTTGTTGTCACATGAGTACTATAGTTCACCTGCTGTTCATCGGAGTCTTCAAAATTCATAAGCATTTATTCATCTCCTGCCTTCCGTCTTCTTACAGCTTCTTGCTTGCTTGCGTCATCTGCAGGAAGCCATCCAATCCAACAAGGGAGATGTGGGAGCGCAGAAGGTGGTAGAGAGGGAGGGTGGTTTCCTTGATTTGTGAATCTTTGATCAAGGATGGAGCACCAGCACCGGGCTTTGCTGCTCGCCATGGCGCTGGCCTTTCTGCTGGCTGCCTCTGGCTCCCAGGGCTTGAACCATGAAGGCCGGCTTCTCATGGCGCTCAAGAGCCAGATGAACGACACTCTGCACCACCTCGACGACTGGGACGCGAGGGATCTAACACCATGCAACTGGAGGGGCGTCAACTGCTCGTCGGCGCCCATCCCAGTGGTGGTGTCTCTCGACCTCAGCAACATGAACCTGTCAGGCACTGTTGCACCTAGCATTGGTGGCCTGTCTGAGCTGACCTTCCTTGATCTATCCTTCAATGGGTTCTACGGTAACATCCCTCCGGAGATTGGGAACTTGTCGAAATTGGAGGTGCTTAACTTGTACAATAACAGTTTTGGTGGTACTATACCCCCTGAGCTCGGGAAGCTAGATAAGTTGGTCACGTTTAATCTGTGCAACAACAAGCTTCATGGTCCAATACCTGATGAGATTGGAAATATGGCATCACTTCAGGAATTGGTAGGATACAGTAATAATCTCACTGGTTCACTACCTCGTTCACTTGGCAAGCTGAAGAACCTGAAGAATATTCGGTTGGGTCAGAATCTTATATCAGGCAACATTCCTGTTGAGATAGGTGAATGCCTGAACATAACTGTGTTTGGTCTTGCACAGAACAAGCTAGAGGGTCCTTTACCTAAAGAGATTGGGAGGTTGGCCTTGATGACCGACTTAATCCTATGGGGGAATCAGCTTTCTGGTGTTATTCCTCCAGAGATAGGAAACTGTGCAAGTCTCAGCACAATTGCCCTCTATGCCAATAATCTAGTTGGTCCCATACCTGCAACAATTGTGAAACTTACCAATCTTCAGAAGCTATACCTTTACAGGAACTCATTAAATGGTACAATTCCATCTGACATTGGGAATCTTTCTCTTGTAAAAGAGATTGACTTTTCAGAGAATTTCTTGACTGGAGGGATACCAAAGGAGCTGGGCAACATTCCAGGCTTGAATTTACTCTACCTCTTCCAGAACAAGCTTACAGGCCCTATTCCTACAGAGTTGTGTGGGTTGAAAAACTTGAGTAAACTTGATCTATCGATCAATTCACTCACTGGCACGATTCCAACTGGATTTCAGTACATGAGAAATCTAATCCAATTGCAACTCTTCAACAATATGCTTTCTGGCAGCATACCTCCAAGGTTTGGCATTTATAGTCGTCTTTGGGTGGTGGATTTCTCAAACAACAGTATTACAGGGCAGATACCGAAAGATCTTTGCCGGCAATCAAACCTTATTTTGTTGAATTTGGGGACTAACAAGCTTACAGGGAACATTCCTCGTGGGATCACCAACTGTAGAACATTGGTTCAGCTTCGTCTAAGTGACAACAGTCTGACAGGAAGCTTCCCCACAGATCTCTGCAATCTGGTAAATTTGACAACAGTTGAGCTGGGTCGAAACAAATTTAGTGGGCCTATTCCTCCTCAGATAGGCAGTTGCAAGTCTCTGCAAAGGCTGGACCTTACAAATAATTATTTCACGTCAGAGTTGCCTCCAGAAATTGGTAATCTGTCAAAACTTGTTGTCTTCAATATCTCATCTAATAGACTAGGAGGAAACATACCATTAGAAATTTTCAATTGTACAGTGTTGCAACGTCTTGATCTCAGCCAGAATAGCTTTGAAGGTTCGTTTTGCCAAATGAAGTTGGTAGGCTGCCACAGCTGGAGCTGCTATCTTTTTCTGATAATAGGCTAACTGGCCAAATACCACCCATTCTTGGTAAATTATCACATTTAACAGAACTACAGATTGGTGGCAATCAGTTTTCTGGTGAAATACCAAAGGAGCTGGGTCTGCTGTCGAGCTTGCAGATCGCCTTGAATTTGAGCTACAACAACCTCTCTGGCAACATTCCATCAGAGCTTGGTAACCTTGCACTGCTGATAAGTTTGTTTCTTAATAATAACAAGCTCACTGGTGAAATCCCAACTACATTTGCTAATCTGTCTAGTTTACTTGAGCTCAACGTCTCCTACAATTATCTCTCAGGTGCCCTCCCGCCAATACCACTTTTTGATAATATGTCTGTGACCTGTTTTATTGGAAATAAAGGATTATGTGGTGGACAACTTGGTAGATGTGGACCCCGGTCATCCTCTAGTTCACAGTCATCGAATTCAGTTAGTCCCCCTTTAGGCAAGATTATAGCAATTGTTGCTGCTGTCATTGGAGGGATTTCACTTATTCTTATTGCAATAATTGTGCACCATATCAGAAAACCAATGGAGACAGTAGCCCCCTTACAAGATAAGCAACTTTTTCCAGCTGGTTCTAATATGCATGTTTCCACTAAGGATGCATATACTTTTCAGGAATTGCTCATAGCTACAAATAACTTTGATGAGAGTTGTGTGATCGGAAGGGGTGCTTGTGGGACAGTGTACAGAGCCATCCTGAAGGCTGGACAGACAATTGCAGTCAAGAAACTTGCTTCTAACAGGGAAGGGAGCAACACAGACAACAGCTTTCGTGCAGAGATCATGACTCTTGGAAAGATAAGGCATCGTAATATTGTGAAGCTTTATGGTTTTATATACCACCAGGGTTCCAACCTTCTACTCTACGAATACATGTCAAGAGGCAGTCTTGGTGAACTACTTCATGGACAATCATCTTCTTCACTTGATTGGGAGACACGCTTCATGATAGCCCTTGGAGCGGCTGAAGGGCTTTCATACCTGCATCACGACTGCAAGCCTTGTATCATTCACCGTGATATCAAATCTAACAACATATTACTTGATGAGAACTTTGAAGCCCATGTTGGTGATTTTGGGTTAGCAAAGGTGATTGACATGCCATACTCGAAGTCAATGTCTGCAATCGCAGGTTCATATGGCTATATAGCGCCAGGTGAGTCACAAGTTTACTTGACATCTGGTTCTTTGAACTTATGTTGCGTATTCACTACTGATTTATGTCTTATGCACTTTACTTGAAGCTATCGGTCAAACCTAGGGCTACTAGATGGGGTGTTTCATATATAATTTGCTAAGGCCAATGTCTAATTTATGGTAGTGTTTTGTTTGCTCATAAAGTTGTTTTTCATTGGCCATTACTTTGCAAGAAATATGATCATGTTGGTTTTCCCACCAAATAGGGTATCAAAGAAACTTTAAACTTATGCTGCCATTTAGATTTTATATTAAAACAAACTAGGCAATTATTCCTCAAACCATATATTGATACGTTGCTGTGGGGGTTTCCATGTTTTGGTGATTTTCAGTGTTTATTCAAGACTTGATAATTGATATCCTGAAATGTGAGCTGTTATTCATAATCTACACGATGTTCCACCCTAGTGCCACAAGCCCACAAACATCCATTTGCTGGTCAAATCTTTTCAGTTTTGAGCTAGTAACTACACCCTGATGTCTAATGTGAAGTACTAATCTAGTCCTCTTCTTTTTCACAGAATATGCTTATACCATGAAGGTTACTGAAAAATGTGATATATATAGCTATGGCGTCGTGCTGCTGGAGCTGCTAACTGGGCGTGCCCCTGTGCAACCCTTAGAACTGGGAGGCGATCTGGTAACATGGGTAAAGAACTACATCAGGGACAATTCTTTGGGCCCAGGGGTCCTTGATCAAAATTTGGATTTACAAGACCAAAGTGTTGTCGATCATATGATTGAGGTCTTGAAAATCGCTTTGGTATGTACTAGCTTGTCTCCGTATGAGAGACCACCAATGCGGCATGTTGTAGTTATGTTAAGTGAGTCTAAAGATAGGACGAGGGTGAGCTCTGCATCCTCACCTGCCTCTGATGATTCTTCAAAGAAGGATAACTCTTGATGTATTTATAATATGTTCCATTAGTCAAAGGTAATACACATTTTTCCTGCCTTTTCCTAGTACTGATAGTATAGTAGGGCTCTAGTAGTCTGCATTCATTATTTGTGTCAGCATTTTGTAGGTAGATAAATGATAGTGTCATATTGTATCCCGTTTGTCTGTCAGAAAGGTTTCAGACTAACAATGAAAGCATTTGAGGCACGACTCACTGCTGCCGTGGTCTCTCAGCAAGGGTTACTCTGGACCCTGGAGATGTTCATTGTTCAGTTAATTCTCTGTCTCGTGGCATTCTTACTGAAGTTACAGTATGCTTGTAACACCAGCCAGGCAGCCAGCTCTTTAATCTACTCCAACAGGAACTGTAGTGCAGATCATATACAATCATTGATCGTTGTCAATTGCCATCTTCAGGCGAGCATGAACACTCTACAGCAGTCAAGCTGTTAACCTGTAGCCTCTGCTCGTTGTTGTTGAGTCGCCTCTCTTTTCTTGGTATCATGGCCATTGGACTCCACACAAAAAAATTGGGAAAGGATTAGGTCGCCGTCGCTCCCACCAATGGAAGCTGCCTCTGCAACAGATCAGCGCGTCGTCACTTGCGTCAGGCCACAAGCGACATCGCTCGCCGGCGTTCTCCGCAGTAGAACCAACTCCACCTACCCACCCACTTGGCCAGCAGCAGCTTCTTGTCCGCATCAATCGCCATGGCGGCGGTGGAAGCGAAGGAGGCCCCACACGTCGTTCTCTTCCCCTTCCTGGCTCACGGCCACGTCCCTGCCTTTCTCCGCCTGGCTGGCCTCCTCCGCGCGCTCCGCCCAGGGCTCGACGTCACGCTCGTCTCCACCCCGCGGCTCCTGGGCTCCCTCACGCTTCCGCCGGCCTCCCCACCCGTGCGCCTCCACGCGCTCCCGTTCGCCCCCGCCGAGCACGGCCTGCCCCCGGGCGCCGACTCCCTCGCCGACGTCCAGGTCCACCAGTTCATCACCTTCTTCAGGGCCTCCGAGTCGCTCCGCCCCGCGTTCGAGGAGTTCGTCTCCGGCATCGCCTCCCCAGTCTGCATCGTCGCGGACGCCTTCTTCGGGTGGACGGCCGAGGTCGCGCGCGCGCGGGGCGCCTCCCACGCCGTGTTCCTCCCCGGCGGCGCGTTCGGCAACGCCGTGTTCTTCTCCGCGTGGGAGCACCTCCCGCACGCCGTCACGGACGCCGACGAGTTCCCGCTGCCGGATTTCCCAGACGTCGTCCTCCACCGCACGCAGATCCCGAGGTTCATGCTCGCCGCCACGGGGGCGGACCCTGGACGGCCTTCTTCCGGCGCGTCATCGCGTTCTGCCGAAAGACCGACGCTCTCCTCGTCAACACCGTCCGGGAACTGGAGCCCTCCGGCCTCGACATGCTCCGGAAAAGCTTCGGCGTCCAGCCATGGCCAATCGGACCAGTCCTTGCAGCGCCGACGACGTCAGACTCGCGGGACGACGACGACGACGACAGCATCATCCGGTGGCTGGACACGCACCCGCCGCGGTCGGTGCTGTACATATCGTTCGGATCGCAGAACAGCATCAGCGCGGATCAGATGACGGAGCTCGCGCTGGGGCTGGAGGCGAGCGGCCGCCCTTCCTCTGGGCGCTCCGCCCGCCGCTGGGGTTCGACGCCAAGGACGCGTTCAGGCCCGAGTGGCTCCCGGTCGGCTTCGAGGAGCGAGCGGCGAAGGCGAACACGGGGCTGCTGGTGCGCGGGTGGGCGCCGCAGATGCGGATCCTGTCGCACCCGTCCACCGGCGCGTTCCTGAGCCACTGCGGGTGGAACTCCGTCCTCGAGAGCCTGTCCCGCGGCGTGCTGCTCATCGGGTGGCCGCTGGGCGCCGAGCAGTTCTTCAACGCGAAGCTCGCGGTGGTCGAGTGGGGCGTCTGCGTGGAGGTGGCGCGCGGGAACCTGGAGAGCTCCGCGGTGGAGCGCGGGCGGTTGCGGAGGCCGTGCGGACGGTGATGGGGAGACGGCCAAGGGTGACGAGATGAGAAGGAAGGCGGCGGCGATCGCGCGCGCCATGGAGGCCGCGTGGGAAGTGCCCGGCGGGTCGGCGGCGCAGAGCCTGGAAGGGTTCCTGAGATGCGTCGAGTCTTCTTGAGACATCCATGGCCCATGGGCAAGAGTTTAATTTTTAAATAAAGTATGCGCGGGAAATCTGAAGGCAACCGGATGAAACCTGTGAAAGATTCAGAAAAAGGCATCAGCTGCATACCATCCCAAACAAAACAAATGTGTATTGTGTGGGTTCTCTACTGCAAATAGGATTACTTTCAGTGATGTATCCACTGCAAATTTGGCACCAGTTTGTGAATGTCAGACACTTCCAATTTCTCATTTCAGAACCGCGTGTGTAGGTTCAGCAAGCGCTGCCTAAATCTCTCTGCATCAGTCCATCTCCAACTCCAAGAAGGGGAAAGGCAAGAAAGCAGAAAAATCTCTCTGCTGCACCTAACTTTTCCTGTACTAGCCCTAAAGCAAAGCAAAACCCGCGTGAAGATTACACCGAAAACGGCAGAACAGGAAGGGACGACTATGTCAGTTGATGCTTCAGGGTGACGCCCATTGCCTCCTGTCAGTTGGACAACGACGCTGCAAGATTCACCACCACTCCAATCACTGGCCAAGCTTTTCTCACTGACCCAGACACATCGAACACGAAGAACCTATCTATTCCCAGACAGTTCCCTATAGTTTTCTCACTGCTATTTTCGCTAGATTTCTCGGGTATTGTAACTGGTGCTACTGCTCTGCTGCATAGAAATTTGCTGCACAAAGACAGTGGGAAGTTCTATGTGACAAGAGGGGTGCCACGTGCCTAGGAAAAGTTCTATAGGACAACATTCGTCCGCGATGCTATATGGTGCTGAATGTTGGCCTACAAAAAAAGGCGACATGTCCAGCAGCTAAGCGTGGTGAGATGCGTATGTTGCGTTGGTTTTGGCGGGTATACTAGAAGGGATAGAGTTCGGAATGAAGATATTCGGGATAGGGTCGGGGTGGCTCCTATCGAGGAGAAATTGATTCTACATCGGTTGAGATGGTTTGGACATGTTCAACGGAGGCCTCTCGAGGCGCCGGTGCGTAGTGGAGTTATAGAGCGGGTAGATAATGTAAAGAGAGGTAGAGGTCGACCTAGACTGACTTGGGACGAGGCGGTTAAGAGAGACCTTAAGGAGTGGAACATCTCCAAGGATTTAGCTTTGGACAGGAGCGCTTGGAGGCTAGCTATCAACGTGTCTGAATCATGACTTTGTTTCCTTTTCTATCTACCCTATCTTTATCCTTTTGTCTTGTGCCTTTTTATGTTCTTTTATACTGTTTCATATGGGTTTCATCTCTAGCCTACCCCAACTAGCTTGGGACTAAAGGCTATGTTGTTGTTGTTGTTGTAAAGACAGTGGGAAGGAGAACATAGTGAAGAACAGAGCAATTATGCATCCAATGGACCCCATGCTTAAGATTTAGGCGGCGAGCCGGTAACTATAAAGTGAATCTCGTGACTAATGATGATAGAAGCTAATGTAATGTGGACATTGATTTGTTTTTTAAGGAATGTTCCTCACAAACTAGCCCCAAATGTCATGTTTTCTAGAGATCTAGAGAAATAAACTGGTACTGGGATAGAAGAAACAAATTTAAGGAGTACATATTCTATTTTACTTTGCATTGATCATTGTAGAATCAGACTATAGTTGATGTTTTATTGGTAATGGGATAGAAGAAAAATACTCCCATCCCAAATTATAAGTCGTTTGACTTTTTTGACAACAAGTTTGACCACTCATCTTATTCAAAAAAATTGTGCAAAATATCACTTTTTTTGCCGTGGCTTTCTTTATTAATAGAAGTTCTTAAAGAATGACTTGAATTTGACAATATTTGCGCAAATTTTTTGAATAAGACGAATGATCAAACTTGGAGCTAAAAAAAGTCAAACGACTTTACAATTTGGATGGAGGGAGTATTAATTATGTCTTGTATTACAAAAGTTATACACAGTTTGCAATTGGCAGTGCAATTTTTAAAAACAAATTTTCACAGACGAGGCTCGAGGGAGGAGGAGGATCTCTCCGAAGACCATAGTACAGTGCTTGGCCACCCAGCGGAGGAATTGAATTGGAGGGAGAGCCGGAGAGGAGCAGGGTAGGCAGGCTTCGCCAGAAGACCAAGTACCAGCCCGAACAGTTTCAATGCTAGCAGTATTTGGGTGGTCCACAAAATTCCATCAGTAGTTTGCAGCAACCATTTTGCATGTGTAAATTAAACAGTCAAAAGCTTATCACTCACAGGAAGGAAAAGGCAGGCTAAATTTACAATGAAGGAACTACCTCCCAGGGATCCATTTTCTGATTTCTATTGATTCATCAATAGCTCATCGAAAACATCACTCAACGGTTCCACTGGGGCAGGACCTTCATGATTTCCATCCAACAGAAATCCGTTCACGGGACTTGCTGTTAGAGCTTGCTGAGGAGAGATATTTATGGACCAAAATGTTCACCGGACTGTTGTAAAAGTGTAAATGAGCATACGTATAGCAGTGCACAAACATAGCCTTTATTTGTTATTCAGAGAACTCTAGCCATTCAGGCATAAGGTATTTGAGACAAGAAAACGTGTCAGTATACTCGTTACACAAGAAGAAGCCGTGTCATTCAACAAGGCTCAGCAGATAGACAGACAGAGCTATCTATTAGAGGATGCCAACTGGATCTCGATATTGTCAATTAGTCTGACCTTTCCGAACCAAGCCGCGACACAAATTACACAAGGGCAGTCCATCCTCTCCACTGGCACCAAGCTTTCTTGATCCACAATCTGCATTGACACCAAATGAAGGTCGATTTGATTTGAATCAATAAATATGGAATCACTTGATCATATCATGTTGCCAGAGATGGTTATATATATTCTTTATCAGAATAACCTAATCAAAACAAGTACTAGTAGTCATCATACCAGGTCAGCACTGGGTTCTCATAACAAAAAAAAAAAGGGTCTAGTTGTAGTGAATTCTGCCATCTGAGGCAATAAATTTGCAAGATGTCATGCAGATTTCAGTAGTATCCTCCCAAGGGGATCCAGCAGCACTATACTACTATAAAAAGAAAACAGTAAGAAGAAAAACCATGATGAGTGAGATAATAGAAAACTCAACCACTAATAGAAGACCTATGAATGGTAGTTTTGTTCAGGAGCAGCACAGAGACATAGTAGAACATTACCTCAACAAAATGAACCTGACCACCAGCTTCAGTAAGTGTCTGCACTATTTGATCTTTTTAATTGTTGGCTATGATTGTTTCCATTGAAGGCAGTGGTTCTAGCATCCACCTGTGATCTATTAATTGATAACGCCTAACAAAGGAATGACCACAGTTAACAGCCAGGTTTATCATGAGAAGGTACAAAGATGTTTACAAAAGTTAGTTTACTACATTCATCCTATGTTGTGCCTCCGAAAGTAATCCATATGCAGCAAAACTTTATTAGCAAACAAATCAAATTGTTAAGTTTTAACAATGAAACAACAAAGCTACAATCATCTTCTGATCTATAGCATGGAAGCAACACCACAGGGAAGGGTTATATAGTGCATGTGAAAATCAAAATAATGAGTAACATTTTCAAAAATATGATTTCTTCTAGAAAATTTGCATACAGTCGATGACCACATTATGGACTAAAACCATCATGTTTGCATTTGCAGATTAACTCTCATTATTCCTTTCTTATCTAATTCTATGAAGTGCCTTAAGATTGCTGTGATGATAAACTGACAATTAACTCCCATTCTTCCCTTCTAATCTAGCTCTATGAACTGCCTTAAGATTGCTGTGATGATAAATTAACAATAACTTGGGTCTGCACAAGGACAGAGAAGCAAAACGGCAATAGCAATCAATTTAATATCCATCTTAACTTATTTCTGCAGCTCTTTAGGTATATTCAACAAATACTTCTATCAGAGTACTATACAACCATGGCTACTGCAGGAAAGCTTCTTCCAATAAAAGACCTGAGGGGGTAAACATCTATACCTACTAATAAAGAGAGAAAATTTCCGTCGTCCACCCAAAATTTTCGTCCAACCTGCCTTGGTTCCGTGGTTTGGTCGGTTTCCATGTCCGGTCCTATATACGATAAGCATACGATTTGATCCAGCCTGCCAAATCCGGTTAGGACTCTAAGGCCAGCACGGGATGCGTGCCAAAGCACTCGATCTAGGCCCATGGCACCGGACGTGCCCGCAACGGACTCAAATACATAAACGTGCAAAAATAATTCCTATTACTATCCGTCGACTGACAGCATACCAGCACTCAAGCATGCTGTGCTGCGCGGCACGAAGCGAGCTTGCTGCCGTGCGACTTACGTGTGCGTGCTACACTTGCTCTGAGCGTTCCTAGCTTGACGTCATGTCTACGCAATGTACGTTCGTTTTCTATTGAAAAGTAAATAAGAATACTTCTCAAATACATATCCAAGGGGGTGTCTTAGGCTCCCAACGGCCAACAACAATTACCTTATTATCTTATTTTACACATATATCGGATGGTCAAAATAAATACAATTAAATGCTAAAAAATACATGTTACTGCCTATACCAACCACTATAAAAGAGCTCATTTAAATTCTTAGCACTTCTATATAATAAACAAATATTCCAACGCTAAGTTTTTGCTGCAATTTTTATGTTAATTAGAAATATACGAAGGCAAAATTCTTAAATTTGGAAAAAAAAATCCAATTAAATATAACAAAATAAGCAAGTCATTTTTGTTGATTGAGCACCGCGTGATACAGATCCCGTGGCAACGCACGGGCACTTTTGCTGTCCGTCGTCCAACCTTCTCTATACGAGTCCACATCTATACGAGGCGTCCAGCCTTCTCTATAGGAGTCCGTTTTTTTTCTCTGAACCACAAAACCTACCAAACCACCTTGCTCTCTCTGTAGAGGCTTTGAAGGTAGTTTTGTATTTTTTTCGACCGAGGAGAGAAGACTGGACTGCCACGTACTGGACTACGTACTCATATCTCCTGTTCTTTTTTGAACATTATTATATTCTATTCTTTGATTTTTTTTTGAACTGACTTCCACATCTTATGAAGTTAAGATTTCTTATTTTTCCATATGTTCTCATTTATCCTGACAATTGGTGTCTAATTTTAGCGACACACTAAGAGCCAATGTCTTAACAAAAATAATAATGAAACTTTATTTGCCATGACCTCCATTTACACATGCATGTAACCAATTGATTTAATATCTACATGAAAAACATGGTACTAATTGAAATAGTTTATGCATACATGGTGCATAATCTGATCGGGTTAGAACACATCACTCTGCATACATAGCTTACAATCTGAGATAGAAGGAGTAACAAATTATATATTCTTTTCATCGAAAAAAGTATTTATTTGTCCCGTTGCAACGCACGGGCATGTTTTTCTAGTATATAGTAAAAAAAAGGTTCATTGCCAAAACAAAATGCAGCTTCCAATAAAAGACGGACCTTCTCCCTATCCTCGCGTGACAGATTTACATTGCGAGAGCTCATGGCAAGACCATCAGCTTCACGCACTATTTCTGAACCAACTATCTGTATGGCAAAATCGAGATCACGAACCTGAAAACAGCAAGAGCTTGTATCAGTAACAGGAATCAAATAAGAATCAAATAAGCTTGATCTGAGATAAATAGCTAGGGCATATTATATGGCAACCAAGGTGGCGAGCAGCGTGTTCGATTATAGGAGTCACATACTAGGATTAACTTCACCGACATCACTGTTGATTGCGTCAAGGGTCAGGGGAAGAATATTGTGATGCTCCACGGCACAACCATCATCATGGTACAAGTTTTCCTTCCCTTTTTGTTTTGTGTCCAGGCATCCTACCGTGAGAACTGGGTATCGCCTGGACACAACATTCTCCCCTATCCTTGATGCAATCACCAATGTCAATTCCATAGATCCTTTTTGTTTAAGATGATTCCATTGATCCTGGCACACAGCTGTTACTGGAAGCGCTGAGTGGCTTCGGAGAATGCCCACAAGCTGATCTTCAGTATTTGATCCAGCTACACTCTCACTCATAATAATCCCTCTGGATGTTCAGCAATCGAAGCTCATGGAAGAAAGCAAGGTCACAAGATTCACATGAACATAGGCAGAAGAGCAGACGCAAGAGGTATTTTTTGTGGCACTGCAGGCCTGCAAGGTTTTCTCACCTTTTCACTCTATTCAGCACAATGGTTACATTGGCTTAAATAACACAAACACGGACACTCTGAGCCACACTCGGCCAAGCACTCCATGGCTTGCCCACTAATCACCTCCGTGCAACCTGAATGCAAGCCAAAACTAGCATGCAGAGCACCACTGACCAACACATGGCCTGGATGGTAGCTATCTGATCCACTCTTCATGCCAATACAATACGCCATGGGTCTGGGTCCACTTGGCCACAACTCAACCTGCCAGGCTTTCTGCACCTAATCACCAATACATGCAGATTATGGCCTTCTCTAATCAAGATCAAGCTTAACTCAACAATGGTACTACAGATGACAGACTGCACCTGTATAATCGTTGCTCCTTAAAGAAGTATAACTGTCTAGAGCAGCACCAAATAGGCACTATTGTGCTCATCATCATTGATTGCACGAGTTCTCCCGGTGGCGTTCGTTCAGGGCAAACTCTGACAAAAGGAAACAAACTAGAGAGCCAAAAGAATACTATTCTCAACAGTTGTATCATAGCCTACTTTGTTTTCACTTTCCTTTCTTAAAAATAACTTCATTTTCACTTGTTAAGAAAGGTTGTCCTTTTCGCATATATGTACTAGGTAGAAACAGACAGTTGCCGATTGTGTAAGTAAGAAATGTGCATGTATAAATCAATAATGTCAAGGTAGTTACCATCCGGCAGATGACGCGCCACTGCTGATAATCCTTCTTCCCAAACACAGCGACTTCCGGCTCAACGATGTTGAACAGCTTGGCGACCACGGTGGCCACGCCGCGGAAGAAGACAGGCCTGAAGCTCCCGCACAGCCCCTTCTCCAGCTGCTCCACCCGAATCCACGTCTCGTGCGCATGCCCACAGGCGTCCTCCAGACACGACACCGCGCCCCCGAACGCGGAGGGGCGGTCAGCGCCGCCACGGACGTAAAGGTCCGGGGCTCAGAAGACTGCGTCGACGACCCCGGTAGCACCCAGCTTGCGGAGGTCGCCAGCAAAGTCGGAGGGGTAGGTGGCGAGGTCCTCGGTGGGGGTGAACTGGCTGGGGTTGACGTAGATGGAGACGACGACGGCGACGGGGCCGGCGGAGACTGCCACGGCCGCGGAGACGAGCGAGAGGTGGCCCTCGTGGAGGAAGCCCATGGTGGGAACTAAAGTGACGGTCCTTCCCTATGCGCGGCGGCGGGACGACCACGCACGCATTGCCACCTTGTCGCGGATCACCTCTGGCTCATGTATTGCCGCCACCGCCGCCATGGGTGATACCTGTTGAAAAAACCATTACATACGGTTCAAATCCAAAGTACATGTTTCTTTCCCTTTCAGATTTTTTTTTTTTTTTTAACTTTTTTTAAAGAAAACTATTTTTAACCCGGTTTTAAAAGATTTTTCGAGAATAACCCTTTTGACGCTGGGCCGCACCGCAAATAAGGCGACTTTTTGCATGGTGCAGCGCATGTTGCATGCGCTGCTGCTGCGGCGTGGCCGACGCGTGGCCGGCGGCCACGCCGACATGGCAGCTCCCACCGCGCCCCCAGAGATCAAAGCCGCGGCGGCCGCCGCCAGCGCTCATCGAAGGCGCTGGCGCGCCGCGCTCGATATGCGGCGCCGGCAGGCCTCACATATTCAGTCCCGAGTGGAAGAGGCCTCACAAACTCTCTCGGTCTCGCTCTCTCCCTCTTGAGCCCGAGTGGAAGAAAAAAAAAAAAAAGCCCGGCGCCGCCCGCTTCTCCTCCCGCCCGCCGTCGGACCGGCCTCGCCGCCGGTGCCCCTCCCTCCGGCCGACGCCGCGCCCCATCTTCTCACGGCCGCGCCGCGGGCGCCCGAGGCGACGCCCCGCCCCCGCCCACCAGCGGCCGCCCGCGCCGCCGCTGGGGTTTACAAACCGCCAGCCGGTGCGCTTTGTTGCCGCCGGCGCCGCCGCCGGGCGCCCGGTGCCGACGCCGCTGCCCCTCGTCCGGCCCGCCGCCGCCGCCGCGGGTTCCTCCGCATGGTGGGATCGAGCCGCCTCCACCTCCACCTCAATCCCGCCGCGTGCGGCGGCCCTCCATTCCTACTCGCCCGCATCGTCCTCCAACCGCCGTTGCCGACCTTCATCCCCAATGGTGGGCTCGAGGCGCCCCCGTATTCCGGTCGGTGGTGGTAGCCCCGATTCCCGCCCGCATACACCGCGGTGTGGTGGTGTATTCTGGCGCGTCGCCGCTTCATCACCGTCGTCGGCTTCCACTAAATCGCCGCCAAGGTAATACATTGTCGTCTTGCTAGGAATATTATCGCCTATAGTAATTGTGGTTCTTAGGAAGTTAGGGTAGTTAGTTGTAGCTAAACTTATTTGGATAGTTAGGGTTAGGTATATTTAGTTAGTTTGTTGGATATTTCGTTTTAGCTAAATTTAGTATGGACCGTAGATTTCACTAGTTCCATGAAATGATCAAGTGTGTGTCGAATGTCTTTGTAGATGGATTGTTGTGTCCGAGTGTTGTACGGTGGGACCATTAGGAAAGAAGATGGTACGGTAGAGAATATGGATGAAGAAGTGGAATGGTTTGATGAGCCCCTAGATTCATGACCTTTGTGACCGTTTGAAGGTGAAGTTTGGCGGTGATTTTACACTTTGAAGGGTAGGTTTGGGTTTAAGGGAAGACTAGGGCTCACTATGTGTTTGTGCCATTGGTGAACCCTTCTCAATGGACCCGATACATTAGGGTGGTGCAAAGTTCAAATGTGGCCATGGCGGAGGTGTTTGTTGAGAATGGTTACGGGATTTTGGATGATGGTGGTGGTGAGGCGGCATTTGGGGCGAGAGCAGGAAGGAACGGACATGGATTTGGACGGTCGGGTGACACGTGAGCGATTGCATGAACATCCCGTAGGTTTGCGGACGGATGACTTTGATGTGGGGACTATGAGCGGGAAGAGGCCGAGGAGGTGGAGGTGGAGGAGGCAGAGGTGTATGAGGACGATGAGGGCGGCAAAGTGATTCGGATGATTCTGATGATGATGAGGGAGTAGCCACGATGATCGGTCTTGACATCGGTCCTTCATGTCATGCCGACCCATGGGAGATTGGTACATGATTTGCCGGAGGATGATAGACCATATGACTCTTGGGGTAGGATCAGCGAACCACAACATCACGCGTTCCACCACCGTAGTACACGGTGAAGAGCTACGACAATTGAGTCGAGAGGAAGTTCCAATATCAAGTGTTCAACTATAGGGATGTTAGCATGACTCATATGGCGGTTTGTGATAGCGGTCTCCTACGTGTAGAGGCATGGTGCACAATGAGAAGGACCCAATTCTTAGGAAGGGTATGATGTTCAAGTCAATGTTAGAGATGAAACTCTTCCTACAAGACTATGCTGTGCATCACCATCGGCCCTACCGCGCCACACATTCAAATAAGGAGTTGAGGTATCATATCCAGTGTAGGAGTAGGGATCATACATGCCCTTGGAAGTTGCGTGCACGGAAGAATCAGTATGATAGCCTATTCCCCACTCTGAAGGAACAAGGCCATACTGCGCTTGAACACCACATTTGCAAAAAGACGGGCAAAGGACGCGGGGGTGTGGGGTGGCGCAGGGGCGAGGGGTGGCACGAGGGCGGCAAGCCAGCCTCGCGAGGGCTATGAGCTCGTCCAATCTTGAAGTGTCGCCATCATCATCCACATTTTGGGTCGCCTCCCACTCGGCCTTGGCACGGCACGCATGCTCTATCTTCCTCTCCCTCTCCTCCCTCTCAAAGATCGGCTATCCTCCTCCTTTCCTCTTCCTCCCCTCGCGCCTTCTCATCACCGCTGCTTCTTCAACTCCTCATGCCTCCGTTGAAACCCCTCGCCATAAACTCCTTGAGGCCTTCCAAGTATTTCTTGTTCTCCCCACCGACCTCAAGGTCGATCCACCGCTCAAAATCACAGAGTGGTGGTGGGGTCAAAAAAAAAGAATTGTCACAAAAGCAAATATATAATCATAGAAATAAATAAACCAAAATGAATACACACACCATGAGATCTAGGGCGTTGTATCGGGCCAGGCGTCCATTTGTAATTGGCACACATCCAATACTTCCGCATGTAGATTTCCTCATCCTCATCATCCTATTCTACTTTGCAAGGATCACCACACCAGCAATTGGGCCTTGGAACACCCGGTGGGAGAGGCTTATGCATATAGGGATCACCCGCAAACGAGCATAACTACCTCACGAAAATTTGATGCAAAGTGTCAATTCAATGCAATATTGTCATTACGGTATCATATTTGATGAATAAAAGATAAAAACTAGGTCTAACGATTACTCTAACACCAATCCATCATACAATTGCATAAACCATCTTAAAAATAAACAAAATCAATCACAACAACATGTACGTGTCATGGTTGTCATGTGTGCTTGTCCACAAATTTGGCTACTCTTGTCTATTGCTTGAACACAAATTAAAAACAACACAACACAAGAAATTACCTCTTTGTACCACGCCTCGGCATTCTTTTCGGAGTTGGGGATGGAGGGGAGTGCGCCGGCGGTTGAAGGCCACCACAGATGGAGGGCGCCCGGCGTCGACCAACGGGCGGCGAGGCACCGCGCCGGGCGAGGTCCCCGGGCGACGGGCGAGTGCGCCGGCGGTTTTTCTTACTCACCCAACGTAAAAAGAGAGCGAGAGAATGAGAGACTTCGGGGCGGGGCTCGGGCGATGAATATGTGAGGCCCCGCGCCGAAATCGAGGCCTTGGCGCCCGCGCCTTGATGAGCGCCAGCTGCCGCCGCGCTTTGATCTCAAGGGCGCGCGGTGGGAGCGCCACGTCGGCGTGGCCAGCGCCTTGGCCACGCGTCGGCAGCCCCTGCCGCGCAAGGCATGCAAGGCGCGGCACCATGCAAAAGCCGCTCGCCGGCTGCGGGCGCGTCAAAGGGTTATTCTCGAAAAAAATCTTTTAAAACCGGGTTAAAAATAGTTTTTCTTTAAAAAAAGGGTTAAAATTAAAAAAAAAAAAATCCCCTTTCACAACTATAAAACACAATAATAATATTAATTTGGTGTCATAATATTTATATTATTTTCTACAAATATAGTTAATCTCTTTCGTAATTATAAAGCACAATAATATAAAATACTTTTTTCTACAAATATAATCAAAACTTAAATAGTTTGACTTAAGAGATGTTGATATCAAACATCAACGTGTTAGTACTTGACACCAAAAGCAGAGAGCAAAGGCTGAAAAGAACAAAAATGAGCCGAGTTGCCCCTCTCTCTCCCTCCTCAAGAGTTGGTATTTACAAAAATGTCACTATAAGCTTACAAATGTGTCTAATGGAGCTTGTATTTACAAGAATGCAACCAAGTACTACAAATGACATCTAAACTTATATGGTGAACTCCGAAGTTGTACAATTGAACCTAATAATAATGGGGTCACCAACATATAACAAACCCCCAACAAGAGATAATTTTAAAAGTTGATGGTGTCTGTCAAGTCTACAAATGGTGTATGACCTTCATTATTTTGCATAGTTTCCATTATGATGAAACTGAACACAAAATTTATCTCTAGTATATATCAAAAAATAATCTCTGAAAGTGGTCGAATTTAGCAGGCACAATACATGTACACAAACATAATTAGATCAGATTTTAATACAAATAACCAATTAGCTTAAGTTAGATTGCATGGACGGGTCCAGCTGGATGCATGGGTATTCCCAGGAATACCGAAGAGCAAAAAAAATGTATATGTTTGATATATGTATAATGTATGATGGGATCCCATGTATGATATATTGGTTTTCAAGTCGTCGCCTAGGCGTCCAAATCCTGGAGGCGTCCCCATCGCCACGAATGAGGAGGCGAGGGAGAAGAAAGAGGAACAGTAGAGGAGGACCAGCAGGGTTTGGGGGAAGGCCAAACTCCCATCTCCGCACCAACGGCTCCCATGGCCATGGCAGCTTCCTCACCGGCGAAGTGCAGAATTAGTGATGTGAGGGGCAGCAGCAGGCCACAACAGCACTCGATCTGCATAGAGTGGAGAGAGATCTGCAAGGGAGCCGCATGGGAGAAGGGGAGGGGAAGCGGCAGGGAGGACCGGAGGAGAGGTGCCGGCAAAAGAGATGTCAACGGAGGGGGGCAGAGAGAGAGAGAGAGGTGGCACCTGATAGAAACAGCAGCAACAAAGATCATCGCGGCGGTGGCCCACCAGCCCTCCTCGCCGGAAAGCGAGAGGGGGCGAGAGGCGGCACCTTGAAGGGTTACTGCCAGTGCTCTGCTCGGTGGTCTCTATGCTTGGGCTCTTTAGTTTTTTTTTTTTGTTCTTTTTTTATTTATTTTTTTTTTCTACTTTCTTCACACACCGCAGCACCTAAGTTCTTCGTGCTCATTTAGTCAATCACCTAGTCGATTCAATCTCTAGGCTTGTGCTTTTTAGTTTTTTTTCTTGTTCTTTTCTTTTTATTTTTTTTCTACTTTCTTCACATTGCAAAGACTGAAGTTTTTCATAACAGCTTGGACTCTAGGGCGTTATAGGGAGGTGAATGCGTCGTCGTCGCTTGAGTCTACGGTGAGGATCGAGGATGGCCTGCGCGACAAAGATCGCAAGTTCGCAACAGCACGAGCACGACGAAGAGGGTGAGGGGCACGGGGCTAGGGTTTGGGAGATGTGGTGAGTCACGCCGGGATGGGGAGGGGAGGGGAGGGAGGGAAGGGGATGCGCGTTACATGTTCCTGGGTCCCACCTATCGGTGCAAAACACCGTAGTCGGGATGGTGATCACAAGGGGTGGTTCTTAATTTGTTTTTAATTTGCTAACATGCCCGTGGGCAGACAACCAATTTTTTGTATTAAAAACATACTAATTGCACAATAAGACAACAATAATGTGAAATTAAATATTGATGTTCTGAAATTGGCTTGATATTATTAATCTACTCCGTAGTGTGCCTGTGCACATGGGACAACTAACTTTTTGTATTAGAAATATGCGGATCGCGTGATAAGATAACAATATTGTGCTGACGTTAAAGTGATATTTAATTCTAAAAGCGAAAGTTCATGAAATTAATACCCTCAATCTAACGGAAAATGGACCAATGCCTCAGGGGCACGGTGAGGACACATGTTGCACCCACAACATAGTAAAGCCTCCTATCTGACACTGACTGTACAGAACAAAACTCATATCAATTTCAAATGGTAGTTTTATGTGATGAGATAAAAAAATTTGTTTGGCCATAGTAAAGCCTCCTATCTTGAAAGATTTGCTTAGTGACAATTTTCATACAAGATCAAGTTTCTCGTGAAAATATTGTAGCACAGACATAGACCCGGCCTAAAGGTCTAGAGGGTGCCAATCTTATCTGTTTTGTTTTTCACATTTCAGTTTGTACCATGGGCAGTAAATTAATGTCATGGAAACATACTCTAGTGTGTGAGACAATGTTTCAAAATTCTGTTGTGTTAAAATTATGGTTTCTGAAATGGTTGACACATTTATTTTGTCTACGTACAGGTCAAATAAGAACTTGCTTGGTTGGATTGCTACAAAATGGAGGTAACTACAAACAAAATGTGCTATATTGATCGGACTCATTGGTAGTTAACCAAGCAAATTCAGTTTATCATGGTGTAGATTGAGAAACCTGAATGCTACTCGTCAACAAACTGAAAACCTGAATAGGCATATGCATACTATTCATCGTCGGACAATACACTGAGAAACTGAAAAACCTGAACAGAGGCATATGCGTAATGAAACGAACCTCCATGAGCTGATGCACCTTGCAGGCCATCAGCAGCATCTGCTTGTACTCCGATCCTTGTGTCTCTCCATCCACAGCATATGCATCACCTCCACTTGTTGAGGCCAGCCCCAACGCGACAGGGTGGCGTGTGGCCTCGAGCTCCACGTCTGCTTCCGAGCTCCATGTCAAGCAGAACAGATGCCTCGCAGGGTGTCAGATTGTCTTGCAGAGGAGCCGGCTGCTTCGTCTGACCAAAAGTTGAAGCACCCGGCTAGCCGAGCGTTGCAGACTTGGGGCAACAAAAAGACACTGGAACGATTCTCGTATCGTGGGCCATAGTGACAACATCGTCTGCTGCAACGCTGAACCAGGCTCATATGCAACTGTAGCCAGCGTTGGGTAATGAAGTTGCTTCAATTTTTTTTTATCTACCTGGCTTTTGACTTTTGCTTAAGGCTAACATCCGTGCTGCCTGCGTTGGGGAAGGCCTGATGCGGCTTGCACACCATCAAGTACATGTTCAGTTAACTGCACTCCATCATCAGCACCTTCATCTCCTTGCCCGCAAAATGCGGGCTGAACCTCTGGACAAGAAAGCAGAAAAAACATGATGCAGTTCACTGTCCAAACAATCCGAATCCGTAGCAAAAGATATGCTGCACTTCACTTTTCCTATACCAGCCTCTTTCTACAAATTCCTTCCTTGTCCAGTCCAGAGGTTCAGCCCGCGTGAAGGTTACACCGAAAACGGACAGAACAGGAAGGCACGACTACGCTTCAGCGTGACGCAGCGTGACGCTCATTGTTCCTGTGAGTTGGACAAGGACAACGACGCTGCAAGATTCACCACCAGTTCATTCACTGGCCAACCTTTTTCTCACTGACCCAAGACACGAAAAGAACCTAGGAGTATTCCCTATGGAGGAAAAACATCCCATGATCGAGGTCCGAGTGGAGTGGACTAGCATGGTGCGCCGCGCGTCACGATGTAGCTAGCCCACCCGTAGGCCGTAGCCCAACTGATTTGGCGCGCGTCACACCACACTCGCGAGAACGCTGGTCCAATCCCAAATTCCCATCGTGTTCGTGTTCCAGTCCGGGCATATGATGCGGCACATGGTTTGGCCCGTATTCCACTCTCACTCGTGACCAGAAAAAGGTTCGCTTGCAATTACAGACCAGCTGAAAATCGTGCGGAACGGGAACCGCGCACCGTTGGTACACTACACGGCATGGTTAGCAGCAGCGGTTGCCGGATTCACCGATCCAATTTGTCCGGCCGGCCAGTCTTTTCCTGGAGACCAGTGAAACCCGACAAAAATACCTAGTTTCCTACGAGAGGAGCACGCACGCGACGATCATCGAGATTCGAGTGGTATATGATGCGCCTAAACCATCGCTGATGATAGCTTAGGTGGCTGGCTTTGAATTGATGATAGGTGGCGCATACGGCCGAAAGTAGAGCCGCGAGGTTGCTTCGGGATTCCGATTCGATCGGCGAGTGGACGTATGGTAGGTGAGACAGCGAGCACTAGGCGCAATCTCTCATCTGTGGAGCAAATATATGGAGCAATGAGTGGTGTAGATCGCAGTGCGTGACTCTTCAAAATTGAAAAGTAACCTGCCTGTTTTACAGACGACTAGACTAACCAAGAGAGAGAGAGAAAAAAAAAGAAACAATTAGTGACGCAAATATGATCCTTGATGCGTACTACTACTACTACCAGATAGAAGAGTACGTGTTTGTTCATCTTAGTGAAGCGAAATGATATGCATGGTTGGGTGGCACAGACGCGTCACCGCCCAGGTATCATCAACTGTGGGTGGTTCAGTGACGCAGCGACGCAACACACTATTTGGTCACCAAACTGGTTGGGTTTTTCGTCACGAGCGAGACAGTTTAGATTGGTCTTTGTAGTTTACGAGTGAATGATTGCCCGAGAGCAGGTTCTAAGCTGTTCGTCGATCGATCGGATAAGCTGACGAGAATCGTATACTATAGTATTCTGCAGAAAGCAGCCCAAGGGGGGCTGCCAGCTTTGTTATCCGGACCGGAGACGTCTCCTTTTCTGTGTAGCTTTGTCTTTGTCTTTGTCTTATATACTAACGAAACGATGCGATTACGATCTTCTTTTGATATCCCATCGTACCATTGCTCTTGACGTTCATAATTTCGTTTTTGGACGACCGACCTGAAGCTCTTCTTTTCAGCAAAGCTGAAGCGTGGTGTACTACCTGAGTAGTTAATTAACCGTTAAAAAAGATGGATCTTTAATGGGATCTTCTTGGAAATCTACTCCTAAAGGTAGACCTGAATACAGTCAATAGTCAATGCCAGTAGTTGTACACATTCGAATTTGTCTGAGCGGTAGAAACCAGAGTGTTGTTGACCGATTGTGTCGAGGTAACTTAGGGGTGTTTGGTTACAAAAGTCCTAAGACTTTTTAGTCCCAAGAACTATTAAAAAGTCCCTACAAGAGAGTCTTTTTGACTAATAAAGAAAAGTCCCAATAAGTATTCTCCCTATTTGGTTACTAGGGACTTTTTAAAGTTCCCGCACTAAAAAGTCCCTCAAACCAAACAGCCCCTTATTTGTCCACATGCGTAGTCTGTGTAAAGATAAAGATATTGTGAATTCTGAAAGCCACTCCAAGATTTTTATTTTGTGTGGGAATTACTCCATGATTCCAACCACATCCACGGAGATGTGTGGCGCAGGCAGGCGGCTACAATATTCTGCTTGCTCTCCGTCCAGCGGTGGAGAGAGACTTGGCGGTCGGCCGGTCCTCCGCATCCGACGCCGCAAACCAAAAGCGCGCCACGTCCCGCCCGTCTCCTCCGGTTCGCCGCATCTCCGCCGCTCGAAAATTCGTGAGGTCTTTCTCTCAGATGCGGCGCATGCCGAAGTTCGTTGCTGCTGACTGCTGACCGGCGCATGCACGTGTCTCCGCTCGGAAGTCATCGGGCCCGGGCGGTGCTCGGCGTGGCGGGCGGTGGTGGCGACGCATGCATGGATCTATCCGCGCTTGCCTGAATGTTGTGTTTGTGTATGGAATGTACAGCTGGTTGGAGATGCGCGTACGTTGTTGAACTCGTCCAAGCTACGGAGAGTCCGCTTCGTCGGCATCAGCCAGGCTGTATGGCTGCTGGGTAGGCTAGCGGCTAGTACACTAGTACAAGGGCTCCGACGTACGCGCATACGTACGCACGCACGCAAGTCAAGTTTCGCGTGGATGCAAGCTAGGCATGTAAAATGCCGTTCGTGCATCAGTTGGTGGCTGCCCGTTTGTTTAACCGGCTCACGCTTGCTTATTTGGTGCAAAGACAGCGTCAATGTGCCGTACGTACGTGTTTTCATTCTCCATCCAAAGAGACAAGTAGGGATGAAAACGTCCGTAGAAATCTTCTTTTACGGTTTTCTTTTCTCTGTCGTTTTTAATTACCACATCGATCTCCCGGCCCACCAGCAAGGCGTTGTTGGTAGCTGTTGGTCGACTTTCTGCTGCCCCCACAGTCCACAGACACACTGTTTGTCCCGTGAAATGCTTTTAAGCGCCGCTAGGCGTTTGGACGTACTACTCCCTTGCCTTTTTGTATGTTCAAACTCGTGTGCCCATTTGCAATGCCGCTTGCTATACGAACCCGGCTTTCCGGCTTTTGAATTCGTGGTACCAGTCTCTACCATCATAGCTGTGACGACGACGCGGTCCGTACGTATTCATCTGTGTCGAGGTCAAGCCACGCATTATTAGATTATAGGCACCAATAAAGAAACCGATCGTACGATTTAATCGTATCATATCTTTTCTCATTTTGTTTTGTTATTTAAGTACCGCTGCCTACAGATGAATAGAGAAGTATATACTAACGATTCAATTGTTTTCCAACTCAGCTTTACCAGACGATGGTACACAACCTCCTCCTCTCTTCTGCCCGTAGAACGAACCCACAAACACGTCCTGGTTCTTCGAGGCCAGACCGGGTAACCTTCGATATTTTTCCAAAAGAAATCCTGAGACGAAGACCAAAAACATGTTCCACAGCTCATTCAACCACGTCAACGGTTTCTTTTTTTTTTCCCCAAAAAAAGGAGAGAACGAATCCCGTCAAGAACGGCTAGTCCGCAGCCCAGCCCAACAGCCCAAGCGAGCCCGAACCCAGACCTCCTTCCCTGCAGCGGGTTTGCGGCCCTGCCCTGGCAATGCCATCCGTCCGCCCGCACCACCAGCCACCCACAACCCCACCTGAAGAACGCCGTCCCGTCCCCATAAACTCTCTCCTCTACTTTCCCCATCCCCTCCTCTCCTCTCCAATCTCCCATCCCATCCCATCCCATCCTCCGCCTTCCTTCCCTTGCACACCCCGCTGCTCCTCCCCAGATCGGCAAATCCGCCAGCACCTACCCCCGCGAGCGTCGCGCGTCCCGGATGGCCACCGCCTCCTCCGCCCGCCGCGGGTTCCGTAGCATGGGCCACTCCCAATCCTCCCTCTCCAAATCCGGCCCCTCCTCCTCTCCACCTCGCCGCAGCAGGTCGCTCTCCCCATGGCGCCGCCGCCGCCGCAGCAGCAGCAGCTGCGGCTGACCGCGCCGATGCAGATCGCTGCGGAGGACAGCGGCAGCGGCAGCGCCTCCTCGTTCGCGCGGATGCAGGTCGCTGCGGTGGACAGCGGCAGCGCCTCCTTGTTCGTGCCGCCCGCTCGGGACTACACCCAGGACCTCCCCGACGAGATCCTGGCGCTCGTCTTCGCGTCGCTCTCGCCCACCGACCGCAACGCCTGCTCCCTCGCCTGCTCGCGCTGGATGGAGGTGGACGCCACCACCCGCCACAGGCTCTCCTCGACGCCCGCGCCGCGCTGGGCAACGCGGCGCCCGCGCTCTTCGCGCGGTTCACGGCCGTCACCAAGCTCGCGCTCCGCTGCGCGCGCGGGTCGGGAGCCGACAGCCTCTCCGACTACGGCGCCGCGGCGGTGGCCGGCGCGCTGCCCTCGGAGCGCCTCGCCAGGCTCAAGCTCCGCGGCCTCAGGCAGCTCTCCGACGCCGGGCTCGCCTCGCTCGCCGCCGCCGTGCCAGCGATCCGCAAGCTCTCCGTCGCGTCCTGCACCTTCGGACCCAAGGCATTCGTCGCCGTGCTGCAGTCCTGCCCCCTCCTCGAGGACCTCTCCGTCAAGCGCCTCCGCGGCCTACCTGACACGGCCGGCGCCACCAATTCCGTTGCCGAGGACATCAAGTTTCCGCCGGCTCTGTCCCTGCGTTCGGTTTGCCTCAAGGATCTATATATAGCGCTCTGTGTTTTGTGCCGCTTCTGGCGTCCTCACCAAACCTCCGCACGCTCAAGATACTGCGCTGCTCTGGCGCCTGGGACCTGCCATTGGAGGTCATCACTGCACGTGCTCCTGGCCTTGTTGAGCTTCACCTTGAGAAGCTGCAGGTTGGCGACCGTGGCCTCGCTGCGCTTTCTGTCTGTGCCAATCTGGAGGTTCTGTTCCTTGTCAAGACCCCTGAGTGCACTGATTCGGGCATCATCAGTGTTGCCGAGAGGTGCCACAAACTCCGCAAGCTGCATGTCGATGGGTGGCGCACAAACCGGATTGGGGATTTCGGACTCATGGCTGTGGCGCGAGGATGTCCAGATCTGCAGGAGCTCGTTCTGATTGGGGTCAACCCCACTGTGCTGAGCCTCCGGATGCTTGGTGAGCACTGCCGGTCGCTGGAACGCCTCGCGCTTTGTGGGTGTGAAACTGTGGGGATGCTGAGATCATTTGCTTGGCTGAGCGCTGGGCTGCGCTCAAAAAAGCTCTGCATCAAGGGTGCCCGGTGTCAGATCGTGGGATGGAAGCACTGAATGGGGCTGCCCCAGTTTAGTCAAGGTGAAGCTGAAGAGATGCCGTGGAGTATCATACGAGTGCGTTGAGAACCTGAAGGTTACTAGGGGGAGTCATTTTCCATCAGCTTGGATATTATGTTGGAGCATGATGCTGGGAGCGCTAGTGAAAATGGTGTGCAGGAGAATGGGCAGGCACAGATTGTTGAGCTGACCGATCAAATGGCAGGCATGGACCTTCCGACCAATGCCGCTGGTGCACAATCATCGACTCATACCGTTAACAGGATGAGGAGTGTCATGTCAGCGATCCGGCGAAGGTTTGGCAATCCTCCGCCACCATGATGTGAGATGGAAGCTAATGAACTGTTTTTTACAGCTTTTATCTAATCACATATTCATGTTTCCTAAGCTTATTTCATTGCAATATCTGGTCCGCCCAAGATAACCGTTTATGGATATTTCTTCATGTTGTTTTTATTGGGCTAATTGCATCAGCACTAGTTTTTCCTATGCTCTATAACCTAAATTTACTCTTGTGTTGCTTCGTTTATCATAAACATGTTCCCATCGTATCTTTTTTTTTACCGCTTCGAGTTGAGAAATTGGGTGCTACAATCTCTATATAAATAAACTACTATCCTGGGACATAGAGGTTTGGTTAGTTGAAGATGGTGGACCAAACCATTGAAATATATGCACATTGGTAATAGTGTAGTGCTGGCTGCAGTTTGAGGTTTGAAGGAAACATGTGTTTGAATTTATATAATTTCGTGTTGCACGTTATCCCAATGAAATGCCTGAAAACAAAAATCCATGATGTATACATGGACGCCATTGCTGCTTTCTGATGTTACTCTTGGATAACGATGTGCTAGTTGTTGCTTAGCAGAGGTGGGTATACTGATAGTGAAGGTTATCGTTACAGATAAACTAGAATGCGTGTATTTGAGGTTGTCTACGTATTTGATGTCTTGCATTGTATACCAATTTAATTTCATTGTAGCAAGTTGAATGGGAACTACATGGCCCAATTTAATTGCAGTGTAGCAAGTTGAACCAGAACTACATGGCCCAATTTAATTTCAGTGTATCAAGTTGAACCAGAACTACATGGCCTCAATGATGCGTGGTACTGCTTCTTGAACCGGATGAGCATTAGGGGCATTGTGAGCATCATTCATTTATGATATTTCTTTCTTTTGAGATGCTAAATTTGTAGCTATTGTTTGTTCATTCCTGTTCGCTTGAACTTTTCAGCCATGGTCAATGTTTTTCTCTTTGTAATAAAACAGTATCAGCATCAGCTGGCTGAGACAGAAACCATTAGCCGAGCAGTAAGCTTATTTCGTAAGGTGTTTCTCCTTTAGTTGCTTTGCCGAGGATTACCGATTACTCGTAATAAAACAGTATCAACATCAGCTGGCTGAGACAGAAACCATTAGCCGAGCAGTAAGCTTATTTCGTAAGGTGTTTCTCCTTTAGTTGCTTTCCCGAGGATTACCGATGACAATACTTTAAGATGAATGTGGGCCTTTTCTGTGTCTCGAATTATTGCAGGATTCCATACGACCAAACTTGATATTATTCAAATGACAGTGGCCGGAAAACTGTACTTGAGTATATTATAACTATATTGAGTTAGAACGATCTTTTGTCAAAGGATGTCTGCCTCAGCAATCAGTGCGTTGTTGGCAAAAAAAGCTGGTGGTTGAGAAGGGAATTAGGTACTTCTGCTCATTTCAGCCTATTGGACTACTCCCTCTTTCCCTAAACAACCTTTTAGTGTTATTTTAAGTAAAGTTTTTCTACTTTGACCAAATTTTTAGAAAAATAATCAATATCTTTCTCTATAAAACACATATAGGTTGATACACCTTAAATAGTTTGACTTGAATAACTCTAGTTTTGTTCTAAGTCGAACCTTATAAACTTTGATCACGTTATAAAAAAATGCACAAACATCTATAGTATTAAACTAGATTCATTAGATATGTCATGAAATATACTGAAATGTATCTTGAAGGTGCATTTAATTGATATTTGTATATGTTAAAAAAATTTACTATAAATTTATTTTTTAGATAAAATTAATTTAGGACAAAGCTAAATAAGCTGCAATTTTGGAGCGGAGGGATTCGAATTTTTTGCTCGTTTTGTCAAGACTAAGGAAAATTGCTAGTGCTCTCAGTTTTCACGGGCAGGTAAGTCATGCTTGTGTTGATAACCATAGGTGTCATACCATGCCAGTTAAGCCTCGAATTATCTTGAGTAAAGGCATGGACTTCTATTTGGAAGCTTATGTATTACTCCTGTGTTGACACTTGCATATTATTACCGTGTTAGTGGCAACAGTTTATAAGTCTATGCTGTAACTCTGCTTGATTGGAGTGCATTGAAGTATGAGTTAGGGCGTACTATCGATCATGGAACCAGAAAGAAACCTCGCTGGAAATTTTATTCTGTCAACTACTAGTAATATAGGAGTAGTATTATATATACTATGCTGAGTTGTTGGTCAAACTAAGACAACAATTAAATTATAAATTAAGCACATCAAGACTGCGTGGGAGCAATGCTAAACTTGTCCCAGGCATAGGAGTGGTTCAGTTTAAAACTTCAGGAACCATGCTCTGCAATTTGTGGACATGAATGAACAGCTACGCCACAGGATCTGCCCACTGCTACTATTGGGCGTAACGCGTGAGCGTGAATGGCGTTGGGGTCTCGTCCGGTGCCCAGATGCCTGGGCAACATTAAAATCAAAACGTGAAGCTTGTCGGGTTTTGTCCAGTTCTCCGCCATTGTGACGTGCTTTCGCAGCTTCACCTCGGATACCCACGGAAATTGGGGGAAGAACCGTCTGTAGTGGGCCTAATTGGGGCTAGTGTTGTCAGCTACAGTATCCATTTATGGTTCTGCACCGAGAAAATGAGCTTTACTGTACTGGTTGCCACTCCTGAAGGTAGGAACACGAATTCACGATCCATTTGAAACTCAGATCAATCGGGACTGTTCTTGGGAGCATCAGGACTGGTGCTCGAGGGAATCACGGACCCGGAGATCGCGGAGATTCTAGCTTGCAGAGAAGGTATGGATTTGGTTTCTGACTTAAACCAGTCATCGGTCAAGCTAGCATCTGATTGTGACAATGTAATTCGAAGTTTGAGAGGCGCGGGGCTTGGTCGGTATGGCCAGGTGGTGCAGGAAATAAAATCAAGAGTAAGCAGCTTCGAATCATTGGTGTTTGCGCATGAAGCGAGGAGATCAAATGTAGATGCTCATGTAATTGCTAGATCCCTTGTTTCCTTTGCACCGTGTCGTTATGTCTGGTTTATGGCGCCGCCTTTTGGCGTTTGTAATATCGTTAACCATAATTAATAAATGTGGTTTGTGCTCAAAAAAAAAAAAAAAAAAAAAATTGAAACTCAGAAAATTCACAAAAAATATATATGTAGCAGCAATTTCATATAAATCCGTTCACAAAAATCCGTTTATTCATCTGTTTCAATCCATTTCTACAGTTACCTGTATCCCAGGCTAAGATACAAGTGAAATGTTATGTTTGTTGAGTGGACCCGGACCACTGCCCAAAACTCTCCTAGTTTGTACGTCCAAGTTCAGTTCGATTGCTCTGTTTAGCTGAAAGTTCGTCCCTGGGTGTGTTTAGATTACCGAATTTTGGGCCGAAATTCCTCGTGAATGGTCACATCGCATTAATCGTAGCACGCTTTCGTTTGTTAGTGGTAAATATTATCCTATCACGGGCGTAAAAGAGCTCAAAAGAATCGCCTCGAATGCATATCTAAACTCGTGCAATTAGTTTTTTTTTTTATTTATCTAAATTTTATAAAGTGGCCGACAAAGATATTTGGGTGCATTAAATATTTCGACGTGAAAAGGATGCTGATAGATATGATGGGAATGCGAAAAATTTTGGAGAAATTTAGAGCTTCTAAACACACCCCCTGTCTATCCTGCATCATCGCCCTTGAGGGCCTTGACGAGATATTTTCTTCCTGCTGATATTTTATACGCGTATCAAATGGTGCCTTTCCGAGTACGGTGACGTGGTGGACCTGGTAGTGGTAATTGTGAGGTGGACATGATATCTGCATTGAATACGCGTCACTTGTGCCGTTCAACCGATCAATGTTGATTTGCTTGCATCCTGTCAAAAAAGTGTTGATTTGCTTGCAAAGGCATACTAAACTAATCCCAAATTTATGCATATCCACCTATATATATATATATATATATATATATATATATATATATAAGTGACACCTCCATCCAATTTACTTGCTTCTTAACGCATCCTTCGGTGAGGTTGTGAGATGATGAAGTCGATCGGCCCTTCATCATGGCTCTAATTCTAAGATAGTGGCAAGTTGCTATCGTGATTGCCTGAGCAAGTTGATACACGTTTGATTGTTCTTTTGCAGGTCTAATCCGTGTTCGACAGCAACACAACCCACCCGAGGACCAATGGGTCGAAACGGAAACCTAAACCGTGTTGCTACTGTGAACCCCATGTGGCTGGATTGACGGTTTAGCTGGTTTTTGCCCACGGGCCACGGCCCACAGCTGACAGCCCAGCTAACTCCATCTGCTCCTTTGACGCCCACATGGAACACGCTAATCTACATGGATTATTGTCACATATAGATCACGTGACCAGCTGAAATCTGGACTGTACTGGCATTCTTTAATTGCAGCCTGGCTGAGTCGCCGGTGACAGCAATTCCTACTGTAGAGTACGTAGTACCTTGCCAGGAGCAGCCGAGCAGGCATTTTATTATCCAGCCTTTCAGCCAGCCTGGTCGCAGAGCATGCAGGATGCGGGCACCACTGACACTGATGATGAGCCTCACAACGTGCTAGTTTGTGGCCGCAATCACAGTGTCTCACAGTGTCTTCTCTTCTCCCTCTTTCAGTCACGACTGTGGGGGCGTGCAGCATACGATTCACGATACCACTGAGCTGGAGGTGCCGTTCGGATCGATTACCATGTGCCAAGTCGTGCCGTGCTCGTGTGTGATCGTCTGCTGCACTCGCAGTACGTTCGCCTTCTTCGCCGTTTGGCGCTCGGGGAAAAAAAATTGGGGTTCCGGGGAACTGGAAGGCGTCGTGCACCCCACTAGCTGGAGCCTGGAGGGAGGATGGCTGGGATGCTCCAGGGCGCAACGGCTAGGAATCGGCATCCGATTCCGCTTTACGAGTGCAGAAAAGCTTCACTTTTGCAGAACACCGGTTGGTGGATTATTACACTAATCGTTGACCGTTCGAACATAAAAAGATCGTTGACTCGTTGAACTCACTCCGTAAGTTAATTGTAGCAGCAAGAAATCGCGAATTGAGCTTGTTTGGGTAGCTGAGATTTGCGTTTGTCTTCGCTTTACACGTTCAAGCCCGAGTATTTTAGCGCAGACAAGCAGCACGAGACGGATTTCCACACGGGCCAATCATCACGGCTTTAGCTTGTTCGGCACTACATGATCACATCGCTCATCGCTTGCACATCAGCACGCCCGCCGCAAATCATTTCTTGCCTTGCCTTGCCTGCTCTCTCTGTTCCTTCCGGGCCCGGGGCCAGACTTGGCAGCCACGCGACGCAACAGCAGCCGCCGTCGATGGTCGCCGTCTTCAACAAGGACGTCCTGAGCTGGTACCTCATCACGATCAAGCTCAGGGGGAGGCCGTCGACGCCAACCTCCAGCAGAAGTCCCCGCCGCCGCAGCGGCTCACGAACGGCGACGCGTCGCCTCCTCCTCCGCCACCTCATCCTCAGCCGCCGCAGCCGCCGCTCCAGCGCCAGTCGCGGGGCAGCAGTCCCCGGCGCACAGCCCCAAGCCGCAGGACTCGGAATGGGTGATCACCATCCGGGGAAGCTGGCGCAGGCGCGCGCCGAGGAGGCGGCCTGCCCCTGGGCGCGCCTCTCCGTGTACCGCGTCCCCAAGTGCCTCCGCGACGGCGACGAGCGCGTCTACACGCCGCAGGTGGTGTCCATCGGCCCGCTCCACCACGGCCGGCGCCGGCTGCGGGAGATGGACCGGCACAAGTGGCGCGCGCTGCACCACGTGCTCAAGCGCACGGGACACGACGTCACCGCCTACCTCGGCGCCGTGCGCGCGCTCGAGGACCGGGCGCGGTCATGCTACGAGGGCAACGCTGTCGGGATGGGCAGCAACGAGCTCGCCGAGTGCCTCGTCCTGGACGGGATCTTCGTGCTTGAGATCTTCCGCGGCGCGTTGGACGGCGGGAAGGGCTTCGTCGACGAGCTCGGGTACTCGCGGCACGACCCCATCTTCGCCATGCGCGGGGCGATGCACGCCGTGCGCAACGACATGATCCTGCTCGAGAACCAGGTGCCGCTCTTCGTGCTAGACCTCCTGCTCGGGATCCAGGTCGGATGCCCGGAGCAGACGGGCGCCGTTGCCAGCCTCGCCGTGCGCTTCTTCGACCCGCTCATGCCCACCGACGCGCCGCTGCGCCGCAAGGACCGGTCCAAGCTGGAGTCGTCCGTCGGCGTCGCCGAGGCCACCGCGGCGCTCGAATTCGACCCGCTGTCGGGCCCGATGCTCCACTGCCTCGACGTGTTCCGACGAAGCCTCCTCCGTGCCGGCCTGCAGCCCACGCCGCCGCCGCCCGTGCGGCTGTGGCCCAAGAAGTGGTCCGGGCTGCGGCGGGTGGCCGACAAGCGGCGGCAGCAGTTCGTGCACTGCGTGTCGGAGCTCCGGGAGGCAGGCATCAGGTGCCGGCGCCACAACACGGACCGGTTCTGGGACATCAGGTTCGACAACGGCGTGCTCCACATCCCGCGGATCCTCGTCCACGACGGCTCCAAGCTGCTGTTCCTCAACCTGATCGCGTTCGAGCAGTGCCACATGGACATCGCCACCCCGGGCGGCAACAACATCACCTCCTACGCCATCTTCATGGACAACCTCATCAACTCGGCGGAGGACGTCAAGTACCTGCACGACCGCGGCATCATCGAGCACTGGCTCGGCAGCGACGCCGAGGTGGCCGACCTCTTCAACCGCCTCTGCGAGGAGGTGGTGTTCGACATCAACGACAGCTACCTCTCCGGCCTGTCGGACCAGGTGAACAGGTACTACGACTACAAGTGGAGCACGTGGGTGGCCAGCCTGCAGCACAACTACTTCAGCAACCCATGGGCGATCGTCTCCGTCGTCGCTGCTGTCTTCCTGCTGCTGCTCACCATGATGCAGACCTTCTACAGCACCTACAGCTACTACCGGCCACCACAACAATGATCCATGGCTACTTCTGTCAATCAGAACTGCACCAGTCAGAGTTTCATCTTTTCTGCACTGGCACTGTGCAATTCAAGTTTGCTGATTTGATCGGGTGATAATTGTAACCGATTTTTTCGATTCTGAATACGTATTTCTTTTGTCTAGGGAAGAATTCTTCCATTTGAATTGTTATTTTACTTGTTCCTGTGGGAGATGGCATTTGACCACAGTAATTTAAATAGCTCACAATTTTAAAATTACCATCGAAAGATCCGCCAAACTCAGATACCACTGAAATTTGAAACGTCAGCTAGAACTTACACTTTGTTATATTTTCCATCCAGATCCATTAACGTGGACCAAAATAAACCATCGATTTTAGCACATTTGGACAAGCCAACTAACGCTTTTCATGTTTAACCTTTTAAAAAACAAATTCCAAACCTAACTATGTTTTTTTTTTTTTTTTTTCAAATCTAATTTGTTTGGTCGCGTCCTAGTCACTGTGCGGCCAAAACATGCTACCATGGCATATGTATGGGCGCGACACAATCTGCCATATTGGATAACGATTTCTACTTGAAATCAAAATTGTAGCGTCGTGCCAACGAAATTGGCGCGACAAGGTGCAAATTTAGGGAAAAAATTCATACGATCTTGGACGAAGATTATTTTTGTATGAAAATTGTAGCACTCAACAAGATCTAGAACTTTCTAGTTTTGAGTCTTTTTCATTGTTCGTAAGGTGTTGAAAAAAAAATAGCACTATATTAATCTTTTTTAGCAGAAGCACTATATTAATCGCGTGCCTAGAAAACTTATCTTTTTATATGGTTTCATATGGAGATACTTTCTATATGAAAGTTGTAGCTCTCAACGGGGTCTACCAATTTATACTTTTGAGTTTTTGCATTTGAGACCAATAAAATGCTAAAAACATGATATGAAGTCTCAACGTCAGATTAATCGTGTACAAACCCTTGTCGACTATGAAAAATCTTATCTTTTCGTGACGGTGCCAAATGAAGATATCTTTTTACATAATAGTTGTCGCTCTTGATGAGATCTACAACTTTCCAGCCTTAAATTTTTCTTCGTACAAATCATTTTTCAAATCTTGGGAGACTCCCATAAGTCACAATTCACACAACTTTTCATGTGAATCATGCGCTCATATGGCCATGGGGGTTCGTACCCATGACCTAAGGCCTCACACATATCGGCCTTGGCCACATTACTCCAAAGTCACTTCTAAATTATGGGTATAAAGTTTCCCTTATATCATTTTACCTTATTTTGATTTGAGTATTTGGGACCCTAAATTAATTCAAATGAAAAGATATCAACCTCAAGTTCTATGGGACTGATTGGTTAGGCTCCAAAAATCAGCCCAACCAAAACTAGGGCAATAACTAAACTTAGCCATTCATTTGGTTGGCTCCAAAATCAGCCCAAACAAACTTAAGGCACTCACAATACTAAATATCTTGCCTAGGTTATAGCAACTAGACTTTGGCATGCCTTTGTTTCAGCTTGCCCTAATTTTGACAGGGGAAAACTTGGAGCCTAATTAACCAATCAGCCTCTATAACTCTACAAGATTTACATCTTTGATTTTGAATGTTTTCCCATTGTGAGGCGGATAGTGCTTTTCTTGTTGGGCCACACCGAGGGCCATTGCACAAAGTGGCCCTAGGCTCCAATCTACCCTAGTATTTGGTAACATTAACAATAGTGGTAGGCCGAGAAAATAAGAGAATAGAAATAATACAAAATTGTGTGTACCTAAATGGAATAAATGAATAAGATGATGTTAGAAATGTTTAGTTATATGATGACCTCAAATATTGTCGCGTATATTTATTTAATGTATTATATAAATTTTCAAAATAAAATATTCCTTGTAGAACACATCTCCACTAGGAAATTTTATAGTTGTCACTATATAGCTATGATTCGTATGGAAACAATATACAAGACTCGCCTTTTGTGGTGCTTTACGGTTCTTGTAGTCAAGTTTTGGCCGGAAGGCATAACAATATAATCAATTTGACAATGGGTTGAATGTTGGTAGTATTCTATCTTCTACTCGTAGCTAGAATCATACTATTTTTACGAGTAAAGAATGCCAAATTTTTAATCAATAAAAAGTATATATGTAGCTCATCACCAATAGCAATAACAATATTTAATTCCTCAAAATCTCTACCACAATGGCATAAAAAAAAGATAGCTAGATCTTCACCGCTCATTTAGATCCAACTATAATATTATGCCCATGTAAAAAGATAACTTTTTGGTAGAATTGTTCCTCTAATGAGGTCACGTTTGCAAATCAAATGTGGGACCACTAAGTAGAGACAACATTAAATGCTCTATGTGGGCGGTCTCTACCCATTGGTAGCGCTCTAGTGCTAGGGAGACATTGAACATTGTCACAACAGAAAATCGATCGCAGAGACAAAAGACATGAGCAAGAGCGAGAGCCCGGCCACCACTCTCCCAACGCACCCGCCGGCGACCTTCGTGCCCATAGCGGCTAGCCCAGGTGCCCCAGGGCTAGCCCCGGCCGCCTCCCACTCAGCACATGTGTTTGTCACCATCATGCCCCCCACAGCCACTTCTGATGCACCAAAGGATGGGTCGATTAGACTCGTCGAGTCTGATGCCACGGCGGAGGACGCTCGCAACGATCTATACTTGGGATCTACTGATGATACCCAGTCCGATGCCACAGCGGAGGACGCCCGCAACGATCTAGACTTGGGATCTACTGATGATGAAGATGGTGCTTTTGAACAACTTGATCAGCAAGGTAAGTTTCAAGACGCCGATCTAGATCTTAAAGAGGATCAGGCTCCTATGGCTCTCCCAATGTGTTGCTCCTCTTCGCACCCCTTTGAGGTTGCAGGTGGTTGCGGGTGCTCTGGGGAGCGCTTCTTTCCCCAAGGTGGCGCTGCTCAAGGTGAGGATTAAAGTGTCTTCCTTCAAGCCGGTAGAAGCGGTGAGGGATGAAATGCATCTAGGTCTTGGGTCCTCCACCGGTTTTTAAAGAGGGCATACGCGACATCTTAACTTTGCCTAAGTCGCAAGTGTGTATCCAGGGCATGCATGACATCACCACTACAACAAAGGTAATTGATGTTCCTCCTTATTCTAATACTCTGCACTTGCTTTCCTTTTGGCTCTAGGTGCCAAACACACCTTTAGTAGTGGAGGTCGACGTACTAGAATGAAAGGCCAATGTTTCATGTTCTTGTCAATAGTATGGTTTAGAATAAATTTCAAGAGAGGTATAAGACCAATCTATTGATGCACAAAAAGGGTAAAATTGGTGTAACTGGATAAATCATGTATAAAAATGAGTACCATTAGGAGGAAGAAATGACATATTTCCAATAAGTGAGCTATGCCATATTCATCTAACAATGATGTGCAACAACATTATAATGTAATTTCCAAGATTCGGCTATAGTCTAGGCACCAAATTAAAAATAAATCCAGCCTCTAACTTGGTTATATATGTTTGATGATTATATGATGTTTTACTAGCTTGTTGAGTTGTGATGTATAAAGGTTGCATCCTCCATTAGCTTGAATTAACTTGCAAAATGGTTGCTCCAAAAACCAAAACCTGGTAACATTTTTAATTGACTTGTAATTTCACTCTCATCAGGATTACAAGAAGTTTTGCTCTAAACCTAAAGGTGATTTGGTTCTAGAGGCATCATCAAAAGGACTTGATATGTTCAGTGGAGGCAAACGGCAGAAAAAGGTAGCCACTTTTTTTCCTAGAAAACTCCATCAATACTTGTAGTTTTACCCTTGGTAGATTATTCCCTTTTGTGCTTTAAATATTTGAAGTATGTAGATAGAAATCGATCGCATCTACTTTTCAGTGCACTGTTTGGTTGATTAAAAGCATATGTGAATAAATTGAACATATAGATGGTGAAGTGACATTTTTATGTACAATCGATATTTAGAAAGGATTGTACAATACTAAACATTGTTTTGATATGTTCTTTGGTCTTGCAGAGGACATTGATTCTGATGGTGCTGGAAGCAGTGGTATGGATTCGAACTACACATTTTTAATTTGTGCATATACTTGAAAGATTTTACATCTTTTCCTTTATGTCAATAATGTGGTTTGAAAATCATTGTCTATTACATTTAAATGAAGATCTCTAGTATTTGAGATATCTTATAATTTTCCTCGTATTTGAAAAAAAAAACACTTGTAGAGACATCAACCAAGAGCAAGCCTATTAGTACCGGGGAAGGGGAGGAGGAGGAAGAGGAAGAGAAAGGGGAAGGAGCAGGATGCCTTCTACCGCGTATCGTCCCATGCTCCATCAGATGGATAAGCTACCCCCTGGTTTTATCTAACTGTGGGAGGAAATGATTTTTACGAGAGCCTGGATGATAGCAACCAATCCACAGAGCAACCAATCCACAGATTGCCATGCGCCGTTGTTTAAGAATAAATGCGCAAGAACATTTGCGCTGCATCAAACCATCTGATGCTTCTCCGTTTTCATGAGCTATCTGCTTAGCTTGTTGATGTTTGCTTGTGTGATTTAATCTCTTTGCCATTTGTTAAACTGGAGGCTGTTGCGATTTGTTCAATTCCTAATCTTATTTGGTGACAATTTTACCGTATATTTGCCTGTGATGTTACCACCAGTGATGGTTTCTTTTAATTTCTGATGCAAGAAGGTGCATTATTTATAATTAGTAGTTGCCTGATGAATAGTTTTCTGCTGCTCATATTTTCCTTGATCAGTTCGAACCTTCAACTGCTGCTAATATGCATCTTAGCAGAGCATTCATAGTTTGTAACAACACTTTTCGCTTAATGAAAAACGCGCCTAGACGTGCTTCTTTGAAAAAAAAAAGCAGAGCATTCATACATATATATGTGCTTTATATACAACTTGTGCTCCATGAAGCGCACAGTTTATTGTTGGGCATGAAAGCTTCAGCTTATTGGGCTATTGTCATGCATTAGTATATGCTTTATTATATCTTACTGTGCTCTTTCTTCAAATAGTCTTTTTTCTGCTTACCTGCTACGGTTATCTTTCTTGATGAAAACTGTGTAATCTCGACGGTTTTGTACTAGCAGACACCTGTGGCCAAGTAATCTTTCGACACGGACAGACATATATGATCAGGGATGCAACAGAGCTAGTCCATGAGCCTGTATATAGACTTTTTTTTTTAGATTAGCAACCAACAAAATGAAGTCTATACTCGCCGTGGGTTCGCGGACTAATCAGTTTGCATCCCAGCATGATGCATCTGAATAAGCTACAGGTGGGCCTCAGCCGTGGATCGATTATGAGCGAAGGGGAACATCCATTCAACATTGCTACACAGGCACACAACACATCAACACAAGCCGCCGAGCACAACGGGCCAGGCGAGTGATCAGTCGTTTCACGCTCACGAGACGCACAGCTAGCGCTCTGCGCTTTATCAATCAGTGCAGTGCCCTCGCCGACTGGTCGTGGACCGACGTCAAGGATGCAGCGCCGAGTAGCTCCGGTACTTGTACTCCGCCACCGCGTCCTCCTGATCTGTGACGGCGACGGCGTCGGCCTGCTCCTGATCTGTGACGGCGTCGGCCTGCTCGCTGTCGCTAGAGCTCGGGTATTTGCTGCACGGCAGGTAGTTGAGGACGGGGCACGTCTTGGGCTGGCGGAGGAACCTGGCGCACTCGTCGTACGAGCGCTGGTTGGGCGCGAACGGGATGCAGTTGCGTTCGACGTTGAGCCTCCCATCCTTGATCAGGTCCCAGCAGCAGGCCCCGAGCGACGTGAAGTAGTTGCCGGAGAGCGTGAGGTTCTTGAGGTTGGTGAAGGCGAGCCGGCAGAGCCCGTCGGGCACCTCGCCGTACAGGAGGTTGTCCGCCAGGTTGAACTGCTCCACCTTGCGCAGGCACGCGAACGATGCCGGGATGGTGCCGGTGAGGCGGTTGGTGCCGGCGTCGATAACCGTGGCCTTCTGGAGCAGGCCGAGCTCGTAAGGGAGGCAGCCGCTGAGGCTGTTGTTGAGGAAGAGCACCTCGAGGAGCGTGCCGGCGTTGCGGGCGATGGTCTTGGGTATCTCCCCGTGAACCTGTTGTTGGCGAGCGAGAGGTAGTTGACGGGCGACTTGCCGATGCTGTCCGGGATGGTGCCGGAGAACTGGTTGTTGTTGACGAAGATGGCCTGCACACGCGGGAACTTGCAGAAGACGCCCTCGGGGAGCTCCCCGTAGAAGCTGTTGAACCGGATGTCGATGAAGGTGGCGTTGGTGAGGCCCAGCACGTCCGTCGGGAACGGTGCCGGCTCGAGCTTGTTGTTGCTCAGGTCCAGCTCGTAGAAGTACTGCTGGCCGCCGAGCGCCGGGACGGAGCCGCCGAACTCGTTGGAGTTGGCGTGGAACAGCGCCAGGTCCGGGAGGCTGTTGATGAAGCCCCGCAGGGAGTCGGCGCGCAGCATGTAGCCGTTGAAGTCGACGGACGCGATGGTCCGGTCCGCCACGTTGGGCGGCCGCTCGCAGAAGAAGCCCTGGTAGCCGCACACGTCCGTGCCGCTCCAGCTCCGGCTCACGTCCATCGGGTCGCACGTCAACGTGCTCCGGAACTGCTGGATCACCAGGTACGCCCGGTACAGCCGCTCGTTCTCGAAGTCGTACGGCTGCGGCTGCGACGATGAAGGGCTGCTGCCGCTGCCGCCCCGCCCCCTCCGCCGCCGCCAATGCCGATGCCGATGCCGATGCCGATGCCTCCGCCGCTGCCGAGGCCGACGTCGAGGTCCTGCCGGTGCCAACCCGGCCGGCTGGCTCCGCCCCGGCTCTCCACGAGCGCAGGCGCAGCGCAGGAAACCAAGAAACAGAGGAGAGCAACAACGCCAGCGCTTGGCGCGGCGCGTGCTGACCTGACCTGACCTGCCATTTCCCGGATTCTGATCACGGGAAGCGTCGGTGGCAGAAGACGAGCGAAACCACGTGCCTAGCTCCCCGCGCCTTTCACGCGAGCCGAGAGAGCCAGCCGGTTCCGCTCGTCGTCTCCCCGCCAAATCTCCCCGTGATTCGGATAGTGCGAGCGAGCGAGGCGCGACCGCGACGGCGCGATCGAGTGGCATGGCCGTCAGGACGTGCGGTATATAAGGGAGCGGCAGGGCGGGACCTGTTGCACGCTGCTGCATTAACCACTTGGCTCTGGCCGATCAGGAAGGTTCGGTAGTTGGGCAAAGACCGCAAGAGTGATCTTTCCTGCGATGGCAATTCGCATGAGGAGCACCGGTGGACGGTGGTGGTACGTTGCTCCAGCAACAACTGCGGTGCTCTGAATCATGGAAGGAAGGATTGTACTGTCATTCTGTCGGGTATTTACTTCGCTGGGGGTTGTTTCAGTTCCAGACGATATGAGCTTGTCCTGTTGCCTGTTGGACTGTCCATACGCAATTGTCTAGTGTCCGGATCCAAATAATTGGAGTTTGTGGTCTGATGCTCGGAGCTATTGATTGATAAAAAAAACAATTGGATGCATTTGATTCAGAAAACAGCTTATACTACTACTTCATTGTAGCAATGGTGCTTCGGTGGTTAGCATGCAGTTGCCCCTTTTTTTGTGTGTGTAGTCACTCAAGCAGTAGGCTGCTGGCGACCTTTTGATTCGTGACCAGGATCGAATCACGGGTTTCACCGTGCCCATTCTCAACTAAAAAGCCTACTCACCAACACCTTTTTGTGCATAAACGACCTGGCTAAGGAGTACACTGGAGTACTGTAGAGTGAAAACTGCACACTCTGGGCCTTATTTGGGGACGAAAGCACATTGCTATTTGTACTTGTACGTATGTATATATACAAGTACATCGACCAAACTATCATTGACCATGTGATGGCGAGATGATTTCATCTTCAACTGATCCAAGCACCATCCCTTCCCAGGACAATACAATTTCCCTGTGTATATTATCTTATATATACAGGTAATGTTGGAAGGAAAACGTGAAAACTAAAATAGACTCATTTCTCGTCGTTACTAGGCAACTTGGAGCGCATTATTTCGACAGCCGACGAGAAGTCGACATGGCCTATATAAAACAGTACGGAATGGAATAAAGTACAGTATAGAATTACAAAAATCGTGATCCAGAAGTGCCAAAACGCATAGTTGTGTCATTGCCCCTCAGCTCGATTGTTCCAATCGATTTCACAGATTAAAAATTCTTGAAAGAAGAGAGGATGAAATAACTTTTCCAGAATAAAAACGTAGCTCTTCAATTTTGCAAGATTTTCGGTTGTTGTGTTCCCAGAAAATAAAAACTTTTGCACGAGGCCAACTGCAACTTCCACCGGCGCTATCTGTCATCTCCAGCGTGCCCGTCGATCGACGACGGTGGTTACGGTGGTTGCGTGGGAGCTTTCGGCTGTTCCCTTGGCTGGGCGCCTCTTCCTCCCGATCGGCGCCGGGTGAGTCCGGCCAAACTGACGCGCAGCACGGACGCGAAAAAGAAAAGGGACCTGTGTGCCTTCTCGTGGTCACGGGCTGCCAACAATAATGCGCCGTTGTCCCCTTGCCGCCGCCGCGCGGGCGATCGGTGTGTCCCGCGCGGCAGAGCGCTGCGACCTGCCGTGCCGGCTGCGGGTGGAAGGGGCCGTGCGTGCGCTCGGAGCACGGACACGGAGGAGTTGCCCGGCTCGGCTGTTCCCTTGCACATGCATGCGCTGCGCGTGCCGTGCCCGGCAGGGCACTGTCGCTGCACCTGCACTGTGCTGGATCGGCTGCTTCGATCGGACTAGGTAGCTGTGCTGTGCTGGTTCTCGTTGTGCACACACCAGGCTGCATATAGCTATACTATCATCGCTACTCTGGGTGTCTTTCAAGCGTTCTCATTGTACTGTCCTTAGTGTTCAACTGTCTTCACTTTTTGTGAGGAGGAGGTGACAGTCCAACTGCAAATGTGAGTAGCAGCAGCAAGAGGTCCTCTTATTAGTCCTCACTCACTCTCATTTGCTCCTCTCGATCGGTTCCTCAATCCTTGTGGTCGCCGGTGACACCTACTACTCCCGTATCCACACTGCCCCCGGCTCTCGGGAAGCCACCCGACTTCACAGCTAGCCGTCGGTCTCCGTATTTTTTTTTCAAAAGCGAGCTTAGCTCGTCTCCGTAAGCCACCCGACTCCATAAGCGGTCTCCATACCAAGGGCCCCGGCCAGGCGCAGCTCCTTGTACTACAGGGACTGTGGTGCTGCCTTGAATTGGCTTATGGAGATGACAGAGCTAGGAAGAAAAATAAGAATTAAAGAGGTCCAAATTGAGAAAGCAAAATGGTATTTGAGCAACATAAGAAAGAAAGATCTAGTTCCATTTATCACAAGTTTCCCAATGGAGATCCTTTGGCATATAGTACTATTGAAAAAACTATTAGCTCTTGATCCTAAGGACCATCTAGCTGCAGAAGAGGCAATCCACCGGTGCTCTCACTGACCTTAATTTTTCTTGTGTATCATTTTTTGGGTTATCAAGTACTTGGCTGTGCTCTTTGCCGACTCATGTTTGTTTCGAGAATTGTTCGTAGTTAAATTCTCTAAATGCTTCATACTGAAAATATTATTATGCATATTCTCCCCTTAAAAATAGCGGCGAAACATTATGGCATTGTTTAGAGGTTGCATAACTTTTGTATAAAAATAAATAGTTCATAGTTCAGTTTCCTGAACTGATGCACTTCTTAACAGTTCTATCTGAATGCGTATCAATGTAGCATTTAGTTTACACAATATTTTTCATCAGATCGATTATCAATCCACCATTTAGATTACACAGCATTTTCATGTCTGGTCAGTTTTATTTGTAGAAGTATTCAATAATCCAAATTTCTGACTTTTGATGGTAAGATTCTTTGGTATTCACCTGTTACGTAGTCATACATATGTCAAATGCTTCGTTTCTTGATCTTATTCATTTCAGTGAAGGTTATACCAGTTCTCTTTATATGCAAAGGGTTATCATTCATGTTTTGCAAGTACGTGCATATATATCCTACCTAGGTTGAATCTAATGTTCCTTCTAGAAAAATGCAATGATCATGTCACAAATTGTAACAACCCAGATGGGATCCGACGGGCGGTTACGGCAGCATGGGCGAAGCGGTGGCGGTGCTAGGGCAGCAGCAGCACGTGGGCAAGGGGGAGGGAGCGGCGGTGGCAAGGGAATAGGAGTGGGAGATATTTTTCTTCTTTATTTTCTTGAAACAAAGAGGTTACATCTCCCTAATATTTATAGTCTCTAGTGGACTTGCAAATCAAGCAATCTCTAGGAGGTTTCCTTATATATCGAAATACCTCCTTACAAAGTAACTTAATTTATTTTCCTAATATGTCTCAAACTCTTTATTCCGTACTACTTTATTTCCTAATTTTATCGACGAAAAATCGATGATGACGGCGACACGCCCTAGGGCCCCTTGGTCCTTGCCTCCTTTGAGCTGTGAAAGCTCCCCGCCGTTCCTCCTCCAGGTAATGTGTCCTCGCATTGGCATACACTCCATGTTGATGCGAAGCTCGAGGTGATCAACAGGGCGACGGTGGTCTCGCCATAGCGTAGGCGAAGGTAGCCCATTCAGTCACGGGCCTCATTGGTGTAGTAGACATCGTCGGTGAAGGAGAAGTCGAGGTGGAGGTACCCGAAGTAGATGGAGAAGTAGTTGGCGTCTGGCCCTCTCACGTGCAACCAATCATGTCTTGCTTCCTCCAGGATGGTGCCACACATAATACCTATAAAGTGTAGAGTTTGCAGGATGGGTGGTGGCTTTAGGGTGGTGTAGACCATGCCGACATTCACTTGCACGTGTATGTGTCAGCAAAATGCATGCTGGACTGTAGCCGTAGTTGTCGTGGTGAAGTGTAGTAGGTGTCCATAGAGCTGGTCGCTCGCGTTGTTGGCAACAAGGCCGACGGCGGGTAGCCCGGGGCTGTTGCCGCTAATGGAGACATTGTTGACATTGACGAACTGATGGTCATTGTCGTCAAAGAGTAGTACCGTCACCGATGGCAAGAAGCCATGAGGAAGCTCCTCCATAAGTAGGATGCTCACCGGGAAGGCGTGCGTCGAGGGTGAAGACGTTGGCAGGTGGAAGCCGACTGTGAGGCTATGCGGGGGAATTCCACCTCGCTAAAGGTCTTGTAGCAGGATTGATGTTGCCGGGACATAGTAGTGGTTGATGTCGTTGTGCAGCGTCAAGGCCGCACAATAGCTTGTAGTTCGATGGTCATGGCGATGACTTCGAGCTCACGGATCGTGGAGACCGCAAGATGAAGCTCGGTGAGGGCCCTCGTAGGGGATTATTGCGTCCAGGACGTCGAGGGTCGAGGGCGCCCTTTGGATCGATTCCAAAGGCGTCATTGCCTCGCAGGCATGCTACCATTGTCGCCGTTATCGATGTCATTTTGGTCACCGCTTGTTGCCGATTTGTGCGATGAACGTGGTGTGAGGGCGTTGAGGTGACGAGCGAGTTGATCGCGTGCGCCCATCGTGCGGGGGTGCCTCCCCGCCGTTGCGGCGGCCCGTGGCATAGCATGGAGTCCATTGGTGAAGAGGTAGACTCGATGGAGCTCGATGTGTATGCCGATGTGCGTGACGTAGATATTGAAGGCGTCAATGTAGTCATTTAGGGCGTCGTCCCGCCGAGGCGGCATGAGGTCCCCGAGAGTGTCGCTGCCGATAGGGCAGCCGTGCGAGACACCGAAAAGTCCTAATGGCTAGAGGGGGTGAATAGCCTATTAAAAAATTCTTGCAACAACACTAGGCACCCTGGATTAGTAAATAAGATGGCGAAGCTAAATAAAGCGGTGCTACGAGCTATCTATGCAAGCCACAAGCAAGAGATGATATTTCTAATATCTCTAAGGTCACTCAAGGGCTATGTTGCTAGATTACTCCTAGGTGAACAAGTAATTCTAACTAGAGCAACAACTAGGAGCTAAACAATTCTAGCAAGCTAAGCAACTAAACTACACAAGCTACACAAGAAAACTAGCAAAAGTAAAGCAAAGAGGCTAGAATACAATACCACCGCGGAGAGTAGAGATTGTAGCCAATCACCGTGATCACCGAGAAATCTCCAACGAGCAAGAACAAGTGACACGATGATTTTTCACCGAGGTTCACGTGCTTGCCAAGATGCTAAGTCCCCCGTTGTGGCGACACACTCACTTGACGATGCTAAGCTTAATGGCCGGTGCCAAATCCCCTATGGGAGCTCAAGCAAACGATCACAAGAGAGGGTCCAACAAGCCACGAGCAATCAACTAGTGCTCCTTTTCGCGAATCTCCCGCTGGGGTAAGGAATGACCCCTCACAATCACCACCTGTGGCCTCAAACAAGCTCCACTTGAGCTCAACACCGCCTCTTGCTCCAAGCCGCTAGGGAACCGGGCAAATTCCCAAGAAAACAAGAATCCCGCGGCTTCTCTAAGGTTGAAGTGCCTCTAGATGCAATCACCAATGCAATGCACTTCTATCACTCTCAATCTCACTCAAGATTCGGAGTTAGAGTGAAGAGATGAGTGGAGGGGAGTCTCACAAGCTCAATAGCAAGTTGGAAGCTTCAAATGTGCAAGAGAGACTCAAATGAACCAGCCAAATGGGTATATATAGAGTCCTCCTCGAAAATGAGCCGTTGGGGGTTTTCAAGACCGAACTTCGGCCGACCGGACGCACCAAATGTCCGGCCCGGGTCGGTCGCATCGACCATGCGTCCGGTCGATACGACGAGCCCCCCGGCCCACCTGGCCGACACCGTCTTCGTGCGTCCGTCCATGGATCCGGTCCATGCGTCGTCACTTTCCCCGGTCGGTCGAAAACATGCTCTACGGAATTTCGATCGGACCCGACCAACGGAGCCACCGGCGCGTCGCGTCCGGTCGTACCGTCGCGCGTCCCGGTCATGCGTCGGTCGGGTTTTTCCAAATGAAGCTCTTCATTTTGTTGTCGCCCTTTGCTTCAACCTTGCTTCGCCTCTTGCCATATGTTGCCAACACGTCGAAGATGATCACATTATCACCAATGTTAGCACGTCGATAAGTTAGGCAAGATCGAAGTTAGTGCTCTCATGTCCTAAATGCAATATGCAAGTCAATTGGACCTAGAAGCACTTCACCAAAGGATTGTCGCGACATTCCCTCTTGATAGTCGGCTATCTATCCTATAATGTGATCACACGCTCTATCGTGTCTTGATCACTAAAAGGAAAACCCTATCAAGATACCTTTGCCTTGATCTCCCTGGTTCCTCTCAAGCCGATCACCGAGCTTGACGATCCACCATGTCCATCATCATCATCCATGTTCATGATCATCATGCTCCTTGTCATCCATCTAATCCTATCTCAAGTCATCACTTAGAGCAAAGGATTAGTCCACAAGTGTGTCATCAATTTCCAAAACCAAACATGAGATTTCAGACACCATGTGAAGGTGCCCTACTCCTCTATGGGCGCCTCCCTGGTTATGCGGAGGTACAAGGTGTGTTGCTCCTGTAAGATGAAAGGCAAAGATACTAAACATACTCATCAAGGTCGATGTGTTGCGCAAGTTGAAGAGGATCTTCATCTTCGTGATCCATGGCGCTGGGTCTGTTGCTCCGTCGAATGTTGGTGGAGTAAGGCGAACTACGTACTGCTGGTGTAGCATGGCTGGTGTAGGCAACACGAGTAGAGGCAGCCTTCACCAACTACCCAAATTACAATCATCTCTTTTGAGAACAATATGTCCGATATACTGAGCTTATCTTTTGTTCAACCATAACCATTGCTTTTGCAGGGTGTATGAAATATTTATCCCCTTTAATATTCTTATGCAAACACATTCATTTGCACCATCACTTACATGCATTTGTTGCATAAGTACTTGTCAATACATGACACAGGCCACCCGGAAGAAGTCCCAAAAATATACGTTCTCCAAAACAAAAACATCTACGAAGAAAAGGTCAAAAATGGCTACAATGAAGCCACAACATTTGACAAATATAATACCAAATGGAGGACCTTCCCGATGAGAGCCGAGAAGCTCACATCATGGAATGACCTCTAAAGGAAAAAATGAGGCCTCAAAACCCTTGAAAAAGACCTACAAAAGGCCATGCATCAAGGGCATAACTGGCAGAAAAGTTGCTTTAAACATGAAGAAGACCTATCAAGTATAGGCATCCGTCAACCCTCCACCAACAAAAGGGCGAAGGGAACCAAAATAACTCAACCCCATATATCTCATATAAATGACTAAACATCTTTTTGCAAAGAAGTGAAAAACCAATATGTCTTTTTGAGTGTTGAAAGACTTGCTACAAAGTCGATATTCGACGAAGCTATAACGCTAAACTTAAATCTCCAAAAAATGCGGGAGGTTAACTCAGGGTGCATTTTTACGCAACTTTGTGAAATCTCATGTTTGGTTTCAATAATTGATGATACTCTATTATGCTAATCCTCTACTCTAAGTGTGCTTAAGAGATAGGATTGCATGGATCACGTGGAGCAAAATGATCATGGACATGGACATTGATGATGACAAGGTGGATCATCGAGCTCACGTGTTCGAAAAGAAAAGGACCCGAGATCAAGGCAAAGGTATAACTTGATAGAGTTTGCTTTTCGTGATCAAGACACTATAGAGAGTATGATCACATTTTGGATAGATAGCCAACTATTATGAGGGAATGCCACGGCTAATCCGACGATGAAGTGCCTCTAGGTTCATGTTGACTTGCATATGCATTTAGAATCTAGTGCACTAACTTCGTTCTTGCCAAATCATTTGCGAAATGCTAACACATGTGATATTGAGATCATCTTCGACGTGTTGGCGACTTTGTGGCAAGTGGCAAAACTTGGATTGGAGCAAAGGCGACAACAAAATGATGAACCGCGGCAGAACCGGCGACCGAACTCTACGACGGACGCTAGAGCTTGACCGGGTGCTTTCGGTTGGGCTAGGGTCCTGGTCGATTCCAAAGAAGGTCACCTTGTTCCCTCAGCCCCGGGAAAGGCCCCGGCCACTTTGATCGACGCTGGCTCTGGGTTGTCAGCATGTGGGGCCGGGCATTTGTTTTATCTGACCGGACTCTGGACCGGCGCGTCCGATCAGGCTGCCGCAGCTGTAGTTTGAACCCCAACAACTCTATTTTTGTGTGGAGCCTATATATATGTGTGTGGCCGGTTACATGAGCTCTCTTGCACATTTGATCATTCTAACTCTCTTGTGAGCTGAGAAAACTCCCCTCCACTCATCTCTCTTGATTAACATTGATCCTTGGTGAGATTGAGTGAGATTCAAGTGCATATTGCTTGTTGATTGCATTTAGAGGCACTTGATCGTTGGAGGAGCTGCGGGATTCTTGTTTCTCTTGGGAATTTGCTTGGTTCCCTAGCGGCTTGGAGTTCGTGGTGGTGTTGAGCTCGAGTGGTGATTGTTCGAGGCCACACCGGTGGACTTGTGAGGGGTTGATCCTTACCCCGCGGGAGATTCGCGAAAGGAGTCACTAGTGGATAGCTTGTGGCTTGTGGATCCCCTCTTGTGAGTGATTCATTGAGCTCACTACGAGTGATTTGGCACCCGCCTTTAAGCTTGTGAATCATCAAGTGGGTGTATCGCCACGAGGAGTAGCGTGTCGGCAAACACGTGAACCTCGGTAAAAATCGTGTCAAGTGTGCTTTGCTCGTTGGAGATTTTATTGACATCGGTGATTGGCCACAACCACTACTCTACACCGTCGGTATTGTATCCTAGCTCCTCTTTGCATTACATACGTAGTTTTGCCTTGTGTAGCACCTAGTGTTAGAATTGCCAAGCTCTTCGGCACGAGGGGCTTCATGAACACCTTCGTCGCCTGCCTAGCGGCACAAGAGGCTTCATCAACACCTTCGTCACCTACACAACGGCACAAGGAGCTTCATCGACACCTTCGTTGACCACTTTGACTAAAGGGGCTCATCGACACCTCCTATCCAAACAGACATCCACCGTCCACTACTCCGTCTCTGTCGACTACACCAAGCATCGGCTAAGGATTCGGTCACAAGCGTCGGCCAAGAGGGGCTAGGGGAGAACACCAGAGGATCAATTGCCCAAAGCATGAAGTTTTTTTGTCTAAAACTAGAGACCCAAATATGGAGGCCTCATAGCAACCTTTGGCCAAGGCTACTTCGGGCACAACGACTGGAGAAGGCCTCCACACCAAGAAGGCCTAGAGATAAAGGCCTTTGTCTCAAAAAGAGTTGGAGAAGACCTCCACAAGAAGAGTTGGAGAAAACCTCCGCGAGAAGAGTTGGAGAAGGCCTCCACCTCAAGAAGAGTTGGAGAAGACCTCCGCCTCAAGAAAAGTTGGAGAAAACCTCTCGAGAAGAGTTGAAGAAGACCTCCACATGAAGAAGGCTCAGGGGACAAAGACCTCTGCCTCAAGAAGAGTTAGAGAAGATCTTCGACTCAAAAAGAGTTGGAGGAGACCTCCGCAAGAAGAGTTGGAGAAGACCTCGCCTCAAGAAGAGTTGGAGAAGACCTCCGCCTCAAGAAGAGTTGGAGAAGGCCTCCATGAGAAGACATGGAGAAGACCTCCACACGAAGATGGCTCGGAGAGGAAGACCTCCACCCCAAGAAGAGTAGGAGAAGACCTCCATGCGAAGAAGGCCCGAAGACGAAAATCTCCATGCAGAGAAGAGTTAGAAATGAAACCTCCACACCCTGAGAAAATGGAGATAAAGACCCACGCATTGAGAAGGTCTAGAGACCAAGACCTACGTGTCGAGTAGGAGGAGATGAAGGTCGATGATGGAACATCCGTAAGACGAAGACACATGGAGCTAGTAGCCATAGGACTTAGAACATGTGTAGACAAAGAGTCGTGCATGTGCTCTTTTCTCCATGCCCCTTTTTCCACTGGGTTTTTGGGATGGAGTTTTTAGCGAGGCATGCACGTGTGGTTGCGAAAGGCAGTTCTCACAACCAAGGTTCGAGTTACATTTGCTCTTCTAGTATGAACATCTACTATGTCATGTTGTTCCAACCATAACCTAGTAGATGGGGGGCTACTGTTGGGACTTGGCTTTCTTCTATGGGCCAAACCCACTAGAATAGGCCCAAGTGGAGTTAGATGGGTGACTTGTAAATCCATCCCCACACCGTTGGTCGCATGTAAATTTTTCTTGCTTATAAATATAGATATAGAGGGTGCCATGATAAGAGGGGTCTCTCTCTCCTCTTGCACACGCATCCTAACCCTAATTGCCACACACCTCCTCTTTCTCCTCAACCTATTCGGGACCCGAGGTTCCAACAAGAAACAATATTGATATATAATAATTTCATTAAGAACACTCCTTTTGCTAGCACTCAAAGTAGAGTCTAATTAATTGGTTTCAAGTAGGTGTGTAAATATACATACTTTGTGGAAATACATGTTTTTTGTCGTATTGGGTTGAATAATAAAAATCGGACATGAATCAAACATGCCCTTTCAGGGCTAGGAATAAAATGCGTAAATACCAAAAAGCAAAGCGAGAATATTCAATATCTAGCGGCATCTTAGGTTCACGTCTTCAACATTCAACACGTTCCAAAATAGGCTATAATATCTAGGCATCCCTAATCTCATCCCCACTGCTGATCCCAATTACCTTAACCGAGTAACCGTGCTACCTAAGCGGTAGCTTACATGTTTGACGATGAAGCAAAAGGTAGAGCGCAACCGGTTTAGAGATGTTCTTACCAACAGAAAGTCACGTGAATGATGGCCTCTTGACTCCTCAGACTTGCCTCGAAGAGGATCAATGTGCAAGTTAAATTTTGAAGTATTCATAAAACCAAAATTTAGATATTAAGGTATGAGAATCATATCCCCATGAAATCAAAATTTAGAAATTCCAGGAGACACTTACTCATAAAAACTTAGACATACCAACAATGTCTTTGCGGCCACCTCAGCCATATCTAACTTATACTGTGACAGATTAAACCAGTTATTCATTAGAAAATGACAATTACAAAAAACAACTCCAAAATTAAATTAGTTGACAACAGAAAGGAAGAAGTTAACTCATAGTCCGATAGCAATAATCCCCTACTGATAGAATGTCATCCTTATTGCCGCCCACATGACTAGACGCCTGATCAAGCTTATTCTTACAGCCCTCCACGTACACACAACAGATGTGGTACTTCTATATAGGTACGTTAACATGAGAAAGGTTCTCAAATGGTAGATATGTAAATATTATAAGGCAGAGGGAGTATGTTGTAATCTCATTGGCACAAATTGCCGTCGTGCGTGCAGGTGCACGCGCCCTTTACTAGTAATTGTTAATGTTACATCATCTCTAAGAGGCAATACAGATTGACACAGCTACCATAAGGTAGCTTGGGCATCCGGCTTGACCGGACAACAAAAGTGGGTAGTTAGGCAAGAACGGCAGAGGCTTGAAGGAGGCGGACAGGAGGTGAGTAGGAGGCGGACCCGGGAAGGCGTTTGGTAGCCACGGCCATGTAAGCGGCGACGACAAGTGTCAAAAATCAGAGCACGGTCGAGCTTAGCGACCTAGGAATGGGAACATAGTCACATTGCAATGTTCCAGGAACGTCCACATTCCATTCCCATTCCCACGTTATAAAATAACAACTCAAGTTCTCGTTCTCCGATGAGAAAATGACCGCTAAGGTTTGCGATCTTGGCGGGGCGGTGAGGCAAATCGGACATTGACTAGGGTTCGGAGGGAGCTTTGAGTTAAAGGCGGCAACATAAGGTCGACACAAAATCCATATCTCTACTTGACCGTAGTTCAATCAAAAAGCGATTGTCTTTCAACCTCTTAACCTCTCGAACATAGGTTAATCTCCGAGCCCGTTGCATGGTCTCAAACAACCCCATGAAATCAGAAACCACGCATCAAAAAGAAGCGGCCAATGATCACATACCGATGAGCAAAGAACAACGCCGACATCTTCGAAGTCAAGGACGACGGTCAGATGTTTGTCGTCGTCGTCGTCCTCCTCCTCCTCGAAAAACAACCATTGATCTTCTATCTCTTTGTCATCCATTGCAACCCCCCCCCCCCGCCGCCGCCGCCGCCTCCAGAGATCCGGATCCACATGGTTGCCTCCGCCCGTCGCCATGGCCGCACACGGGATCAAGAGAATGCTCCTCGATCCGACTTCGGTGGGAAAGATCAGCAAAGATCCCCCGGATCACCCCCCGTTGTGCCGAGGAAGCGTAACTCAAAACCCTAGGCGAGAATGCAAGTGGAGACGACTAACCAAAACCCTTTCAATGCATACACCACGGGGTATATACGCAGCGAAAACAGGTAGACAGCGGGACGAGATTGGACTCTCCCTGACGTGGGGAAGACGAACTCCCCGGCGGCTCCCATCAAACCCTAGTCGCCGCACAGAGTCGGCGTCATAGGGAGACGTAGCGCTACTCGTTTATTGGCACATGCTCATTCGTGCAATAATATAGTGTATCAAATATTGATGCTCAAACAAGGCAGGGTATATACGTAGCGAAAACAGGTAGACAGCGGGACGAGATTGGACTCTCCTTGACGTGGGAAAGACGAACTCCCCGGCGGCTCCCGTCAAACCCTAGTCGCCGCACAGAGTCGGCGTCATAGGGGAGACGTAGCGCTACTCGTTTATTGGCACATGCTCATTCGTGCAATAATATAGTGTATCAAATATTGATGCTCAAACAAGGAGAGAGAACGCTGAAACAAAGAGAGAGAAAGAACTCAGCATCGACACAAGTCACACAACACACTGCACGGCCGAAGGTACAGGAAAAAAACTCAAAACGTGGCATGTAGATGCATTGGTGCTCAAAGGAATAAAAAATCATTTCATGAACAGCTCACATTGTGGACAATCTAAGGGAAAATGCTTAGGGATTGAGCAGGTTTCCACAAATTTCTCAAGTACAGCATTGTTTATATCCAAATAAATACCCAATAAATTACACACTATATACACACTATGCTCGTTTTTATTCGAATTGGAAAACAAACTTAAGACCAGTCGAGGTATAACTTAGAATGCAAGAACGACCTCCCAAGTGCTGAACAAACTGTATTGATGACTTGGTTTTAACGTCGACGGTGAGATTTGCAGTCCGAGTTTTATGCTTTCTTTCTGAAGACCAGCCTGCTCAGAAGGCTAGCACGCCGCTTCTTCTTTTTGTGTCAACACATACGGATGGTAGGGGTGACTTCGGGACCGTCGGACGAACAATGGCTAGGGTCGGAGCACTTTTATTAGCAGACTGTAGACTTCGGCCAGAATCTTGCTCGTGTTCTTTCTTCTCAGTTGCATTTGCATCAGGCTTGCCGTGTTCTTTCTTCTCAGTTGCATCAGGCTCAGCTGACGGGAATAGGGTACCACAATTTTCTTTATCTGATGGTTCTGTATTTACCGGACTTTCTAGAGCATGTAACTGCTTACTTAGATTTGCCATTGTTTCTTGGCATTCTGCAAGTTTCCTGGCCGCTACAGAAATTGCTGAGGTCTGCAAGAGCAAAAAAATCATTATAAAATTTTCAGTTAAAGATGGAATGTCTAGGGAATCATCGGAAATGTCATGGGAATTCTCTATGCTAAATTCTCATAGACAAGATATGTTTGTTACGGATAGACTCTGTGCTTACTGCTTGCAGAAAGGAAAGAGTTCAGGATAAGGACATTCGAGATTACCGTTGGGAGTTGGTTTCCCTCTTCTTCGGCTAACTTTTTGCTCCCGTCAGAAGCAGCACTGCATTGCAAATAATTTTTCAAATATCACAAATAATAGGAATTGCTTACGGACGCTATACTTCTGCAAATAATAACATGATACAAAAACAGTAAATTAAATACCTTTTTACATTCAAAAAAAATTAAATACCTTTTTGCTTCACAGCATACCAGATGTTGTTCCTTAAAACTATCACCCTGCTCTTGTCTAAGAGCCACCAAGTCTTCAACAAGCTTAGAAGTGATCAACCCAATCTGAGAATGGTTTTCTAATATTACGTCAGGGATCAAGTCTTCAGCTGTTTCCACCGATCTTCTTCTCTCTTGTTGGGTCCCTAAAACCACTATTGATTTTCTACTCTGCATTATATCTTTTTCATGAATGCTTAATGTCCTTTGGGACTCGTTTCCATCAGAATAATTTGTTATGCAGTCCACAATGTCTAGTCCATCAGAACATAGAAGGCATTGGCTCACTATCCACTCTAGGATCAAGCAAACTTCATCAGCAAGCCTTTCAAGACTAGTCTTTCCATCTAATACGTCACTGCAGACATGAACTAAATGCTCAAGTCGCAAAGTGAGTTCACACTTTTCATGAGAAAGTGATCGAAAATTCATAACATTGTTTTTGGTAGATCTTTCAGCCATGCTGCTGATTCTTTCTATCAGAGTAGCCACCATTCTGTGTATTTCTGCCCTGACATAGGAAAAGTGTTCACCATCATTTTCTTTGGCATTCTTCAGTGCATGTGTTACTTCATCAAGAATGACATCAACACTTATCTTACTGCCTTGATGCTTATGTCTGATTACATTCAAAACGTCCTGAATCCAGTCGGGATACTCTCTGTGACATGTGTCTGCAATCATTTTTGAGTCTTTCTCAGGTGAATCCAGACATTGATGTGGGGCACTTGAAGGTCTGGACGCCCACTCTGGCTTCTCAATATCCAGAGGATCAACAAGCAATAGCATGTCAGATCCTGTGATTCTTCTGCTCCTACTCCTAGCCTTGGACACCTGTTGGTTCCCAGATATTGAGCGTTCCGGCTTGGCAAATGCACTCACCATTGGTTTTTGATGGTTTGCAGACAACTCTTCATTCTGCCTTTGCAGTATTGACAGCTTGCATGCCTCGTCTGCATACTTGGACAGCACAAAGTGCAGGTCGCTCTCCTTCTGGGCCAACAGCTGCCTGAGCTGCCTGTTTTCATCACCAAGTTCCTGCAGCTTGACTAGGTGACCTTCAGACATGGGATGCCTGGACTGCTGTGGCTGTGCTGCACGAGGCCTTCTTGTTCCATTCTCAGCAGCACTAGAACCTTGTCGCTTGACCTCATCTTTCATTTTGCCAACGCCGCAGGACCTGGCAGACGCTTCTGAACCATGGTCCGCAGCCTCTGGCATTCTGCTTCTAGTGCAGTGATCTTCTTCGTGCTCTCCTGCTGCTTCCTCCGAGCAGCATCTATTGATTTGAGATCATACTCACGCTCTTTGCTCCGAATCTCAAGCTCCTCCTGAAGCACGCGCACCTCGTACTGAAGGGAGGCGCACTGTTTCTGTGAAAGTTCAAGCCTTGAAGTTGCATCGGTCAGCTTTTGGTCTGAATGTGCTTTGGATTCTTTCAGCTCATTGATTAGCTTCTCCTTTGACGCAACAATGTTGCAAAGATTGTGGTTTTCTGTAATGACCTTCTCAAACTGTTTGTTTGCATCTTCAAACTTCTGCTGTAAATGTAGCATCTTCTTCTGCTCAGAAGAGATCTTACTGGTTGCTTCAATTAAAAGCCGCTCTTTCTCGTCCCTCACAAGGAGCAGCTGCTCCATACAGGACCTCAGAGCATCCCCTGTCTCATCCATTCTTCCTGCTGGATACTTCTACCTCTACAATGTGTAGCTATCAAGCATATTCTGAAACAACAGAGTAAAAAGTTGCTGATCAAAATTCAAAAAAAAAAAAAAAAAAAGTTACTGATCACCAAAGTTGCTGCTATTAAACAAGGTTTACTGACAGGTTAATTGAAGTCTCCCGAAGTTATACCATCTTACTCAAAACCAATACTACTAAAATACAAGTAATCCGTTGTGTAAACTTTACCCACAACCACAAGGCAGTCTACTGCATAGTGATGTGATGTACGATAAAATCAGATCAATATTCAATCCAAGAATGAAAACAAAACACTCATCTGTCCTAATCACAAAAAAAGTAGCGGCTGCCATGAGAATAAAAAGTACATACTCTGCCCCAATTTCAAGTATGGCGGGGTCCAGATCCATTCGTAGTGATGGCCATCAAGACGGTGAGCGACGAACAAGCCTGTGCAGTCTGAGGGAGCTGGAAGCTCCGACCACTGAACTGCAACCAAAGCCGCATGCTCCTGCTTCCGCGCCATACCAGGAGGCCGGAGTAGGAGACGTGGAGCCGTGGTGTGTCCGTCCCGTGTGGGAGGCAACACTCATAGAAGAAGCCTCGAAAGCCTTTGCCGTGGCCTTTATCGCTTCTCGGCGGCGGTCGCGGAGGATTCGGTTCTTGCCGCTTGGGAGAAGAACCGCAGTGGGGCTTTCCTCGCGAAAGAAAAAATAGGAACTGCGCCAGGCTTTACAGGCTCGATTCGAAGTGGGCCTGTGCTCGTGATGGCCAGAAGCCCATAAGTAAGATGAGATGGGCCTAAAATCGGATGACTCGGCGTTTCCATTCCTTTCCGAATATTTGCTATTATTAAGTTTTAGAAACATGCATACGTCTCCTATATTAAACGACACCTAAGTCTCACTATATTATATATGAAGTTCCGCATTGAACACAGGAATTAACGAGCGGTTTAGATATTGTTTGGTTTGCAACATCGCTTAACAAGCAAACACACGCAAAATCGGATTTCCATGATGAGAGTAAGCGTAGAAGGCTACAAGGTAAGAGCATCTCTAACGCTTCTATCAAAAATAGGCTCCCTATTTTTGTATTTGGGTGTAGCCACCTATTTTGATATAACTCTTTATTTTTTGTTGTTGTTTCCTCTAGCAACACTGCCTTTTCTTATCCATCAGTAGAGATTAACATATGGAACCAACATGCTTCCCTTGTCACAATTAAAATCTCGGTCAATTGAGCGCTCCCTACAGCCATTGATCCGGAGGGACGGGGCAGCGGCGGCCCGGTGGAGAGGGTTGCGCCGGTCAAGGAGGGTGGGATGGCTTCGGCCGTCGGTTGACGGTCGCCGTGGCGGGTCGATTGGGAGGACGAGGACTGCCTAGGGAGGAGAAGACGATCTCCGCTTAAGGGAGAGGAGGAGCGTGTGGGAAGATACGACAAGCTTTGAGAGTCATCGATGAGAGCGACCGCGAAAGAGCGAAATGACCACGAGTGGATGGATCTAGGATGACGGTGACGACAAAGTCCCTGGAAGGGCCCGAGTGCCCGGAGGCGAGCTTTCTTGGGGCAATGGCGGGGAGAATCGATCCACGTATGGGCTAGGGCGTCCCAAGCGGGATGGAAACAAAATCGGAAAGTGGGAGGAGAAAGTAGAGGGCAAGAAATTTAGGTGTGGCTGCCTTCTATTTCTAGTGTTGATTTTTTTCTCCACACTATTCAAAAGGGAAATAGGTAGTTTGTTTTTAGGTTGTTTGCTGGTATGTGACTTTTTTTTTTTTTGAGAATTATTATGTGACTTAGGGATTATGTTGCTACAGTTATAGCATGGCAACTGAAAAGAAAAAGGGTAGTCATGAGCTTGTAAATTATAGCATTGAACAATCTCCTAAGTCGTTCCATTGATCTACGTGACACTCCATGGAAGTGATTCAGCCGTGCAACCTACTGTAGCACATGTGTGTTCTGACAAACTCCTCGTATATTCGTAGTATTTCGCGATGATTGGTGGGTGCGAAAAGCGGAGAAAATGAACAGAAAGGGATGTACGAACATCGGTCTAATCTAATGGCAAAACGCGTGAATCAATTTACCCCGACGGGTCAATCTGAGAACTCGCTGTACTACCAAAAATCAACACGGTCGAGCTCAAAAGAACGAAGAACCTAGAAGAACAAGAAACACAGCATACATACAGAGCAAAAACAGTGAAAAACTAGCTTGTAGGCGCTGTACCTTCTTGCAGTGCCTCTTTGATAGCCCCTTAATTATTCGCTCTCTCTGACGAACAACCTTCAGGCTGGAACTCCTGATGACGAACCGAAAATGCAGTGGAGACGCCGGAGAAAACACAGATCCAGCTCCAGCTCTGGCTGCCGCATTCTTTTTCTAGAGATAAATGCCGGGACGCCATTTGTTCGATTGGTGGGGCGAGTTGGGACGTACAAATCCGGCCGTCACCTCAAGCGAGCCGAGGTTTCAAAGCTACAGCGCGAATGTGCCTTTCGTGAGGCGAACGCGCCAGCGGTGGAGCGGACGCCGACAACCCGACATGAATCGAGGGGAAGGAAGCAAGCGCAGCGATGCAATCCGGTCCGGCATACCTGATCTGATCAGTTTCCATCCGTCGGGGGCTCGGGGCAAGCTGAGAGTGACGCTTCTCGCCACCGTCGCTTTTTCGCTAGCTGCGCCGTCGTCTACGGCGTGCGCTGGTGCGTGCTGTCGATGCTGCATCAAGTCGCTTCTTGTTTCGCTTTTGCAGCTGTCCAGTTTCTGTTGGGAAATACGTGGGCTCCATCAGGTCGTGCCTGTGTGGAGAACAGGTGCGGCCAGCAACCTTCTCCGGCTATCTGTTGCGAGAGTGTCAAGGAACCAGTACGGAGTATTTGAGTAAAACTAGTAATATATATCTCTATACCCTCTTATAATTTTTCTATATATTATATATGCAATCTGATTAAAAACGGTTAAAGCGTATTCTTTTCACCAAAATTTTATTCCTGTTAGTTAGGAAGGATGTAAAGAGTCTTTTGGAGCTGTTGAAGAAAGCTTGTGAGTTTATTCAACGGTATGTAATTGTCTTCTAAGTTCCAACTGTAATTTGCAATACAATCTCTGTGGAAAAAGGTGGTCATCTAGTATGGGACCTAAGAGCAACTCCAAGAGAAGGCTAATAATAGCCCCAAATCTAAATTTGCATGATTAGGAGAAAAATCACTAGTCCAACAGCTCTCCAAACCTTCCCCAAATATGATAATTTAGTCGGCGCCCTAGTATATGCAGCAGCGCCCCAACCTTCCTCCTCCTCTCCTCCCCTGCTCGCACCAACTAATTCTATTTTTTAGGATCATCCTCATGCAACTAATTGATGATGTGGCAAGTTTAAAATTTTTTGGTGCAAGATATTGGGAGCTGTCATGGAGGACACTGGTTTTTGAGAAACAATTATTTAAGAGAGCCCCAATATAGAGCCTCTAGGGTCATATTTTTGGGGAACTCTTGGAGTTGCTCTAAGAGAAGCCCTTTTTGAATCCTTTTATTAAGCCATTGCTAATCCCATAATCCTTCAACGTTGTAGAAAAGAGTTCAATACAAAAGCACACAAAGGCTTTGGACTATGAAAGGCTACCTTTATCATGCATGAATAAGGCCGGGAGATTATGTCCTCAACAAACCTATCTACTACTATCACCAACGAACACATGATGTAATTTGTAATAACAAGCTTTTTGTGTACTCAAAATCAATTGCAATATCATCAACGAACACATGATGCATAAAATCGAAACAATGCTCTCCACTTTTGCGGCTTCTTGAAAGTAATCATCATGGCTATGAGAGCGTTTGGTTCTCCGCTTTCACCCACCAAGACAATGCTCTCTACTTTTTACGAATACTTGAAAGAAATCATGACTATGGGAGTGTTTGGTTCTCCGCTTTCACCGGCCACATCACAGGTGTGGTGCTGCTACGTACAATAAGTTTATATTTGGTTAACGAAAAGCGTGTTTGACTGCTACATAGAAGCCAAAATAAAATCTACAAGTTTTTTTGACACATTCTATGGCACCGAATTTCTACGCTACACTTCACATCCGCCGCCACACCTATAATGTGGTAGGTGATGGCTGGCATCCAACCATGTCATATGTAGAGAGGGAGAAAGGAAAGAGTATGATGTCTTGTATCGTACATCTTTTATTTTTGCGAATGATGCAGTACAACACAGACGCTCACAACACGCACGTTACATTTTATTTACTATATGTTGAAAAACCTATGACCAGTTAATGGACAATCTATTGGGCTTCAAGGGATTATTAAGAGAGGAGCTCGGGCAAGAGCCCAGGCTTGCCGGCCTTGGGTCCATCTATGTCTGCAAGGTACTAGCTAGGGATAAGGGAGAGGGAGAGAGAGATGAGAGCATTTGATCCAACCATCCAAGCTCTTGATTTTTGTATCAAATTGAGTAAAAATGTTAACGATCAAATTTAAGTTGTATGGAAAAGAACCTAGTTGAATTTAAAGAGACAAGACAAGACAAGATCCACTCCATTCAATTATCTTCTCAATCAATCCCACAACCACAAAATCCAGCCCCATATGTAGTGAAAAGGGAGGAATCAAGACAATGGAGTGACTATTGCTATGACCTATATGAACAAACTCATGTGCCAATTCTTCAAAGGTCGGACCTTAACGAGTGACAATCATGAGCAACCATTTGAGGAGCCGGACTCTCAAGAGACACCGAACTAGTCCTAAGAGGAAATGAGCACTCTTCATCTGCCAGAATCTTACTGTTCGGATGATTTCGGCTTGTGCTCGCTTCGGTTTATTTCAGCTTATTCTCTCACAGAATACTATTAAATCAGCCGAAATCAGCAGAACAGACTTTACTCTCTGATCACATGGGCCTCACCACATAGAGTCCAAGCAAATGCATGAAGGCAAATCCGTCATCATTGATTCTACGTACTGGAGTGTTGTTTCAAGCTATGCTTTGACCATATAATAACCGCATAAATCGTAAGAATAGGTAACCAGCAACAGTGCTTTGCTCTTGGGCCGAAATCAACATTTTCGTGAAGCAACAACTGAAATCAACTCGAAGGCAATTTTTCCCCCCTTTTGATTTTACATACAACCTGAAGTCATGATTTATTGATTGAGACCAACACAGTTTCGAGCTAGACTTTCCTCACCAATTTTTGAATGGAAAATACGCATGCATTTCGAATCATGTCTAGGGCTGGCTAGTAGGCTCTTGGTGGGACTACGATTCCCAGTTTGAACCTGGAAAAGCTAAACCGAGCCTTGGTAGCCAGATTATCATTTTTTTAATCTTGAACAAAACATCCGTTCTCGTTGCATGCTGCACACAGTGCAGACAATTGGACGAATATAGAACAGATTTTTTTTAGTGTCCAGGTACGATACACAACACAGAGGTGGGCCTGGTGCCGTCCGGCCGGTCAGCCCGGCCCAAATAGCTAGAATTAGTCAAGATTCAACCCGACCCGACGCAAGACCATACGAGTCCAGTAGGCTCGGCTCGTTCCCCAAGCAAATTCGTGCCAACTCGAATCCAACCGCCGCGCCGAGGCGTCCCCGAATGCGAACACCAGAGAGGCACGCGCAGCACGGCACCGCCACGTCGGTCGGAGTTCCCCGCGGCGCGCGTGACCACGGGTGCACCACACCGGGCGGACCTGGTCCTGGAGCACCACGCCACCAAGCACCAACGGGCCTACCCAACCAGACCAGACGCCAGTGCTGGCGCCAGCTGGTGCACGGGCGCCGAGCCCACTGTGGCTGGCCCGAGCAAAGCAAACCCTAGGCGCGGGCGGGCGGGCGCCGCCCGTCTCCCTCCCTCACCTCCTATAACCACCTCTCCACCCCTCCGCCTCGCCCTCTCGTTGAGAGAGTCGTCCCCCCGCGTGCTCTCCGCCTGCGGCCTCTGTATCCCGCAAACCAAAAACTACCAAAAAAAAATTTAGAAATCCCCAAATCCGCGAGATCTATCAGTATCGAGCGAGTTACCAATCCGATTGCTAGGGTTTAGTTTTTTCCGAAAAAAATCTGAAAAAAATTTCTGGTCGAGAGGAGGAGGAAGCGATGGCGGCGCAAGTGGCGGCGGTGGCGGTGCCGAATGGGAGCCCGGGCGCTGTCCCCGCGGTGGTGTCGCCGGGAGCGGTCGGCGTCGGCGTCGGCGTGGCGCAGCCGCTCCCGACCACGTCGCTCTACGTGGGCGACCTCGAGGGCTCCGTCTCCGACTCGCAGCTGTACGAGCTCTTCAGCCAGGCCGGGCAGGTGGTGTCGGTGCGCGTTTGCAGGGACGTCACCTCGCGCCGCTCGCTTGGATACGCCTACGTCAACTTCAGCAACCCCGTGGATGGTATGGTTGCGATCTCCTCTTCTTTTTGATCCGGGGTGGGAGGATTCGTCGACATCTGGGCGTTGTTCAGATTGGGCTAGGTATTGGGTTTCATACGACACGATAATTCTGATGGCATCTGTAAACTGCATGTTACAAGTGATTCCCTCGGTTGGTACTCGGTAGTTGGTGTGGATTGATTGTGTTTGTAAATTTTGGAAATGTTGAATGGTTCATTCTATCAGAAGTGGATGTCTTGTCTGGTGCAATGTCCTTGGGGTTTATTTGGGTTTCGGTAAGGATGATTTTGTCACATAGATAGATTCCTTTGTTTTGAGATAAGTGGAGGATATGGCTGGCAATTAGTTTTTTTTTAAAAAATATCCTAGAGCTTGTGATTGTATAGCCTATAGACTATGGGTTTAAGACAGCCATGCTTAAAATTTACTTCCAGTTTTGATTGCTGTGTTTAATGTAAATTATGGACCTGGGTACATGCTGCAAAAAATTATACCTTTCTAATCTGATGGCCTCTAGTGTTCTATACAGCTGGCCTTCAGGTGTTTTCGTAACTGATTGTTAGATTGGAATACATTGATATAATAGGAATGTCCCAGCCATAATCAAATACCTAGGGGCATGCTTGGTTCTTAGTCGAGGTCGCTTTTCCCTTCTAGGAATCCTGCAGAAGCACACATTTCGTTCTAGGAAAGCTATCCTCAGGTTCTGTGCTGGTGAACTTTTTCCTTGACATCGTGGGATAGTGATTTTGGCTTTCCCAGGTTGGCAAGGTGAGTTTCGCTAGTAAGGTGCAGCTTAGTGGAAATTGGGCCTAAAGGAAGACAGTGGGTTAACTTTGCTAAATATACAGTTTACAGTGGAGTTACTGTTTATTTTGGTGTCTTACCTCAAATCATACACCATAAATCTTGTCTGTCATTTGTTATTGTAATTGGCCTATTAGTATCTCTTATCTTTGTATCAAAAGGCTTGCGAGGGCTGATTAACTATCCCATTTTACAGCTGCAAGAGCATTGGAAGTGCTGAACTTTGCTCTTCTTAACAACAAGCCTATCCGGGTGATGTATTCAAACCGTGATCCAAGCAGCCGCAGGAGTGGATCTGCTAACATTTTCATAAAGGTACTTGATCATCTGGCAGGTTCTATAGTTTACATTGTCATCCAAGAATGATCAGCTTGGTTTATGACTCGATATTTTGTCTTTTCTCCAGAATCTTGACAAGACTATAGACAATAAAACCCTTCATGAGACCTTTTCTTCATTTGGTACCATTCTCTCATGTAAGGTAGCCATGGATGAAGCCGGGCAATCCAAAGGCTTTGGTTTTGTTCAGTATGAAAAAGAAGAAGCTGCACAGAATGCTATAAAAAGTCTTAATGGGATGCTCATAAATGATAAGCCTGTTTTTGTTGGACCTTTTCTTCGCAAGCAAGAAAGGGATCATTCTTTTGACAAGTCAAAATTTAACAATGTCTTTGTCAAGAATTTGTCCGAGTCTACCACACAGGAAGATTTACTCAAAATCTTTGGTGAATATGGGACTATTACAAGTGCTGTTGTGATGATTGGAATGGATGGTAAATCGAGGTGCTTTGGTTTCATCAATTTTGAGAATCCAGATGCAGCGTCTCGTGCTGTTCAGGAACTTAATGGTAAGAAGATAAATGACAAGGAATGGTACGTTGGAAGAGCTCAGAAGAAGTCCGAAGAGAGATGGAACTAAAAAGGAGGTTTGAGCAAAGCTTGAAAGATGCTGCTGACAAGTATCAAGGACTGAATTTGTACCTCAAGAACTTGGATGATAGCATTGGAGATGATCAACTTCGTGAGTTGTTCTCCAACTTTGGCAAAATTACTTCGTACAAGGTGATTTGGTCAACTTTTACGCTTTGCATCATCATTATTACCCATTTCTCTTTTACCTGTCTTTTCGATGGTATGTGCTGAATAACTATATTTGTGAAATAGGTGATGCGTGACCAAAATGGTCTCAGCAAAGGCTCTGGGTTTGTTGCTTTCTCAACTCGTGAGGAAGCATCTCAGGCTGTAAGTTTATGTCCTGGATTTTGCATTATCTATTTTATTTATGTCACATGTGTCACATGTTTTTTCTTTCTTTACAGTTAACTGAAATGAATGGCAAAATGATATCTGGAAAACCATTGTATGTTGCATTTGCACAGCGCAAAGAAGATAGAAAAGCGATGTTGCAGGTAATTGTCCTAACAGATGAATTAGTTGTGCTAATATCAAATTTGAAAATAGACATGTACATAAAATTATTTACAGCTTCTTATTGAAACAAGAGGTATGAAGTGATTGACTGTTTGTCATCTTGAACAATGTTGAAGCACCAAAGAAATATTGACCGTATAAAGAATCACCTCTATTTTCATGATAATAGGTGTTCATCTATTTTAACTTCAAAATGTAATATCTCCAGAAAAAAGTTCTTTTCAACCTCAAAATGTCTTCTGGAATTTTTTTGAAGTAGAGTTCAGAATCTATATATTTTGTTTGGTCTAAAGGGGCTTACTGATGTGCATGGCTTAGGGTATAGGATTTTGGCCTCCTATTGTTCTGATAATGGTTCTTCTTTTTGTATGTAACTTGGGATAAACGACCTGTTCTTGAAAATTCTTTTCCTTGTGTAATATGATAAAATACTTACAAAATTGTTGCAGTTTCAGACTATGTATCATATTATTTCGCTGACATTTACAAATCTATCACACAGGCACAGTTTTCTCAGATCCGCCCTCCTGTACCAATGACACCCACTCTAGCCCCGCGCCTTCCAATGTACCCTCCTATGGCTCCGCAGCAACTCTTCTATGGACAAGCTCCACCAGCTATGATACCTCCTCAGGTACCTCAAATACTCTTTTCTTTTTATTTTCATCTTAACATTACCCTCAGATTAAATCCCTATCTACATTTTTTTTAAAAAAATGCAATGCTGTGTTGTGGGGATGGTCTTTCCCCTGGTGGTCAACTTTTTTTTTTTCTACACTCTTTGAAATGAGAATATTCCTAGCACGAGAATCAGTAACTTTTGTCAAGATCAACAAGCACTGGTATTTGCAGCCTGGGTTAACAATTAACAATTTCTATCATATTCTTTATGCTTAAACGGGCATATGAAGCTATAATGGTCCTCTCACCTTCAGTTGGTTAGCAACATTTGTTGGATGTTCATTATTTTTTTTCCTTGTATGTGGAGAATATGTTGTTGGCAGCAAGTAGGTGCTCTACTATCTTTTGTTCTTGTTGTTGTAGTGATGTTATGCTGGCTCTTTTATGGCCTGTTTTATATTGATCCTAGTTTGGATGCAAGAAACAATTTGCAAATCCTATTCTTCATTCAGCAACTAAATTGTTATATGGTAGTCCTGTCTGTTCATGTTGCATGAAACATTTTAATTATGTTAATGTGCTGAACTAAATGGATATTGATGGTATTTGCACTTTCTTCCAGCCAGGATTTGGTTTCCAGCAACAGCTTGTTCCAGGCATGAGGCCTGGTGGTCCCCATATGCCAAATTATTTTGTTCCGGTTGTCCAGCAGGGCCAACAGGGTCCACGCCCAGGTATGAGGCGTGGAGCTGGTGCCCAGGGCCAGCAACCTGTGCCGCCTTATCAGCAGCAGGTATTTTCCCATCAAATTTCCACACTTAAACTGATTTTAGGTAGTTAGGAACTTAGGATGCTACTTTATCAGTGGAAAATGGCTAACATGGTACGAAATTTGATTCGCTTAGATTGTTGGCCAGTTATGGTCCAGTCCTTTGTTGTGTTCATTTTCCACCATGCTTCCTTTTTCTCCTGACATCTAGATGGGACAGTTCTGGCTATTGTTCCATGGGGGAAAGTGAAAGTGAAGTGATGTATCTTGTCATGATTCTCAGATTCTTCCACGAGGACGGATGTACCGTTACCCAACTGGACGCAACATGCCTGAAGCTCCGGCGATGCCAGGGGTTGCTGGAGGTATGATCCAGGCATATGATATGGGAAGCTTCCCTGTGAGAGATGCAGCCTTATCACCAGCTGCCCAAATTGGGACTCTGACTTCTGCCCTTGCAAATGCTAATCCTGAGCAGCAAAGAACGGTATGTCCCTGTTTGGTGTCAACTTCTACTGCACTTGGTATTCAGTTGATTGGTTTATCATCCATTTTGACCTTAAAAATCAAGTTGACTCGGACTTTTATGGAGCTGTACGCTGTAGTCTTTCTGCTTCTGCTGATTGAAAACACTAAACAGGGACTGCATTGATACTTTTATCCTATAATGTTTTTTTTTTCTTATCATGAACATTTTTTTCATCTAGATACTTGGTGAAAACCTATATCCACTGGTTGAGCAACTGGAACCAAATCAAGCAGCAAAGGTCACTGGAATGCTCTTGGAGATGGATCAGACTGAGGTCCTCCACCTGCTCGAGTCTCCTGATGCTCTCAAGTCCAAGGTTGATGAGGCAATGGATGTTCTCCGCAACGTGGCCCATCAGCAAAACCCAAACACTCCGACCAGTCAGCTTGCCGCATTATCACTGACCGAAGGCATTATCTCGTAACTTTGAAAGCCATAACAAACTATCTTGAGTTTGCAATTGAGTGTGGTGTCTCCAGAGGTTATCTGGCACATGACAGTATTGCTCCTTTTTTTTCTTGCATACTATGGTTGGACGTGAGTGTCGTTTCCATACTGGATGTTAGGTTTTATTGGTGCTGTGTGGTGTCTTGCCGTTGAGGCAATGCACTTGTTTGCAAGTTTGAGTACTATTGGGGGCCGTTGATTACATACCTGTCTTCTGCACTTTGTCGGAAGTTTTGCTACTCAATTGAATGAGTGAGGGAATTTATTGCACCTTATGATGGAAAATGTGTGGTCATCTATTGTCGAGTAATTATCTACACCTTGTATTTTAATCTAAGCTGGTTTGATGCCTGACAATTTTATGATTTAATCAACCGAGGAGATACCTCAGGAGAGCAGGCTTGCTTCCACTGATGCCTGCTGCGCCTGCTTGATGCTTTGGTATGCTTGGTTGCATTCTTCGTGATGGGACAAGTTTACGTCTTCAAAAGTACCTGAGCTATTCTGGTTACATGGTAATCTAGGGAAGCTTGTTTTCGTGGCCAAAACTTTTTACTCCCAGTTCGTGGCCAAAACTTTTTTTACTCCCAGCCTCCCAGGCACGAATGCTGCTCGGCATGTAATTCCGCCCCGATCCGGCAGGACATGGCCCCAATTGTTTCCAACGCGTTGTCCGCAGCGGTAGCAGGCCAGGCATGAAGAACCAGAAATCCGGTGGACTTCAACTATGTGCCTGTTTGGCACAGCTCAACTTTACTAGAGAAGCTGTTTTTAAAGAAAAGTGCTTCACCAACAGCTTTGTAAATAAAGCTGAGCTGTTTTGGGAATGCTATTTGGCCAAACAGCTTAACTAACAACTCTTAAATGTTGTAAAAAAAAAAAAAACACAACTCTCAAATGCCCGTGTCTTAGCACATGATCGGACGACAAATGTTCATGCGTTTCCTTCTGAGGCAGACAACACCGATCTTTTTTTTTTTTTAAAAAAAAGCCCTGATTCTTATCTAGAATATACAAGCACCGATGTCCGAAACAAACAAGCACCGATTTTTTACAAAGCAATCGCTGCAAGTAAGCTATAGTACAATCCATTGCAAAATTGACGAACTGGCAGACAATGCAGAAAAAAAAAGGTTCATTGATACAAAGATCCTAGTACTGGTAGACAATTCATATACGTGAAGTGCATCATTTCTTTTGGCATTCAAGCACAGCCCAACACACTGGCTATAGAGTGATTTCGAAGATTTCTCTAGAGCTAGGTCCTTACTGTAGATGCAGCAATGAGCTCCTGCAAGCAAGTTGCATACAACAGTATGTTGGAAAGAATATTGATCTGAAAGACCATAATATGAAAAGCTTGAGTCTACATGAATGAATTGACCAGGTAATGACTTCCTCGCAACTGTCTCCTGCCATATGTCAAAGAAGTCCTCCATGATTGTCTTAGATTTTTCAGTGGAAGATAGAGAATAATACTCTACCTGCATACGGGATAAGAATAAACTCAAACAAACTTTTTGTTCTATTTTTTCAAATAAGAATAAACTTCAAATAACATGGCGAACTTTTCAACTATTGCTTTTTGTTCTATTTTTTTCAAATAACATGACGAACTCTTCAAATAACTAGGAACGGGTGGAGCGGGAGGGAGGGAGAGGGCCTCACACCCCTCTCGACGGCCGACGTGTCTGGTTCGATCCTTGGGCGGAGCTGTTTGGGTTCAGGCGGGTGGTCTCCCCCGTGGGATCAGGTGTGGAGGATTCCCCTCTGGTGCTTCACGACGGCGGTCTCATCTACGTGCTGGACTTCCCATCTTATCAAAAAGCCGAACTTCACGATGGCACCGAGAGTCTCGGCAAGATTCTGAGCCGGCATCTAGGGCCAATTGATTCGCTGAGGATGGATTCGTCACAATTGCCACCACCGAAGAAGCTTTCCCGGTGGCTGGACTTGCTACCGAGAGGTGAGCGGGATTACCGAAGAGGTGGTGTTGCTCGATGTACTACATCCACATGGAGATTACTTATTCCCCTCCCACAGCCTGTGCAGCCTAGACCTGAAGGTTATTGCCTTAGGTTTCTTCACCCTTTCTCTTGGTCTGTGTTCTCATTTTTCTGGTCTGGAGAAGCTGCACCTCATATGCTACCGAGTCAAGGCGTGCGATGTATCAATGACGGTAAAGAATCTGCACAAGTTCAAAAATTTGGGTGTTTTTTCTGTAGACATGTCCGTCGAGGGCACCGGTGCTGGATACGTGGTCAATGGTTGCAAAAAGTGTTAGCTCAGTGACGCATAGGTTAATTATATTTCAACATTATGACTACAACTAACTATTCATGTCTGTTATTATTTTTAGAAAGTTCTATTAGTGTAATGCACTTTTGTGTTTCCGCCTCTTATTTTTAGGTTTGATAATTTCTCTGATTTTGAATTTAAAGCGCTCTCTAGAAAATATGGCAATATTGTTGAAATTTGCGGTTCCGAACAGAAGAGGAGTGAGAGGAGATGTTGTAGAGTTTTGATTGTGCATGTGAGGAGAAGAGAGAGCCCCCTCCATGCCCATGACACTCTATATATAAGGATTAAAGATTTACATGTGACCCCCAAGTGGGGGTTGGATTTACAATTTACTCCTACTAACTCTACTTGTGCCTCTTTAGTGGGCTTGGCCCATATACAAATGCCAAGTCCCAACAATAGCCCCTCATCTACTAGGTTATGGCACATGACCTAGTAGATATTTACACTAGAAAAGACACAATAGATCTCGGGCCTTAGTTGCAAGGGTTGCCCTTCGAACCACATGTGCATGTTTCGCTAAAAACTCCATCCCAAAAACCCGGTGGGAAAAAAGGGCATGGAGAAAAGAGCACATGCACGACTCTTATCTTACATATGTTCTAAGTCTTCAAGCCTAAAGCTCCGAGTGCCTTCGTCTTTTGGATGACTTCATCGCCAATGTTGAAACCTCCTCCTACTCGACACGTAGGTCTTCCGCGATCTTCTCCAGCTTTTCTCGCGGAGGAAGTCTTCGCCATCTCCCCTTGGACGGAGGTCTTCTCCAACTCTTCTTCGCGGATCTTCTCAAACTCTTTTTCTTCGTGCATCTCCTACAACTCTTCTTTATGCGAAGATGTTCTTTGGCGGAGATCTTCTCGAACTCTTATTCTTCGCGCATCTTCTACAACTCTTCTTCGCGTGGAGATCTTCTTCGGCGGAGATCCTCTTGGAACTTTTCGCTCAGGAGCACCGGACAAAAACCTTCACGCTTCGGTGTACTCCTCTAGCCCCTCTTGGCCGGAGCTTGTGAGTGAATCCTCGGCCACGGTTGGAGTAGTCGATGTAGTTATGGTAGTGGAAGCGGATGTCGAAGCCAAAGTTGTCGGTGAGCCCCTCTTGCCAAAGTGTTGGCGGAAGTTCTTGAGCCGTTGTTGTTGGTGTCGAAGATGTTGGCGAAGCCCCTCTTGCCGGAGTGTTGGCGGAGGTTCTTGGGCTATTGTGCTGGCGACGAAGATGTCGACGAAGCCCCTCTTGTCGAAGTGTTGGTAGAGGTTCCTGGGCTGTTGTGCTGGCGACAAAAATGTCGACGAAGCCCCTCTTGCCGTGAGTTTTGGCGGAGGTTTCTAGGCCGTTGTCTTGGCGGCGAAGATGTCGACGAAGCCCCTCTTGCCGAGTGTTGGCGGAGGTTTTGGGGCCGTTGTGCTGGCAACGAAGATGTCGACGAAGCCCCTCTTGCTGGGGTGTTGGCGGAGGTTCCTGGGCCGTTGTGCTGGCGATGAAGATGTCGACGAAGCCCCTCATGTTGGAGGCTACTCAGTGTTCTATCTGCAACTTGGGCATCACATTGCATATGGCGGTGTCCAAGCAATGGCGACAATTCTTGCACCTGGCCGCACAGCTACCTCATCTTCAGTGGCTGTCACTAACTGTGAGTCATTTTATATTTGTTGGTCAAAATTTCCGTTTTATAAGATAACCAATTAAATCCTTGTTCCCTCTGTTGTGTTTACAACGAGCAGATGACTTTTATGCTCGTGGGACTTCCTCCAAGAATTGCACCTGCGCCGGCTACAGAGCAGGCGGTACGGAAATGAGTTTGGTGAGCCAGGTCCTGGCCACCGGCCCACACCTCGTCGGCATAACATTGTATCCCCACTACAGCCTGGTGGACGCAGCCTTCTGCCATTACTCGTTTCTTAGATGCCCCCGCCTGTCAAGTGCGGTCCGTATTTGCTCTTTGCCAGGGAGCTACTAGGAGTACAGTTTAACTCATCCCAAGGGGAAAGGAGTAGAGTAGACATCAGCTAAAATGGCTTGATTGGCAGCCTAAGGGTCAAATAGTAGCTGTTGTTTCCTATTTTACTTGTTGCATCCAGGAGTAGTTTGGATGGAACCCTGGGGCTGTTGCCTGGGAAAAATGATTCTCCTATTAAATCATCATGTTTTACCTGCTCAGGCCATGCATATGTTGTGCCTGTGAATATGCAATGTGATCTTAATTAACTGCATAGGAATCTTAGCGGGCAACGTTGCCTGTGGCCAGGTGATCGTTTTTGTGTCTGGACCCGGCAATGATACAGGGCTGCAAGCAAACGTGGTGGCCGCATCCAGGCCAGGCGTAGTTACAAGTGCCTGCAAGCTGGAATTGAACAGTGCATACTGTAGATGGGACAATACAAACCTACTACAGTGCTGTTATTGAACAAATGAAAATGTACCTCCCTGCGTGCTGCGTAACCGACCAAACACCAACGTGATAGCAATGGCTGCTTTTACTGACGAAAGCAACTAGGCAAGTGATGCCTTTTCCCTCCCAGAAAACAAAACGGTTTCAACTGCACTCTTTAAAATGTATAAACGAATCAGGCTTTGGCTGCATGACGAACAATTCAGGCACCTGACCGCACCTGAGGGAGTAATACACATTCTCCAATAAGTCATTTTTTTATACGATTGACTTATTTGGGATGGAAGGAGTATTTCATAACTCAACAAGAGTTTACTTCTTTATTTCTGAATCAACCTCAGTTTTTTCAACATAGAAACAACATGGCTACGGCCTACGGAGAAACTTATCCCGCAGTCCCAGCTGTGTTTTAATGGAATCCCAATGATGTACAGCCAGCCTCAATGAACAGGAACAAGTTTGCCATTTGTAAATACTAGTTTGTCGAGGCATAATTGATGTCCAAAACATCTAAATCAACTCCAAGATAGGGCTGCACCAATTAGCAAGATGCATGTACCCTGATGCTACTTGAAACGTCCATGCTTTCGGAGTTTGCTGTGTACAAGCATTCCAGCAAACACAGCACGATCAACTCACGCAATAAACACCTGGATCCTATCTCCCATAGCGTCCTCAAAATCAAGCAGTATCTGACCATTCTGGGGGTTGTCTGCATCAATAGGCGCATTCCGAAGCCTTTCCATGATATTAGCTCCAGCCAAGCCTGCATAATGTCCAAAAGGAGATTGGCACATAAAACATAAAACAAGTGCATCTACATATTCCCTTTTTCTCTTTTGAAAATACAATCACATTTACAGAATCATGATTCAGTTAAGAATATAATACAAACCTGGAATAATTCTTGTCATCCCTTCTAAGAACCCAGCCTGTTGTAAAAAAGGGAAATTAAATGGAGTAAATGTTTAATTGGTATTCAAGTTAGTAGATTAAAGGATATTTGCAGAAAATATGAGTAAGAAACAATATAGCAACTTAGCACATATATGTCCCATGGCAAGCTGTCAATTTAAGTGAGTTTATCGGAACTTCAATCTGACTACCAGATACTGAACACTGGAGTGAGCAAATGATTACTTACAGGTATCCTGGCATCAATTTTCTGGATTCCATCTCTTCCTGTAATCACTAGTCGTAGAGTTCGAGACCACATTCCAGTTGAAGGTCCTCTACTGCCACTGGAACCAATATCATAGAGCTGAGGCAATATGTCAATAACAGGTTCTTGTGGTTTTTCAGCCCTGGACCTGGAATCTCCTGGACTTTTCGGTTCACTTGCATAATTATCATAGCCTACAATTGAGGAGTTGCAGGTTAAATGAATTCATTCATATTCGACGTAGAATGAAGCCCTAAGTTCCATACCAGTTTTGTAAAATGATTGGGCTGGTGTCACCGCATATCGTTTAGCTTCTTCATAATAGTGGTTGAACCCAAGAGTATTCTTGATCTCCTCAAATGATGGCAAGCTGCTTGGAGGAGGTATACGGCCGCCCTTTTATAGCAATAAGAGCATCCTGCAGAGTGCAGAATTGAAGGTCATACATCTTACATAGTTCAGTTCATTACACAAGGGCTCATGCTTGTTTCTATGCCACAAGGTCATGACATGCATACACAAATGCTGATCCCTCCCTTTGTTTTTGAAAGATATCCCTCCTTTTGCCCAAATGCTAATGGCAATCAATGTGCATGATCCCATTGGTATAAATGCTAATGTGCATGATCATGCAATGAAATAATGACATGTGTAAATGAAAGACAACCATCCTATTCACATATATAAATGAAAAATGAAAAACAAACCTCCATTGCACGCATCGATACGCCAATTAGAGATAATGGATAGGCTATGATTTTATAACCTATTTCTTCCAGTTCAACAGGGCTCAGTATAGGAGTTTTACCACCGCCTTCTAACATGTTGGCCTGCAGTAGAGTCATGAGTATGATGAAGGCACTGCTAGTATATGGAAACCAGAAAACGGTGATGCATAGAACATATCTAACCATTTTTGGGACTCCAGGTGCAATAGCACAAAATGCCTTCATTTCTTCTCTTGAAGCAAGGGCATCAATGAATAGAACATCTGCTCCAGCATCAGCAAAGGCCCGTACTCTCCATAATGCTTCATCAAGAGACAAAGCTTGACGAGAATCCGTCCTTGCCACAATAACAATATCAGAGCCACTCTCATTCCTGGCATCAACAGCTGCTTTTATGTGCATAATTGCTTCCTCCCTTGAGACAACCTTCCTTCCTTGTGTATGTCCACATGCTTTTGGCGACACCTTCAGAATGCTATATATCATATCACTATAAAAGGAACTTCAAGAAAGGGAACAGAACGACGATGTCATGCATAATCAGTAAATGGTACATATCTAAAGAATTTAATACAAAGAGAAATTAAAAATTGGCTCCATATACTGTAAACCTAAAATTGTGATTTGAATTCTGCACCAGAGTCCAGACTACAATAATTGCTACAACTGCACCACTTACATTTTTGGGTCCAGAACTTACAAATTCTAAACAGTAAATTAAACATAGAGGATATAGGACATAACCAGAAACAATGTGTGATCTTCAAGAATAGTTATAACCATTGTCTGCAGTGCTTGATAAGCATACCTGGTCCTCAAGAATAATTCCAGCAAAACCAGCATTAATAAATCCTTTCACTGTCCTCTTGACATTCATACAGTTGCCATAACCATTATCGGCATCACCAATCACAGGAATTGAAACTGCTTCAGTGATTAGACGCCCCTGATCAATCATTTCCCCATACGAGACGAGACCAACATCTGGTAACCCAAGTCGTGCAGCAGAGATTGAGAAACCTGCAACAGAAAGTGTGACTTTCATTGAAGATTCACGCGTCCCCCTTTCCTGTCAGCAATGCATCGCAGGCATACACAGCACAAACACAGTTGACAAAAGCTCATTGCAAGTTTGCAACGTTCCCCAAATGGAGGGTTTGTGTGGACTAGGCAATCTGTCCTGGATGGTGAGAACGAGAAGTAGGCCTCCTGCCTCCGTAGAGGCAAAAGACCGAGCACGTACCGCTCGTGAAGCAGGCCCTGAACCCGGCGCGCTCGACGAGGCGTGCGCTCAGCGCGTCGTAGCATGCGGGCGCCTGGTGCGCACCCGGCGCCTCCAGGACCCGTCGGAGCGCCGCCGCGGGTAGCTCCCCGGGCCCAGGCGTGGCGCTGGCGCCGCCGGAGTAGGCGCAGCGCGGCGAGATCCTGACGCGGGCGAGAGGGCGGGCGGAGGCGACCGAGGGGTCGCCACGCCCACGCGCTGCAGGCGCCGTGGGGCTCGCGAGGCCGAGCACGGGGTGAGAGGAGCCGAGCGGCGGATGCTGCAGGAGGGCGGAGTAGCACGCCATAGCCGTCACTCTGACTGCCCGCTCTCGCGGCCTCGTCGTCTCGCTCGGCTCCCTTGGCTGGCTACTTGGCTTTGCTTCGCTTGTCGTCTCTGATCTCAGTGTCGCTCGGCACAGCCGCACGGGCACGCCACACGCAGGCGGCACCGCGGCAAGCACGCCGAGAGCGAGACGAGTCGCGTGACTGAGAAAGTCTCGTCTGGTGTCAGATGGGCTGTCAGTTGTGACTTGTGATGCGAGAGTGGGCCACATCCCGTCTATCTATCTGGCAGCAGGTTGCGGCCCATGAGTGACGCCTGTTTGAGGCCCAATCCTTTTGGATGCGTAATCTTGTCCGACTGCAAACCAAGAACATGACGGAGTCGGCAGACTCGTCTCGGAACATGAGTCGTATTACGAATTTTACGACGGTATCGGACTCGTGCCACCGAACCCGACTCGAACTGGAACAAACTCAACAAAGTCCGTCGTGCACGCCCGTCTACCGCAACCCTTTATATCGACGAGCACGTACGCCGCAGCTTTCCAACGCGTTTCCACCGCCAAACCACTTCCGTCATCATCATCAGAACAAGAAGCAAAAGGGCTAGTAGCTCGCTGCCTCGCTCGCTCGGTCCCGACAAATCGACATGGCAATGAAGAACAAGAAGGCGGGCGCCAACCACTTCGCGCTGCTGGAGACCGACGACCCCGGCGACGCGCGTCTCGAACAGCCCCAAGCGGCACCTGCCAGCCTCACCCAAGAGCTCTTCGGCAGCGCCTACCCCTCGGCTTGGGAGATCATGAGGAACAGGCGGCAGCACAGCGCCCCGCCGGCGAACGCGAAAGCAGCAGCTCGGGCGGACAGCAGCAAGAAGAAGGACGCGCAGGGACAGGCGGGCAGCAGCGCGAGGAGGCAGCAGCAGGGAGGCCGTGGTCACGCCAATGGAGCGGCAGTGGATGGCAACGACAACGACGCACCGGCGCCGAGGCTGTACGATCTCGCCGAGTTCCCGTCGCTGAAGTAGGAGGCCGGCCGGGTTTTGCTGATTATAGTACAGTACTCCCTCCGAGTTGGTATTAAAAGTCATTTTGAACCAGGTTTGGGTCAAACATCGGGAATATAAATCTCTATCTCTACTATAAGGGCACAATTATTACTATTTTTAGCTAAAACAACACCGACCAACGGATCTCACAACCGAGAGCTGGGATCAAAAGTTTATCACACGAGTCTTACACCCACGATTCACCCCGACGCCCACACCTTCGTCACCGTGGAAACGGTTCCGACACCCAAAAAAAAAAAAACCTTCGACGAGCGAATCAGCGCGCGACACTCCTCCTGGTCGATCCAGAACGACGGTCAATAGGGCGATCTAATCAGCACGCGACACTCCTCCTGGTCGATCCAGCACGGCGAGGTGATCCACCAGCGCCGCGGTTATCCTCCTGTTCGCGGCGATCCTCCTGGCGGCTATCCGGCCTGGCGGTGTTCGCTTAACTTCTCCTGACATGTCTCCTTGATCCAGTACGATCTGTAGGTCGACCTCACCCACACGGCGATCGTTCCCGGCAGCCATCGAAGGGCGCTAGGCTCGCCTTGTCACGAATCAGTGCGCGGACGCCCTCACGCCAGAGGCGAGTATCGTATCCGTCACAAGATGCACGCGTACACCGATGCAACGCGAGAGGTGGTGGTCACTGCTGTCCATCGGTGGCGGACATCAAGGAGGTTGCATTTTTTTTTTGGCATCTCCACCACGTCGCTGCTGTCCACCCTTGTATTTAGTTTAATGAATGATCTACCTTATTTTCAAACTGCATTGATTTCGGCAAACTTCCATTACCCAAAGTGAAAGAAAATATGCAGCCTTCTAATCATTCATCTGTTACCTGTATAAGCTCATGTCTTTACCTGAATTTAGAGGGGTCTTGATTTTTCTAAATTCCTGTGCTAGGTGTCTGGTAATATGAACGTGTGTGTCCTTGCGAATCATTTGTTTTAACCAACACTTGGTGTGTCGAACCCGGCTAGATTGGACCGGAACTGACATGTCGACGGCGATCTTGTCGGCGATGAAGGTGACGTAGGCGGTGGTGATGACGACGATTGGCGGTGAGGTGACGTAGATTGATGACAATAGCGAGGTAGCAGAGAGAGAGGAAGGTAGGGACGGCGTGGCTGGTGGAGGAGGCGGCGGGGGGGCGGCGGCGCTGCTGCCCGGCGGACGGCGCGGCCGGCGTGGGAGGTCCGCCAGCGGCGCACGGGCGGCGTTGTGGCAGCGGCGTCTTGGGCGGTGGTGGGAGGCGGCGCGCGTCGCGGGAGAAGGGAGAGAGAGAGAGCCTAGAGCTGAAGAGCCGTTGGGGAGTTACCCCTTTAATTTATTTCTTCTTGAGATTCAACTTACTACATGCCCCTTGTATTTATAGTCCGGGGGAGACTTGCATGCTAAGAAAGATCTAGAGGTTTCCTTATAGATTGGAATTCCTCTTTACAAGCAACCTATTTATTCTCTATTTTATTCCTATCTTTATTTCTTAAATATTCCTTACTTAATTGCGGCAACCGACGCGGGCGCGTTACGGCGGACGATGGCGGCGTCGGCCGAGGCGCTTGACGCTAGGGCCTTGGGCCCTAATCGGGCGGCGGTTCCCCCCTTGTTGGGCCCTATTCCGGCGATCTCATTTTGGGTCATGACATGGTGAAATAAGGTCTCAAACATCTGCTCATCAGGCGCCATCGTGAAAGGTAGATATCTGAATCGGTTACACAATTCTTAATAATGCATGATTTTTCGTTCATGGTGTTTCATGCCTGCAGGGTACCCTAAAACGTTTCCCCGGGCAAAAGTCGAATCTCCTAGTCTTGCAATTCAGCAGGTGAATCTCCTGATCCATGTGTTAAGGTGCCTTCATGGAAAATAATTTCCAAATTTTCAGCTATACGGAATTTGGATAGATATCTTGTTGATAAAAGTACCCTTTCTTCAGTGAACTTGACAGCCTGACAGGAATAACACAATGTCTATGCCGAGAAATACACACAATGCATTGGGCGATATCACCAACATCGCAGTATGTTTCCGGACTGTGTATAATGCCCATGCTAACGCTTACGTTTAGCTTTGGGAAACTCTTAGTTTAAACTTTGTTCATGAAAACACCCGTTGTATAGATCCAGCCTGGTGGCAACGGAATCATCGGGCTCAGATGTCCGACGAAAAAAGAGAGGAGGCAAGGAGGAGACAACGTGAATAACAACGTCAAGATCGTGAAAGGTGGAAGGCCGAATCCCAAAACAATAGCTCTTCTTGTGCTTTGACTACATCCGGTATAATTCATTATTTACAAAAAAAAACTTCTACGGCTTCGTTTCAAAAAAAAAAAAAAAACTAATTCTGAGAAAAAATTATAAAAATCGCAGGGATCAACACATGGTGGGATGGGCCAAAGCTCATCAAGTTATTTACCACTCACGGTCTATGTTTTGGTTATAGATTCTACTACCATACTATCGAGACGGCCTATACACTCTAATTATATTGAACTTGCAAACCCAAACCGTACATTTCTTAGATGCATTTATATCTGATTTAATCTAACAGTTTCAAAAAGCAAAACCGTGGCGTTAGCACGGGCATTATACTAGTTATTAATAACTTTTAAGTTGTTGAGTTTGTAAATGTAAAAATTATATGAGTAGATTTGTCTTAAAAAATACTTTGATAAAAATATACATATGTCACATCTCCATAAATATTTTTATAATAATAAGAGGTCAAAGTTGTGTTTTGGAGACCGTGTCGCTGTCCTAAATGACTTCTAATACCATCCCTGAGGGAGTACGTTATTAGGTTTCTGAAATTCAGAGCGGGCAAATCGTCGTTAGTAACATTGCTGTTTTAGTTTTAACATTAGTGGATGTCAGTGATTGGGTGAATGCAGTATAATAGTTGAATTATTTGGAGTTGAGAAACAATGGGCCTATCATCTTTTTAGAATAGGTAGCGTTGACAACGGATATTCATTCGCGTGACAATATGATTATACGAAATAAAATATACTACTTATACAAATGTTTTTTTTTTTTAGTTAGCGAATTAATATTCATATATCTAAGCCTCAGATATATAGACCCGAACCACAATTGTTGGGCGATAACGAAAGTGCACGTTGTACTGAAATGGAAAATGTACCGGTTAAAGTGGCGAATCCAGCCCAAAAATACTTAGGGCGAACTATACTCCATAATTTTGGCTACCAACAACAACTAGCATGTTTTGAGAAAAAATTGTTGAACCACCAACAAGAATTAAGATCCCAAAATCCTAAAATAGCCAAACCAGAAACCACCAAATGAGGCTAATGAATGAATGACCAAATTCCCAAAATCATGGTACCACTGTTTGGACGAACCACATCTTCAATTTCATCTCCTCCGCACCCACAACGGCTTCATCTGCTCCCCAATACATCACAAAATCAATGCACGTAAAAGAAGGCATAGTGACTTATAATTTGAAATAGATGAAGTTTCTCTCTGTATTTGTATTATAAAAATAATAAGTATTATTTTGCTTTCCCAATTTCCTAAGTCAAATTACTCTTACACCCTCCAACTTTGGCCAAAATCTGGATTTCAACCTTGATCTTCTAACATTAACCCTCCAACTCTTGCAAAAGTTCAGTTTTCAACCTTGAGCTGTTTCCTAGGCGGTTTTGGTGTATGAACACTAACTTTTGACATTTTTCAAAAAAAAAAAAAAAAAAAATAGAAATCCAACATGAGAAGCAAGAAATAGGTCCTAGAGAGCTCTACAAATCTTGACATTTTGTAGGTTGGTAGAGTGAATAACAAGGATGATAATGGCATAGAACATGCTAAATTTTTTAGAGTTCAAATGATGGACAAATATGTTTTTTGATATTTTCCATTTGAATACCCTAAAAATTCATAACTATTCTACACATACATAACATCTTGGACTAGTTCAGCAACCATCCGTGTTTGTATATTGCACTGTTTGGGACAAGTAATCAATTGAATACACATATACAGAATAATGTATGTGTTTTTGCAGCACACCCATTGAGAATTGCTCAACATCCACCCTCACGCCTTCACTTCAGGAACATTTGGCATGCAGTTGCTTCGTGCTGAACCGAGTGAGAAAAATCACTGAATATGCAGTTGTGGACATAGGAAGGCTCCACATATTGACGACGATTACTACAAGGAAAGAGGTGTGGGATGCCATGGGATCATCATTGTTTGAAAAGATCACTGGTCACATACAGCCCCCTCCCCCCTTGCCGCCTCCATGGCACTTGTTGTGCTTCTTTGTTGTCCTCCGCGCTCGAGCCCTAGACAATCACCCGCACGCTGTTGTCACTGTTGGGCTATCGCAACCACCGGACCCGGGATCGAGAGTAGCTACTAACAAGGGGGGTCCCGAGCGTGATCTCTGCCAGCTGGTGGAGGTGACGACCGCTCTAGTGTCGAGTAGATGCAAATGAAGGCAGCTATGATGCGAAGGCGATGACAGTGAACCCTGCTCCAACGATAATCACAATGTCTTCCCAGGTGACTAAGATGGTACATATTTCTCCCTCCAACTCAAGTCAACGCAAAAACCTCTAGTGTGCACACATATTCAGTAGGGACCTAGTATTTGATAGATTTTGGTCGCATTTCACTGTCATATATATATAGATTACATAAATATAGAGGAGCAACATATATGATGTAAAAGTTTACAATTTGAAAAAAGAACCTTGACCCCGAACTATTTTAAAATCTCCCTAACCACTTGTTTAGTTTCTTTATCTCTTGTACATTTATATTGAGAACTCTATCCTACTTCCTTTTTCCTCACGTCCTTCCACCTCCAAATTGGTCAATTGATACACGTGTGTATATTTCTACATGAATGGGTCCGTTTTATAATCTAAAGGGAAAATGTGTAAAGAGTACGACTTATAATGAAAGGATTTATGCGAAGAGGATGAGTATGCTACAATAAGTATTAGTGGCGCATTATAATTCAGAATTACATTAGATGGATATATAGAAAATATTCCTCAGTCGGGATTAGTATGAGATGGTTGCATAAGAATATAACACATAGGATAACATAAGAGGAAATGCAATTATGGGTTGATGTAAGACACCAGACGGTGGCATCTAAGATTTAATGAGATATAATAAGAAAGTTTCAGTTAAGAAGAATAAGATGACAGTTGCTAATCAGAAATTTATTTCCCAGAATTAAATTAGAATGATTTTGGTGAAATGTCACTTCTTTAAGCAATTAGAACTCACTAAGATAAGGAAGGGGTATTAGAACTATCGCAAATGCATACTTAGAAAAAGATTCCAAAGCAATAAGTTATGCATGCGAAAAACCTACGCCTTGTTCTTCATGGTCAAGGGCAATATCTTAGGAATTTTAGTGTGATCACAATCAGTAAGAAAGAGATTTTAGTGTGATTAGAATCAGTAAGAAACTGATCATATAAAGATGGTACCATATGCTTCAGCTGTTGGAAGCCTAATAAATGCATAAGATTGCCCTGACTCAGTCTATCCGGGTTGTTTTGGCAAAGACCACTCCAGCTATAGATCACTGGAATGGAATTATAAGTATCGGTCTCATGATTAGCAAAAGAAAGAATAAATATTCACAAATAGATGTGAGTACATAGTCTTAAGTTAAGTTAAGTTTTTGCAACAACTCCACAATTGTTGCTAATACTTATAGTTGGAGTTTTATTGTGGAAAAGCTCCAATGAAACATTTTTCAGTATCATTAGTGATGCAAAGTTATAATATAGCATGTCATGAGGCTGAGGAACAGGCAAATGATTAAGGTAACTTTGTACCGAATTGATAATGGTTGACAACAAAGAATAACCATATAAGCAATTTATTACTCCCGAGACAACAGTCAAGTGTGTTGCCAAACACCTTGACACTAAGTTAGATGTTGTAAAGGGGAAAGTCCAGAATCATTATTAGATTATTAAGCATATAAGTATTAAGTAAGTTCTTGCGGATCCGCTTACAAATGCCTACCACCCAGTGTGTTCAGAGAATACACAGTCGACATGGGTTTATGGGAAAGCCAATGATTTCTGGACACTTAGGGCCCAGTTAAGCCTCTATTCCGACTTAGAGAGATGTATGTAGCTGTCAAGTCCAATGGCAATTTGGCTGTGACGATGAGGCATGCTCTACGCATTGATCTATAATGGAATAGAGTGAAAGTATTTAAGTTCAGATTAAAATAAGTTGTTAAGAAGAGATCAAGGGGGAGAATGTTAGAATTGATCTCCTCTAGTTGTTGGGCCCAACGGCCCACAACGAAACTTGATCTGCTCCCTGATCGGGGGAGCCCAACCCATTAGAGGTTGGAGGGCCCCTGTCACACTGCGGATATAAAAGGAGAGTGGGGGCCAGGGCGCACACCACGAGGTTTACCGCCGCCACTGTTCCACCAACACTCCTAACCCTAGTCCGATCTTTAGAGGGTCGCAGCAAGTGACGGGATGTTCTCCACCTTATCGCAGAGAAGCCCGACGACTACGACAAATCATTGCAGAGTAAAGCAACGTCAAGAGAAAGGATGGTCTGTCTCTAATCTCTCTCTACCTCTCTCTATTGCTAGCGTGATCCTGTATTAGGTTGATGTATACATGTTGTTCATCGTTTTATTATGAGATGTACCCGTCTAGATCTGCTGCTAGTCGTTCCCCTAAGATGTATTTGTTCTAACAATAAAATGTCTAAACAATGAAATTTGACTATTAATTTTATGCAAGTTGTTAGAGTTGCTCTTATACCTATGTTTAGAGCCTCAAGAGTTAAAGTTTAGGTGCTAAACTTATGAACATAGGATGAATATGGACCTAAATTGTTATCTTTTTTATGCATCCAACATTTTTGCATAATAGATTTGCATTATTGAATTATACAAAATATGTTGAAAAGAGCTCTCTAACAGTTTTGCAAACGACTTTGCATATTTGCCAAACTTTGTAAAATCCTTCCCCGGACTCCCATATATGTAAAGCCGATTTCACTTTTGCATATCCCCTCCCGTGGCGTGAAACTCGTCGTTCGCGTGGTGCTGAAGTTTCACCGCACGGCTTCCTTTGTCGTGCGAGAAGTCAGTCGGGAGGAATATCAAGGGCGCCGTCGTGGAGGTCGCTTGAATGATTCAGTAAATTGGACTGCTATATATGTGTCCGCCGATGGAATATCAAGGGTGCCGTCGTGGAGGCGTCGGCGGTGGCATAGGTACATCCCCTGGCACGAGCAGACATCGCGCTAGGAGGAAACGATCGCGCGCAACAGGCCTCGTGTGATCCCTCTCAACCGCCGATCAACGTAAGGGCCCACCTAATGTGTTTGTTAAGTCAAATTTACAAAACTCTTGGAGATGGCCTATTTTTTGGCTTGCCATTTTATTTTGAGACTTTGCAAACAACCAAGAATGCAAACTCGTTATGCAAAATTGTTATAGTTGCTCTCAAATACTCACTTGAGTATGTGCCAAAAATCCAACCAAAAGTTTCAAATGTTAAATTGCATTTTAGGAAAGGAAAGCGTATAACGCACGTGTCTCTGAAATAGTTCTACAAGTTGCCTTCTATTTGGTACTAGTATGTGTACTGCCAGCGCGATAGCATTACGCCAACGCTGAGGATTTTTACTCTAGCGTGATTTCCATTGACGGGACTGATTCTACTACGAATCAGAGTCTAGTCCTCATCCCGTCCGCCTCTCGTTGGCGCAGCCTGGGCTGTGGTAGCGGAAATTCGGCATTATTATTATTATTATTATTATTATTTTGCTCTCCCGATCCCCAAGTGAACTCGGCACGAGTCTTGTTGGAACCGGAAAAGGAACAAACAACCTTTCCGCTCACGTAAGGCTCCAAGATCGATGTGCCTCAATATATGGTCCGTAAATACTAATCGCCTGGCCCAAACAAGCATCAATCTCCCGAGTCCACGCGACATCCTAATACCGAAATCACCTGCGGCGCCCTCCGTGTCTCCAGCCACACCTCGACTCGACTTGATCGTTTCGCACTCGACGACATGGCGGGAGTACCTTCCAGCTTCAACCCGTGGACGGTGCTCGACAGTGAAGACCCCGGCGACGTCATTGGCAAAACCAAAACCAAAGAGGACGACGCGGCGGCCAGCAAGAAGCCGGCAGCAGGATCATCCTGGGCGCCGTCGTCCAAGGCCATGGCGGCCTCCACGCCGGCCAAGAAGCAGCACAAAAAGAAAGGCCCCGGTGCCGCAAAGCAGAACGGTGCGGGAAGGGGACCAAGAAAAGTTAGAGACTTTACGGTTCACGGTGATGATCGGAACTCACGTGATGGATATGTATTCGTTGCTTCCAAAGGGTATTCGTGATTTGTGTGTGTCCTATTATAGGTTTAGTTTGTGTTCGTTCGTCTAGATTATGTTACTACTGCTTTTTTTAGGTACATTATTGTTGTTCTTGGCTATTTATTATGTCAAAGAAATATCTATATCTATATTATATCGATAGTATATCAAAGCATGTGTACCTTCGTAAACAAATCTAAACATAATTTGAAGAAGAAAAAAATCAAAGCAGATAGGCAGAGTTACAACATACAGTATTGATCAAATCTTGGTCAAAACGTATTGTGTATTCGTGACAAGGATTCTTGGTGGAAAAGATAACACAAAGTGCTGTCTCTTAAACACTTTCACTTTCGCGTGGATTAATGAAGATCACATAAGACATAAATTACTTTAGATGTTGAGTGTGCTTCCCTGTCCCCTCGTCTAACCTGGAGCGATACAAATCGCTAGCGTTACCAAAGAGAGAGAGAACGGTATGGGTTGATAGTTCCAATATGTGTGTTTGGAGAGTGGGGAGTGTGAGTTTGTATCCTCGTGAACTTGTTTTTCTAGCCGGCTGTGGTGGCAATTGTGCTGATAGACTTTGGTTATGATGGTTAAGCCATCCAGCTTATGATGGTTATGTTATCGCTCGAGAAGCACCACCGTTGCAATGTATTGTGTGTTCTTTTAGTGTTCTATGACAAATCGCCAACGAACGTTAAGCCGTGTATCGAACTCTTTTTTTTCCTTAAAGCAATACACGCCGCGAGGGCATGATTTTGAAAAAAAAAAATGGTTCGCCATCCAAGTGTTGTAATAACTGAATATTTTGTTTGTTGCTTTGAAGCTAATAGATGGGGCTTGGCTCTAAAATTAAAAAAAAAAAAAAAAACTAGATGCATGTTAAGAAAGAAATTTGGCCTTCTCTCCTGTCTGTATAGAATAAAATACAATCTATACTGCTATTTTGATCCTTGTTTGGAATATAATTAAGGCAAATAAAGTCTTGGTTAAAAAACAAAATCAAAAGGTAGCTTTAAATCGTTCCAACAACCCTTTTAACTACGAACAAGTACATGATTTTGTTTCCTTAAAAAAATCTGGACAAGCACGTGCACGCTATATTGGCACGGTACACTTCCACGCGAGAAATTCATTTGCTGTACCATCGACGCACATGGCCTCTCTTGCCAAGATCAGGAGCCTGTCGACCCCACTCGTCGGAAGCACATACCCAGCGATCCAGACGGCAACGGTCAAGTGCCCGCCAATCCCAAGCGATCCCAACGGTTACTTTCGCCACGAAGTGCTTTCTATTTTCCCCTTCCCTCATTCGCGCTCACATCCTCCTCCTCTGTTTCCACTGCCCCACTCCCAGAGTCCCCAGTCCCCACAAGTGATCAGCATGAGTAGCACAGCTGAAGAAAACGCCGGAGGCGGCGGCGGCGGCACCGCAGCGCGCGTGGTGGTGGTGGAGCGCGTGGTGACGGTGGAGTACCTGGAACCATCCATGTCGCGGGACCTGCTGGGCAAGTTCCCGGACCCCTCCGCGTTCGACTTCGACTACTCGCAGAGCGGCATCTGGTCCCCGCTCAACAAGGTCCCGCGCGGCGCGTGCGACGCCGATGCCGCCGCTAACTCCTCCTCGACCGACTTCCTCATCGCCAACCCGAAGCGCAGGGCGCGGCTGGGCGGCGCCGGCGGGCGGCTCAGGCACAAGGACTCGGCTGCTGGTGGTGGCGGCGGGAAGTCAAGGTGGAGGCGCAGGCGGCTGCGGCGAGACGGGTCCTTCCTCGACCTCCACGACACGGGCACCGGCAGGGCCAGGCTCGACTTCTCGCCGCCGCCGGCACCTTCCCCTGCTGCGAAGGTAGTAGCCACTTGCCTTCGTTAAGCTTTGCTGAAATCTTCATGAGCATCACCGTTGGTTTGGTTGGTTGGGGCCCCGGTTCAGGAAGGGTGGAGGCGGGTGCTCAAGGCGGCCATCAGGAAGTTCAAGGCGCGGCAGCGGCGGTCCCGGCAGGCTCCCATGCTCCAGATGGTCCTCCCCATGCTGTGATCCATCGATCTCGCGCGCTCACACGAATTGCTTGCATTTAGTTTTCACTTTGTTACATCACAGTTCTTCGGATTGGATCCAGAGGCTGCTGGTCCATACCCTGCTTGTTGTTAGCTTGTTTGTACTATAGCTGAGTTCAAATTTGTTGCGAGTTGTAAACCATGTATTATTCTGAGAGAGTATAAAATTCCCGTGCCAATCAGTATCCATGAAACATTGAGGACCAATCGTGCAGGAGTTTTGCATGAACCAGTTCAATTTCGCATAAAAGGCTTTTATTCATACAAATCTCAGCATTCCACTCTCTTTTAAAAAAGAAAACTCAGCGCATTAGTCTTGTTTGCCAAATTTATTTTATTATTATTATTTTTTTTTTTTTTTTTTTGTGCAAGAATCCAGTCCCTTCAGGCTTCAAGAGTTCAAATGGAAGCTGGATTCCTCATGGAACAATGCAGAATCAGGGTGCTAGCAACTTCTGTGACGGGCCCCTAAAGTGTATTGGTGGCGAGTTTCGGGCAGCAATTGTGCCGCATTGTAATCCCTGGTTCTAGTTTTTGTTTTGTGCTGTGGTTTTGGCTCCCGGATTCTTGTGGGCTTTTAGACCTTCCCTGATCAATAAACGACAGGTCGTCCTGGCCCAGCTTGGCCCTCGCTACCTGCCGGGCGCGTGGGAGGGAGAGGTGGACCAATAGCATGTGTTATTTGTTTTGTTTGAGGTTTAAGAAATGTGATATCTTTCTTGTGAATTATTATTCAATTTCAGTTTTGTATGCACCACTATGATCTTTATGATAAGATCTAAGTATGAAACTAGATCTATGATGTTCCCTTTTGGAGAAAAAATTATAGCCTCGATTACTTACATTGTGCACACAGTAGTTACTTATGTAGTATTAATCATGTGTTTGGTTCGGGTAGGTTATAGTGCGTTTGGACACTTTTTTTAGCATGTTGGGTTGGGTTAATCCCGCAATTCCTTCAAATCATACGAACCCGCTATGTGCTCAGAGTCAAAGATAAGTAGGGTAGTGTTCGGGAGAGGACCTCTAGTTGGAGGACCTTGATGGCGTGACGGAGCTCCACTATTTGGACCTCGGGGCTAGAGAGGGGGAGGGAGGGAGCTCAGGGCTACGAGGCGCAGTGCCGCTCCCACGGTTAGAGCTTAGGGATGCAGTTGGAGCTCAAAAGCACGATGGAGCTCCTGCAAGCGGAGCGAGTGGGGTCAGGTGACAAGCGGGCAACATGGCGTCCTTAGAGATATGGCAAGAAGGAAGAGAAAGAAGATGATGAATTGGGCCCACATGTTATAGTTTTGATGAACTCACATCCATTTGCCTCCGGAAAAAGAAAATAGGGAACCATCCTATTGTATTTGGTTTCCAAACTAAGAACATGCTAAATGTGTAACAATTAGTGTAAATTGCCAACAAACTATATATGCACAAAAGATCATGTGTTGTTATACGAACAAACGCATTATCCGCGCTTCATGAACCGTGATAGGTACGTAGCGTACCGGCGGCCTTAGAGCATGTCCAAGAGACTAGTTAAAAAGGCTAGCCAAATTTAATGTTTCAAATTACTCTAAAAAATAGAGTTGATAACAAAATAGTAGAGTACTCCGTAAGACTATGTAAAAAAATAACTAGGTAGGTTCTTCAAGAATAGAGAGCGGAGGTGGAGGGATGAAGAGCTAGCCAATTTAGAGAGTCATGTAAAGAGTATGTTGGAGGATGTATTTCTTAATAATAGCTAAATTTAGCTTTACAAAACTATTTGACTAGTCTCTTAGACATACTCTTAGAGCAAGTATTATGGCAGGCTGTAAGCCGGCTAAATGCTGATGTAGAGGGAGAGAAGGGAGGAGAGAGAGGAGAAAGCGGATTGTAAGCTTATAGCCAAGCTTGGGCACAAGAACAAAAAGTATGTGAGATAGACAAGTGGGACCATGTATTAATTAGAAAGAGCTAACTACTATATGGGTAGAGGTTTGGGAGAAGGTCAGAAAGAACTTATAGCCGGCTTACTGATTGTATTGTAATACTTGCTCTTAGGCTGTCTATTAGAGGACAAACAACCGAGAGATCCTGGACGATGACACACGAAGGACGGAACCACCGGCGAGGGAACACCGAACACCTGAATCTCCCCACCCATCGCAACAAGCTAAGACGTGTTATGTTGATCATTTCTCTACTTAATATAAAGACACCTAAATCTTTTTAGGTGATCCAGGTTTGGGTTCAGCTAAATACTCTTAGTTATAACTAAATTTCTAAAGAATATTATTTAATATTTATGACTGCAAATATGTACTCCCTCCGTTCATAAAAATATATAATTATGAGAAGCGTGTCAGTCAAACTTTTTTAAATTTAACCAAATCTATAGCAAAAAGTATTAGGAATCATGTCTCAAAATAAATTTATTATAAAAATATATTTCATAACTAATCTAATGGTATTTAATTGGGTTTACTGGTCTCACACCATTGATATTTTCGCGTTTTTGATCCACACCACCGGAATTTACCTAATAGGTCACACACCACTAAAATTTTCCATCTGTTTGAGATACGCCATTGTGTACACTTTTTGGAGCATTGGTCCCACTTTCAGGTGCATGTATTTGAGTATTGCCCATCCTGCCCCCTCTCAACGTAGTGGAAACACAACCACCACACACCCATGTGCTATTCCCGGCATTCACGTTGGCAAACCGGTTCCTCGGCATTTCACGTTGGCAAATATGCACGCATGTGCTATTCTGGGTACTTAAACATGCACGCAAGTGTAAATCAACCACAATTAAATTAAAAAAAATGGAAACATGCTAGCTCAGACGTTCCAGAATTAAAGATAGAAATATTCCATGGTCCACATGACACATTGGTTCTCTTCCAAACACATTGGTTCACAAACACATGGCTGCTAGCTCAAACACATGGCTATGGCTTGGGCAGGATGGGCATTACTCAAATACATGCACCTGACAGTGGGGCCAATGCTCCAAAAAGTGTACACAATGGCGTATCTCAAACAGATGGAAAATTTCAAAGTGGTGTGTGACCTATTAGGTAAATTTCAATGGTGTGGATCAAAAAACGCGAAAATATCGTGGTGTGAGACCAATAAACCCTATTTAATTTGTCTCATAATTCTTAGTATTTTGTGAAATAATTTTAGTCAAAGTTCGTAAAATTTCACTCTACGGGGATGTGAGAATTGCATGTTTTCTTTCAAACTGAGGAGTATAATTTAAAAATGCTTGGCTTTTCGAGAAAACTAAAAGGCTTGGCTTTATTGAGTCAAATGCTACATCTTCTTATTTCTTTTTTGTATAGCTTTGGTCTAGCTTTAAAAAATGTCTGACTTTTTAAAAACTGAGGGTTCGGTTTATTTTGAAATGGAGGAAGCAATAAAAGTAATGTACTCCTATTTTGATTTACATATCATATTAGAAATCTGTCCTAAGTAAAATATCTTTTTTATCTTTGATCATCGATTTCAAAAACATTATATTGATTTATTCCGGCATAAGATTTATGTTTATAGAGAAAAATGATTTTATAACATGTTGTTTATATATAATATTTTTTTAAAGGCAATTGCTACGGTATCTCGAAATGATTGTGGACCGCCCATTTATTCCGATCAGACGGTCACGATCATATATTACCTCCTAGGAGGTAATAATAGTATTAATTTAATTTAATTTAATTTTATAAATAGGGCAAATAAGGACAGTTTTAAATATAAAAAATCTTTGTTTAGATTTTATTGCTGCACATGCATAGTCTGTACTCCTTACGGCGACAAAGAAAACAAAAACAAACGTCAAATCCCCTCATTACGGGGCTAAAGAAGCGGGCATGCCTCCTTCCTTTCATGTAGACACACATGCATGCATACTTCTTTTCCTAATTTTTCATATGCGTTCAAGATGTTGTCAAAAAAAAAATATGCGTTCAAGTTCTAATTTTAAAAAACTTTTTTAAAAAATATTTTGACTATTGTCCGTGCTTGCATCTATTTTTCCCTGAGTCCCCAAGTTTTGGTTCTTTGAACATTTTCGAGCGACAATTGCTTTGATTTTTCATATATCCGAATGCAAATTTGAAGTATTTATTTCTAATTAATATATATCACAATATTATATCCGCACATAAAGTTGCTTTGATTTTTCATATATCGAATGCAAAATCAAAGTATTTATTTCTAATTAATATACCACGATATTATATCCGCACATAAAGTTTTATATATGTTGGACATGTTTGTTTGTGTATACTATGAAAAAACATGATTTGTTGCAACTGCATGCAGGATTCTCTCCCGTGAATAAAGGGATGCGGTAGTTTTTTTTTTGTTTTCTTTGATTTATTAATTTATTAGTAATTCACTAAATTGTAGAAAAATCAATGGTCTAGATCGATTTGAGATATTACCTCCTAATAGGTAAAAGGTGTACCTGAGCAATGCCCTTTTTTAAATATCTGGCCTAAGTTAGTGATACGTAGAAATAGCGAAGGCAGTACCAGTACCACTAAGGCACTAACGCTCATTCACCAAACACCTGCAAAGCTCATCATTAGTTGCACGAGCGTGTTTTTAATAACCAAATGCATAATGAAATGCGTCCTCACTCCTCAGTGGTTTCCAGGAGTGGAGGACATCTAACCTAACTCCTGGGTACGGAATAGTATTCTACAGTAGTATCTAATCAGGCCGAGTACAATTGCACACTGGCATATACTTTGGGAGCTTCAATATAGTATTTGAAAACATTATAAAAAAAAAGTATTTGAAAACATATGTCCTCACGCTGGGATTAAGTATGATCGTTGTTGCTCCAGGATAGGCAAAATGAAGTTAGTAAACATTTCGGGAACGTTTATGTGTACGTAGTAAAGTTTACCAGAGAATTGTGAATCTGCACAGAGAAATTTAAAAAAAGACGATTCTGGTAGAAAACTGAGCAGCAGCATAAGTTCCTTTTCCTTCTCTCTGGCTAACACTGATGATGTTCCTGGCAGGAAGTCGAGAATAGCTACAAACTCTCTTCAGGCATGGCTACTAAAAACACTAGACGTGACGTGCTACAAAAGTACAGTGACTACGTTTCACCTAATCCATCTCACACTCTCCATGAAGATACATAAGCCTTGGCCGGAGTTCTCAGTGTCCATTAATTCCACCTTGCTTGCGCGTGCAAATGAATGAAGTCGTGAGCTTCTTTTGGAGGGGAAGATAGAAAGCTTTTCTGAAAAGGTCACAAGACAGAAATTGGTATTGGTAACCATACATTGTTAAAGGCTGTTGCTGCTGTTCACCAGGAAATCAAATTTGCTTCCATGAGTGATCTTTTAGCAAAGCTCGAATTTGCAAACTTGCCTAGCTTTGTAATTTCATGATATGTTAAAAATCACTAATAACGAGGGTTCAATGACGAGAGAAGTTTTAAGTATAAAGGAGCTGAGCTCAAGAGCAGTACTTGCATGCCTGACCATTTACAGCGTCCTATTTGCGGGACTCCACCAGGATGTAAACTGGTTTCCCATTGAGCTTGTAGAGGTCCTGCACGTAAAAAAAATAAATTGTAACCTCAATAGAACTGAGCGAATAGTATATATACACCTCACAGTCACCTTCCCCCTTGCTATGCCTCTCTTTCATAAGGGAATGAAAAAAAACTGAACCAACCGAGGTGGCTTTTAAGAAAGAATAGTTCACCTTATACACATTATCCCTGCCTGGTACATATCTCTGCCTGATATATATGCTAGATTCCATAGAGTTCAACTTATACACATTATCCCTTTTATTTGTGGCCAATGGCTATCAGCTGTCTTATCGATAGGAAAAATACAAGGTGGTGTGGTATGTAAAGTTGTAAAAAAAAGGTAAGCTGTTCTTGTAGCCCTGACCACATATGAACCTATTGTCACTGACATCCTACATGTCTTTTGACCATAAGGTTCTCGGTTTTACTCGTAGGAGGAAACATTGTCAGCTGACGACAACGTTTCAATTATTAAAAATCTGCAGTCACATATATAAGAAATTTAGGAATAGTTCATAGTTACAAGCAGACTAGTTTTTTTTTTTTTGTCGTGTTCAATTGTGCCTTTCTTCCCTCTAACTGAGGCTTAGTCACCGCAGTTCCCGGAACGACGGAACCGAACGACGGATCGAGGAACAAGGAACGGCGTTTTGGATGCAATTTTACACTATGGGAACGAAAACGTTCAATTCCCGTCCCCCGAACCTTTCCTCCCTGACAAAACTGAGGTCGAATACTTCCTCAGTTTCCTTTAGCTAACTAAAGTGCATGTGAGTAGCATATTGGTGGACCTTGAGAAAAAAAAAGCAATATATTATATTTTGGTGCCTTTTCTGAACGAACTTATATTTTGGTACCTTAAACTTGGGAAGACCAATGAGGCATGCACACTCAACCACGTTAGCTCCTGCACGCTCTGGAAATGCAAGTAGTTTCAGCGGTCATGAAAGGTTAGTGAGAAGCCACTTTCTTTCTAGTAACTCATGATATATCTGAGAACACAGTATGTAAAAACCAGAACATATGTTGTTCAAATATTGTAAAGATCAATTGCATGCAACAGTCCACACAAACAGCATGTTGTAATTTGATGAATAAGAAGGGGAAGGGAAGATAGTTGAAAGCTTCTAACATACTGGTATCCCTTGTTTGCTTATTCTATGAGACATGAGTGCTGAATTCCTATCCACAAACTTTTTGCTTGTAACATCAAATAAATGAGATTTTGCATCCAGTCTCATTGAAATCATGCCTATAGTAATTTGCTACCCCATAGGGTGTATCATTCGGACAAGATTTTGTTCAATGATGAATAAACAACTTGTCCCGCTTAAGGACAAACTTCGTTTATAGTCAAAAGAACATGATGTCCTCCACTCTACATGTCATCACGAAGTTGTTGAGATGCTTCTCAACACCATAAGATACTCGATACACCTTTTTTACGCAACAATCTCTGAACTACTACGCAAGTACAATTGTACAACCTCAATCAACCTTTTTTCCATAATATATCTGTACTCTTTACTGCCTCTGACTTCTCTTTTTTTTTTTTTTCTTTAAGCTCGAAATCACTGGTGAAAAGATTTTTCTTTGCTCACAAAAGAAAATCTAAAGTGATAGGTTTAAGTTTTATATGTTGAAAAAAAAAGGTTTCCCTTCTTTTCTTTTGAAAAGAAAAGTGATAGGTTTAAGTTTTATGTTGAAAAAAAATGTTTCCCTTCTTTTCTTTGAAGAATCACATTGTTACATGATTAAATAATTTAAATTAGAAACTGATGGTTGATTGAAGAGCACAGAGTGCTTGATTTCAGTGCACTAGTGGTTTGTTCTAAATCAACTGATATACTCCACAGTCCACACAGCTAAAACATAAACATAAGTGGAATAGTAGTATTTTTGAGATCTTTGCATTATACCTATGAACAATCGGGGAACGTTCCTATGAACAAATGGAATAGCACCTTTGCATTATACCAATGAACAAATGGGGAACGTTCCTACAGTACACAAGGATTATATATTTCAGAATAAATATAAATGGAATAGTAGTATTTTTGAGGTATTCCCTTATTAAGTACTACGCAAATAAACATCAACCAGAAAGATATGTATTACACCTATCCAAATATTTTTCATGTTGATTTCATTACATATTTAGAGCACTAATGCTAATAAACAACCATGCAAAGTTGATGGTTTGTACCCACATATATACCATATTCAACTAAACCAACTTAGGAGGAACTAGGTAGCTTTATTATATATTGACAAGAAAATAGGCATCCAAATTTGCCAGACTTGAACCTAGATGGTATCGCGTACATTCTCACCCTCAAGGCCTCAATCGACTAAGCTAGGCTCAGCTTCCTTAAATATATAAACACATATAGAATGTAATAAGGTACTAACCAAGAAGTCTGATTGCAGCAGAAAGAGTGCCACCAGTTGCAACCAAATCATCGACAACCACTACGCGTTCCCCGGGTTCAGTAGCTCCAACATGCATCTCCAAACAATCCATCCCATACTCAAGTACATAACTCTCAGAAAATACCTCACCTATAATTTTATAAAAGTAACAATTATTATATGTGGAAACTGTAACAAAACAACACACTACAATGAGTCTTAGCTAGTTACGTGGTTTTCTTTCAAAGAAATTACAGTTAATATATACTACTTTTATATAATGATACTTCCACATGTTAACAATCCTATGACATGCTTTTGCCATGTTGCATATATTGGTATCTTTGGGTTTCATGGTGAAATAAAAAGTGACAGATACATATATCATAATTGTTTTTGCCGATGTTGTAAGTAGTATATATATATGACATGGTCTAACTCTAGAGTATGTAGCATATGGTGTTGTATTCATTTTCGGAGAAAAAAAGTTAACGGCCAAGATACAATAGCCCTTCAATTCACTTCCACAACACTGTTAAAATAAAAATTATGTGCGGCCTAATTTATAAAAGTTCTGTTCGCAGTATTTACTTCTCCAGAGTCATCACCTGGAAGCTTCTTAGGTTTACGTAGTGGTATGAACTTTGCTCCAATCGCTAGCGCAATGGCTGGTCCGAAGATGAATCCTCTAGCTTCAATGCCTAGCAAAAACATGAAGAATTCGTCACATGATAGTCAAGTTTGACTGTCTGAGAGCAGAATGACGGAAATTAGATTTGAGCATGATTACAGCCACCGTAAAACACTTTCAGGCGACATTCCTCATGTGATCAAAGAGTAACTTGATAGCTTTATGATGCAATACGGCAAAACCCGCAAGTACTGTAAACAGAAGAGAAATCAAAGGGTGCAAAAGTAGGGTAGGGGTCCTCCTAGACAGTGCCGTTCAAGAAGATGCCATAGTAGTACGGAGTATAAAGGAACACGAAGCACCGGACAAGCTGTTTTTGATGAAGAAAGATGATGTAGCAAATCCTCGTCGCGAACCGCAACAGTCCACCACACAAGCTGATCAGCGATGCTCTACTTTGGCAGCTGTCAAGACCAACAGGAGATCACTGTGCACATACAGAGCCCCGCAGGGGACCAGGCCATCCATGCGCAGATCGAACGGCAGGACTAGGACTAGGAGGACTGGACGACGGGGAGGACAAATTTACAAGGAAAGCGAGCGCGACCACATCTCGGCGTCCGAGAACGCCGTGGGCCGAGCCGACACCGCATGTGCACGACCGCAGCCGTTCGATCAGGATCGCGGCGGCGCCCCACCACGGCGCCCGCGGCCCGCCACCGGCCACCACCACCACCGCCACGGCGCCGGTCCCCGCCCCGGCGCACACGAGGCACGTCCCACTCGCACAGTCGCTACTCATGAGATCGCGTCGTCTCGCCGAGAGCTGAGCTCGATCACGACCGACGACGCCGCCCAATGAGCAGCCGCTCCGATCCTGGCATTGAATGCGCGGGATTCCGCTGGACCACCGAACCGGGGCAAACAAAACCCCGGCCGGCGGCCCCCATGGGACGCCGTGGCGCGGCGCGGCGCGACGTCACGACCCAGCGGCCCAGCCGTGACGCACGCGACGCGAGACCATTGCCGTGGCCCCCATGCGGCCGGCCATAAACCAACGCACACGCCCGCAGCCCCCCCGCACGTAGTAGTAGCGAGCAGATGGTCCTCTCTACCTGCCCTCCCCTCCCGTCCCAGCTGAGAGCTGAGCTCGGCGGCATTGGACTGGACCCGTGAATTTATTACCCAGGGCCAGATAGAACGTCACATGAATAGATGACGAGAGAGGACTACTCCTACTAGAAGAGCTGGATGGAGTACTACGTATCAGCATATTTTAGGACTTGGGGGTAGTATCAACATTGAACTCACCCCAACTGCTGCTGCTGTGCAGACGCAGGTGTGCAGCGGCTGTAGGATTTATTTATTTTAACTGTAAACACCAGGAGTTCTAGTAGATTGTAGGCGAAGGATTAGAAAAATGCGTAGGTGGTGGTAGTGAGTGGTGTGATGACATGACCTGATCGGCTGATCGCAACGAACGAACGACAAAGCGTGGGGGGGGACAAAAGGAGCACGGAAGATCTGCCCCAAAGATATTACGGAATCTCAGAACACCACCGCGCAGTGGCCAGTGCTGTGCCCCCCAGCGTCAGGCGCGGGAACTGACGACAGCGCCGAGCGGCGGCCGCACAGCAAAGTGAACGGCCGGCGCCCGCCAGGGTAGTCGCGAGCAGGCAGGCCGGCGGCAGCTCATCAGTTTACCGGACATGATGAATCAATGATGACTGTAGCTGGCTCGATTGGTGGCTGATTCGATTTACAGACAGTACCTGCGACGGCCGCGATGCCCATGCCTTGGTAGCGCTCGACGAACATGTCCACGGCGTCCTTGAACACGGCCGGCCGCAGCAGCAGCTCCGTGATGTCGTTGAACATGATCCCTGCATGCACGCCACTTTCGGGCATCAGGCGCCGCCGCGAAAAGAATGGAATGAAATGAACAGCATGCTCCCGTGTTCCTCGTCTGAGTCAACCCAATGATCGATTGTGTTGGAGACGAGGGGGCGGACGGACCTGGCTTGGGAAGTGGGGACGACGCGGATGGCGTCGGAAATGCCCTGCAGGCGCGGGTCCGCGGCGCCGAGGCTCTTCCCCTTGGCCGCCGCGGCCACCGCCATGGCGTTGTCGCCGCCGCCGCCGACGATCTTGTTGTTCTCCTGATGCTCCCCATATCGATCCACGAGCTCAAACCGATCGACGGTCCGGCCTCGCTTCGATGCAAGAAGATGGATCGATCGATCGATCACTGCCGGCTTATGGCTGCTTGCTTGTTTCCTGACCTCTATCCTCCTCAGCTCAGCTCAGCTCCTCCAGCTGTCGCTTTGAGCGGCAGCTGGAGGTGTCTATAAATAAACACGGCAAGCCAAGGCCAGGTACAGCCGCGGGGTGGCCGTAGCCGAAGCAGCACCAAGCGGCTGTGACAGTGAGGTAGAGAGAGAGAGAAAAGGGGTTAATATACTCCTCCATCTTTGTTATCCTTTGGATTGGAAACCGGCCGCCGGGACCACCATTGCGCGGTGATTACTGTTTACCCCTAGAGATTAGAGCAAGAACAATAACCCCTGTCGCTCGTTGGCGACTGGAGGAGCTCCAGCTCAGAGAGCAACGATTTATGGTGTCGCCGGCATTTAATGTCTGTGACAAAGGAGAGAGCAAGCACACCACATCTTTGTTATCCTTTGCATTGGAAACCGGCCGCCGGGACCACCACTGCGAGGTGAGACTGTTTACAGAGATGCGTCCCGAGCGTTTTCGCCCGCTTGAGTCGGTGGAGTCGCGAAACAACAGTGCCCAGTTATATTCTTCGACCCACATACTCATCTCCATGTCAACCTCTGCGTGGTGGGCTTAGTCGCCGACCATGTCCATTATACTTGCTCTTAGAGGAGGCGGAGAGCTCTTGTCTTGCCGGCCAGTCAGTGCCCAGTGGCCAAACCTCTTTCCCCCCGACCCGACCCCGAGGCCCCGACTGTTCACGAGCCAGTAGCAGCTAGCCGTGTCAGCACTGGAGATTTGGCTACAGTTGCTACCTCGACTAGCCTGCCGTGGTTGCCGCTGTGTCCAAATCTTATGCCAGATTTTGCCTGAAGCAAGCGACCAAACGCCAACAGTGTCACAGCAGCACCTACACTTAGCTCCTGCATGGCTGAATAATAGCTTTGCATTGCATGCTTGGCGTGTCAAGGCGAGCGATAGGATCCGATGCTCGCCCGCCCGCCCCAGCTGCCTGCATCACCACATGACTTTTCCTTGTACGGATCGGAGTGAGTCGTGACACGTCTACGCAACGCATTGCCAAGCCCAGGGGTAGTTGCTGTATGCGGTGCACGGTGCACCATGCGGTACGCTGCAGTTACTCGAACACCAGTGGTGCCAAAAAATCAAATGTCGAGCTATATCTCTACTGGTATACGTAGACGTTATTACACACATCCTCCACCAAAACTTTGTGACATCGGATTTTGGACGGAGCCATTGATCGGAATCAGCCGGTGTAGTACCACTACTACTGCACAGAAGCCGCTGTAGCCGCTGTAGGTGATGGCCAACGCTGGTAGTAAATAATCATATCATAGAATTAAGCTTGTGGTCTAAACGGAGCAAATCTGCCCGCACGATCCCGTCCAACAGTGCCCCCGCACTCCCGACGTCCGCACTGATACGGCTGGCAGCTCCGGCATCGCGTCTTTTCACCCACTGAATCATCGACCATGTGATTCCCGCGCCGCTGCTGCATGACTGCATGCACTGCACCCTGTACATGTAGGCTGTAGTACACCTCCTACGCTACGCGCGGGGCGCAGTACCGGCAGTACCTGCTCGTACGCAGGCTGCATGCGCGCCCGGCCGGCGGCCTACGACCTCACCCTCGCCGTCCGACTCGTCTCGCCCCGGCCGGCCCATCACCGCAGAGGCAGGCCTGCCGCTGCCCGCTGCGGCTTATCCACAGTGACAGCGCCGCTAGCGCGCAGAGAGCCGCCGTGTCGTAGCCTAGCCTGTGCGCAACCGCGACGGGGACGACGCAATCACGCAGTGGACCGAGCGCACGACCGCGACGGGATTGGCATCCGCGAGCAACGGAACGGCGCGACTGCGCGAGAGCGGCAACAGGGGGGGCATACGGGGGAGTCGGCGCAGAAGATGGCAGGGCAACCGGAGCTTTCGACTACTACTACTAGTCTACTACTACAGAGGATTTCTGGGTCAGCGAGCCCAGATCGAGAGCGTATCCGCTGGCAGTGAGATCCGGGATATTTGCCGTGGGCCCGTCCTGCCCGCTCCGCATCCCCTGCGCCCGTGCCGCTGGAGACGCTGGCTGGTTGGCCTGCCCGCCGTCGCCGTAGGTTTGGACCCAAGCTCGGGCAGGCTACCGCTGCAGCGCATCCAGTCCAATCGAGTTGGGCTAAATACGCCCGCATGCCTTGCGGACGAATCATTCTAGAACAGGGCTAATAAGTCCAATATTTAAAATTTAATCGGTTTTAATAAAAAAAAAAAGTCCAAATCAATACCGTCATTTTCACCAAGTCCGCATAACCCCCAATGTAAATTTAGTTTATTTTACTGGTTTTGCAAACGCTTAGATAACACCTTTTTGACTAATCCAATCCAGCTTTTGGTGGCGTGGAGGTGGTTTTGGATATTCATTACCACAAACAAAAAAGCCCGAAAAAATTCTAGGCGCACATAGCCCCCGCGGAATGATCCGATCCCTTGCCGATCTTTTTGCAAGTTTTTTGAATTATATGTACGCCTATAGTACCCATTGATAAGCTAGTTTATAAACAATGGAGGCCTACTGCATTTCAATTCATTACGTACATATGCCAAGATCGATTTTTTTTACTTTGGTCCTCCATTTTTGTCTTATCTTCTACTTTGGTCCTCTATTTTTTTTCTTGGGTTCTACTTTGGTCCTCCATTTTTTTCTTGGCTTCTTTATTATTTATATTTGTATGGTCTTAGGTCATGACGTACTCGTAATTCAACAAGGACAAATTTTTTTATTTCACGTCCTTACAATTCAACTGGATGTAATTATATTCATTCTTTTCCACCTCCACATCACCAAAACCAGCATCCATTAGTGCCAAACAAGTGTTAATCACTTCTATTCAAAACCACTTCAAAATAAACTAAACAATACATTATTATTATCCACTTGAGTAAAACAGCCAGTGACAGATAATTTAGGCTTTTTCCTATATAAAAAAAATCACTTTTATTTCACATCCTAATCATATTTGTGGGCCAACAGTCATGACCTTACTTCGCTTGATTTATTATCACTGAACAAGGACAAATCACTTTTCACGACACATCCTTACGATTCAACTAGATTTTATTTCACATATTTTCTTTCATTCTTTTCAATGACGCACAGGAGTCTTATGACCAGCATCCACGATTGGTTCTTCAACAAGAGCAAATCACTTCTATTCAAATGCTTCAATTCAGTTTAGAACTTATTATATCCACTCTGCTTATCAGCCAGTGACGGATCTTGGGGTGTGTGGGGGGGGGGGCACCAGCCCCCATAAGTGCAGGTAATGCTGGTTGTTTCATTTCCTCAGTAGCCTGTTGATACGTCCGAGTTTTTCAGATGACTCCTTGGTTGCTCACTCTCCGCTAGGCATCAGCGCCTCACCGTCGCCGTGCACCGATGACTCGCCCCGCCCTCACTGCCGGACACCAACCCGTCGTCCAAGAGTACGTTGCCCCATCCGCATCGATGCTTTTTTCGAATACTTTGGTTGCTTCAATTCCTCAGTAGCTTGTTGATACGTTCGCGGTTGTCGATGACTCCCTCATTGCTCACTCGCCACCCTCACCGCCGCCGTCCACCGATCACTCAACCCTCGCAAAAAGGTTCGCGCGATCGCACCCTCTTATTCTCGTTTTCAACTCGATCGGGACGATCACCCACGTTTTATTTCACGCGTTTTCATGACTCGAACAACCCCCCCCCGATGCCGGATGCGGAAGAGTGCCACGCGTGGTCCGGGGCCTCGGCGCAAATGGGCATAAACGGAGGTGCGGGCACGCCGTCGCGCCGGGCCTGAGCGTAAACAAAGGGGGGGGGCGGTCGCGGACCCCACCGCCGCTAGGGCGGGCCCGGGGGCTAAGGCCCGCCGCCGCCGCCGACCGTGGCATCCGACGGCGGGGGTCGCCGCGGGCGACGTGGATGGGCTCAGCGCCGCTAAGTCCCGGGTTTCTCTTATTATGAGATTCCCATAAATATATACCATAAAAACGCAACATTAGAACTGGATGCGGTAGCATTCCGGCGGTGAAGGTCATGAATATAGTCAAACTATTTATCGACGGTGAACTAATAGCCCATCACAATTGCGTTAATGCATGAAGCAATCTTCTTACTCCCTCCATCCCAAGTTGTAAGTTGTTCAAAAAAATCTTGGAGAGTTAAAGTTTTTTAAGTCTAACAAATTTACATGATGCCAACTCTATTTTCATAATATACCCATTTGATGTCACAAATATTTATAGTTTTCACTAAAATTTTGGTAAAACTTCAAATATTTTGACTCTCCAATATTTTTAGAATGACAGAGGAAGTACATTCTAGCCCACATAAGCGTACAAACAATGATATATGCCTACCAAGAGAACATGTTCAGACCATAATGTACCACCGGGAACCATGTTGTGTTCTACTTGTTTGTTAGTCCTATGCTCAAAATTATAAGTTGTTTTAGCTTTTTAGATATATAGTTTTTGTCATATATTTAGACATATTTTATGTGCATAGTAAGATCTAAAGTCGAAACGACTCGTAATCTGAAACAGAGTGAGTCCTTGGATGCTTCGATCATTCGATGTGTATTTGCAACGACCTGTGCGTGCATTCATGATTAGATGCAAATCTGTACTAGTTGCAAATCTGGTCTAGTTTTCGTGCGATGTCCTCGTCGGGTACAAAAAAGATCCTTTCCTCCGTGAAGAGAACTGTCTATTAATGGATCCTGATGCCGGACAAACGGGTCGTGAGAAAGTGGAGAAAAGCAGAAGGAAAGCTTCTGTTTGATTCAGATGCAAATCTGTACTAGTTGTTTGTATGCACAAGCAACACGCTTCTGTTCAAAACAAAAAGGGACGTGTGATGTCCTCGTCGGGTTTGAAAAAGATCACACCACCATGGTGGAATCTTTCCCCCGCTAAGGGAACTGTCTGTTAATTTTTTAATACGGGTATCCTGATGCCCGGACGTACAAACGGGTCGGGAGAAAGTGGAGAAAAGACAAACGGGTTGGGACGGGTTGGGGCTCTGGTTGAGATTCAGAAGGAACATATCATTCCGCCGCACACAGGCAGGCTTGGGGCTTGACAGGGGCACAGACAGGTTTTTTAAAATACCATGGGTTTAGGAATCCACCCATTAGCCCTACCCGAACTGCACGTAAGCATAGCAACCGGTCATCACCTTCTTCTTTTTTCAGTTCCATTCCATTCCACCCCCAAAAGGCCAAAAGGCGTCGTCGAGGCTGAGGCGTGCGTACCGTAGGCGTGAGGATTCAGAATTCGGGAAATCTTTCGTGGATCAACAACGAATCACGCACGCATTCCCTCAAAAACAACGAATCACGTGTTGCGATAACGGATAAACAAAGAGGAGAAACCGGCAGTATAGGTGAAGTGTGACCGCGCCGCCGGGACCCGGGAGGACGGATGCACGTCAAAGTTCCGCGGCCGATCTGGGCAAATCTGGGGCGCACTCACCGGTCGCGCTCCGCGCCTCCGTCCGCTTGCTCGTCCACCACCACAGCCATCAGCCATCAGCCGGAAAGGGACTTCGCGCTCATCTCATCCTCACCCCCACCCCCACCACATTTGTCGCGCGCGGCGTGCCCGGCTGCGTCACGCCGCGTGAGAGCGAGACGAGACGACGACGACGAGACCGCCCCGGCGGCGGCGGCCGTCTACTGGCCCCGCCCCGCGCGCGCCGGATTCAGATCGGCCATGCAGATGCAGTCCAGGCAGCGTGGGGGCCGGGTGCGCGTGGGCGCGCCGCTATTTCTCCTGTTGTCCGTGCGATGGCTAGCGAAGAAAATTTTGACGAAAGGACGACGCACGGCGGCGACGACACCCGGCCAGACCCAGATCGGGGAGGAAAGGAACAGGTCTTTCGCGGTGTCGTGTTCGTGCCCGCTCTCTCTCATCGCGTCGCCGTGGCATTACGTACGCAGGCAGCTGCGGCGTCGCGTTTAGCTAGCCTGGACGTACTGGAGAGGACAAGGTGGTGAACAACAACGACACGGCCGGCTCGTACGTGGCTTTACCGGCATTATATTAGTACAAAGTTTGGTTTGATTCGAGAGCGTCGCGTGGAGATTAGAGTGGATATGCTGGCCCACTCTCGGTAAGTTTGAGCATCTTTTTCTGTTCTGGTGACCCGAGAAGAAGTCGTGGCGTGCGGTGCACTGTAACAGCAGCTAGTAGCTGATTCAGACTGAACCAAACTATTGGTACTCATCAGTGCCTTTCTGTGAGAGCAGTCAGAGAACATTTCTCTAATGGCTCTCGTCTTATTCTCTAATGGCTCTCGTCTTAGCGATGTATGCATTGTCACTATTGCGTCTGGAAGCACGGCACCGAGGGCCAAGGAGTGGTAGCTTTAACAACAGGAAAGGAGTGTGTGCCTCCACTGTCCACTCCATTTCTACCACTATAAAACTGTGCAGTTTGTCTGCACTACGTACTGACGTCTTATCAAGAACTACTACCTCCATTCCGTTCCGCGTAAAGCCGTGTCGTCCAGGTCCAACTTCCTTTCCTTTCGAAATCGTGGCCTCCACAGCTTCAACGTCGTCGCAAAAAGAACAGACCAAAGAGCCTGATCAAGACTTTCTTGGCGGCATGCACTCGCAAGTCGCCGCAACAAACGGCGCGTGCCAATTGCCCAAGGATCTGAAAACTACGGTGGCCTTTTAACCGTCCTACGCACGCACTTGTGGCGCGCTCGCACGCCTAGGATGGTCCTGGGCGGCGCCCACCGCCACCACGGACCGCGCCGACGCCGACGCCAACGACGACGGGCAGCAGCTAGCCTCGCTCAACAGGCGCCCCGCCGGCCCTTTCGTTTTCCCAAAGGATCTGCTGGTACGGGACGGTAAGATCCGCCGCGTACTGCTGCCGTTGTCCGCACACGGCCCGCGCATCCATCCGTCAAAAAGGCCAGCCTTGACCGTGCGTGTTGTCGCTCTCCAGCTTTAATAACCAATGGTGAATGTAACAATGATGAGTAGTAATGACGACCTCTCCTCTGAGAAATCAGAGCTTGACTCCTGTAGTACACTGCCAGCGAGCAACGGGTCCAGCTGCAGAGTGCAGAGCTGGACAGGCCAGCCATGTGCCGGGGCCGGAGAAACGGACGGCGGTAAGCCGTACGTGTTCCCTCCCAAGAACACGGAGCAGTTGGATCAATGATGTGCGTGCCAAACTTTGGGTTATTATTATACATTTTTCAAATTCCGACGTGCTAATCTGGTCGCTGGGAAACAAAAAGGCTCTCATCTCTCGATAGTGCCTGTGCTCGTCGTGCAAGATACCAGGATCTCGGGACAGCGAGAGACGGGCAGCAGGCACCACGTCTTTCTCGTTCTCCTCCCGGCCTCGCTGGTCGTTGCTGGAACTGACGGCCGTGACGCCACCACGGCCAACTGGCCAAGCTACTCCTACCTTTTGCCCAGTCAGTCAAGCGCTTATTATTGGCGTTACTGCGATCTGTCGCCGAGCGAGGTGAGGTCCGGATGGATGGAGTTTAGCCGAATCAGGAGGGGATTCCTAGCTAATCTAATCTAATCCAACTGGTGCCGTAAAGGCCACGGGATTTGTGACGGCAAACGAACAAACATCCGCACACCGCATGATTGGCCTAGGGTGGCTACACCTAAGCACACTAGGGCTACTGTCGTCAGAAGGGAACAGGTGATGACTGGCCACTCAGGGATGGGAATGGGATCAGCTGGAAAATGGGTGTTTTCTTTTTAATTTCGTCGGGTTCGCTCGGCACGGATCTCCCCCCAAGATCCTCTATTGAATCCGGCTGCTGTTCGCGTTGATGTCACACCACACGTCGTCGCGCCGCGCTGTTTGACGTTAACAAAAGGACACGGTTACTGTTTTGCTTGCACAAGCATAAACAGACAGCGGACGATGGTTGGCAAACAGCAACGTACTGTAAGAAAGTGCATTTGCACTGTTTCTCTCGCTTCATTGTGTTGTGTGTTTGCCTTTTTCTTTTCTTTTCTTTTTTGCATTGATTGCCTTTTTTTTGACCTAGTCACCGTGATGTTGTCCCGGCTTCGATTTGGTGATGAAAGGTAGCAAAAGCACACACGACGGGCAGTGCTGTGTTTTTCTTTTTCTTTTTCTTTTTGAATATTGGCAGTGGTGTGTTCACTTAGTTAAAGTTGGATAAGGTGTTGACTATTGACAAATAAGGACAAACTCACAACAGAGTTTATTTAAGCTTTATAAGTTACTCGCTCCCCATGTCTTTTTTTTCTTCTAAAAAGCAAACACAAATTATGTTTGAGTAGATGCGTTAAAATAAGGCCACATTTGGCACAACGTCTCTAGCGGCTCTAAGAGCTGTTTGGATCCGTTTTGTGCCAAACGAGGTAAAACAAAACGGTTTTAGTTAAGAAGCCCCTCAAATCGTGCTCTCGTATGAAAGAGCCAAAAATAGTAGCTTCATTCAACTACACCTCATACTATGTGACAATTTGTGAGAAAGATATTTTAAGGATAGAGCTGTTTTTTTTTAAATGATTTACCAAATTGCTCTAGCTCCACTAATGGAGTTCTTTATTATAGACCTAAGCTAAAAAATGGCTTCAGTAATGAAGTGAAGCCGTGCCAAACAAGGCCTAAATTTTCGTCGCAACAGCTAAGTGAGGCGTACTTACACGCGGATATGATGTGCATGCCGTTCTTGACGCAACTGAGTGGCGAAGGGAGACCGGTCACCGGAGGCTAGCGGCAAAAAAAAGTTGAAGCCAAGGGCCATGTCATACACACGATGGAACGTCTCTAGTGGACTGGTACCGAGGCACATCAAATCTCACTCGAGTGATCTTTCTGCATGGTGCACGCAAGTCACGCATATACTACTCTAATGTCAATGTGTGTCATGATGACCTCTTCTCCATGGCTAAAATGAGCCAGACGCTGTTTCAAAAAAAAAAAAAAAAAAAAAAGAGCCTGACGCTTTTATTCGAGCTGCCCTGCAACACTACACTGATGAATGATTAACACGTCCCTCACGGTCTAGCTAGTGACTCACTAGTAGTGACTAGTGAGTCCTGTCGATTACTTTTTTTTCTCTTTGATTCAGAAATTCTTCTGTTGATTTAATTACAGAATCCCCACGGCCCATTTGAGTGGGCTGGGCCGGGCTTATTGGCTACGGTCTTGCGGCCCCAAACCAACGGCCCATTTGATTACTGAAACTCCGAAGCACAGAGCCAGAGCCGCGACAGAGCAAGGATCGGTGTGCACTCCGGCGGCGGGGCCACGGCACCACCGCGAGTCGGCGACGTTGAAGCCGCCCCGCCCTGCCTCGCAGGGTCGTGCTGCGCGGGAAATTGCTTCCGACGCCGCGTTCCCCGAAGCAGCTGCCCTCGTGAGTCTTTGACTCTTGAGGATTGAGGGACCGAGGGAACGCATTTACGGACGCAGGGCTGGCTGGATCTGAAGTGGCGCTAAGGAATCGGAGGGCCGTGCTAGTCCGGGGATGGGAAGGATGGTTGTCGCGGCGGCGGTGGCCGCCTGGGCGTTCCCGATTGCGGCTTTGGTGAACTCCGTAGTGCCAGAGCCCTACATGGTGAGTTCTTCAATTCTAAGCACGCTAAGCTTGTTGAGTGTGCTTCTAGTGAACGCTGTTTCATCAGGTTGCAATACTGAGGATGGAAGCGAACAATTGAGCTCAACTAGATAAATGACTGGATGCGCACTGTATGCTTATTATATGAAATAGCTTCGCCTAGTCAAATTCTTTTCATACATAAATGCAAAGACACTTTTGTGTTTGATATATAGTTTGTACTTTTTATAAATGCAAATAAACTGAGCATTTACTCAATTATTCAGGGTATTGTCTCCATTCAGAGACACAAGTAAATAATCCATGCATCATAAGCCATGGCTTTCTAGAAAATGGAATTCTCAAAGATTTGATTCGTTGAGCAGGCTGTCGGGGAGTCATGATTTTTGTTAGGAATTACTTTGGGTATTGTTAAATTTGCCTCATCTGGTTATACATTGGTTTCAAAATTGTAGATACTTTTGAGTAAACCATGAAAAATTCGTGAACGCTAACCCATGCCTTGTGTTTAGGATGAGATCTTCCACGTTCCACAGGCACAGCAGTATTGCCGTGGAGATTTCTGGACGTGGGATCCCATGATCACCACCCCTCCTGGCCTGTGAGTTTTTGACAATTCCTCATTGTTTCAAGCTCAAATTTATCCTGTGATGGATCGTTGTTGCAATTTTGCAGGTATTATGTTTCACTAGCATATATTGCTTCTTTCTTTCCTGTTGCCTGGATGTTTTCGGTACCAAAAACATTTGATGTTCTTTGCTCCACAGCAGCTCTCAGATCAACAAATGTTATCTTGGCAATGGTCTGCGCTGTTCTTTTCATGACCTGCTTTTGTGCATCCGGCCAGGAATTGGAGAAAGGAAGGCAACTACCTACGCTATTTTTGTAGCGTTGTATCCTGTTCACTGGTTCTTCACCTTTCTTTATTACACTGATGTTGCATCATTAGCTGCAGTTCTTGCAATGTACCTATTCTGCTTGAAGAAACGGTTCTGGATCAGTGCAACAGTGAGTGCTTGAACTAATGCTTTATAGAAACTTCACACTTTATGTTACGTTACATATACATACACTGTCGTTGCATTAACAACATAAACTTATTAGGATCCATATGCTGACATCCCCTTATAGCATAACCATTTTAATTATAATTATTTACTGTAAGCAATAGGTGCATTGTGATCTGTACCGCCCCCTCTCCTGTGTATCTTGCCATGCTGAAAGCAGCATGTACTCCTAGATCGTTAATTGATAGATTATACCTGCATTTTAGGAACATGCGGTCAGGGTCTTGATGTTTGTCATAAATTTGATGACCATTAACTTAAATACATTTCTTTTGTTCTGCAGTTTGGTGTTATTTCAATACTTTTTCGTCAGACAAATGTAATATGGATTATATTTTTTGCTGCCAATGGTGCTATCACATACGTAAGAGACTTGTATCCCAAGGACAATGTTTCTCATGAGAACAGTGAACCAATACATCAGCCAAAAAATGCTTCTGTCAGGGATAACAAAATTAGTGCTCAAGGTTTGAGAAGACGGCGAATCAATAGTCCCATAACTAAGAAGTTCATTGTTTCTGAATCTGCTAACCCTTACAACAGTGAGTGCTCCTGCTCCTCTAATTAAGAACTTATACTTACAATGACTTTTAATTGGTTTGGCGATAATTATGTTACATGCAACCCATTTGATGCCATATCTAGCACTTTTTATAATTATGTTCAGGTCTTACAGAGGAAGTGTGGGACATCAGCTTGAAGTTATGGAACTCGAAGTGTGAAATTTTGATTGCCTTTGCACCATTTGTAGTTGTCATAGCGGCATTTGTAGCATTCATAATCTGGAATGGTGGTATAGTACTAGGTAAATCTTATCTCTAATTGCTCCTCCTTTTAAGCGATTTAAAATACTAGCTGTTTGCTTATTAATATGTTAAAAATTGCTGAAAGCACTTCCTTTCTTTGAGTTATGCAGGTGCTAAGGAAGCTCATGTTGTTTCGCCACACTTGGCGCAGTTTCTGTACTTTGGTCTTGTGTCAGCTGCTGCCCTCCTACCATGGCATTTCACTCCCAACCGAGTATTGGACCTATTCCACTTGTCTGGAAAGAATAAAACCTGTAGTTCTCTGGCAATATTAATGGGTCTTGGTTTAAGCTTCGTCGCTGTACATTTTTTCAGGTTTATTACCTAGATGCTTCCTTCATGTTGTTTTTTTTGTCCAAGCATGAGAACTGCCACAATGACTTCCCACTAAACCTTTAGACGCTTACCGGTGATGTCTCAAAATCTTGATAAAACCGTAATGAAGCTATAAGGAAAGTAGCAAAGCAGTTTCACCACCGTAATGCCTTATTTTAAGCGCAGAACTAGAGTTGTAGTGCAATATATGCCACAGGAATCTTGAATTTCTTTTTTTTTATTCCCAACCTTTAATGAACCGATCATCTTTTGATGCAGCATTGCTCATCCGTATCTTCTTGCTGACAATAGACACTATACCTTCTATATTTGGAGGAAGGTTATCCAAATAAACTGGATGATGAAATATATGCTGATTCCACTTTATGTGTACTCATGGCTCTCAATCGTCAACATCTTAGGTAAGTCTCTTTTACTTGAACATAGGAAAGCTAACTACTTTCATAAGATTAATGAACTATATTTTCTGTTTTTCTCATCTTGCAGGGAAATCACAGACAAGGATTTGGGTGTTATCATTTGTGCTGTCAGTTGCACTGGTCCTTGTACCTGCCCCGCTGGTTGAATTCAGATACTACACAGTTCCATTCGTGATACTGGTTCTTCACTCTCCAGCAATTAGCAATGGCAAATTGCTTGCTCTGGGGTCGCTTTATGCAGCTGTTGACTTGTCTACTCTGGTGATGTTTCTGTTCCGACCATTCCATTGGGAACATGAGCCTGGAACGCAAAGGTTTATATGGTAGTTTAGGATAAAACACTGGAAGTTGGGAATAGAGCAAAAGCTTCATTGTGCCATAGTTTGTTTTAAACTTCTAACAGCATTAAGCATACCTGCGTTCTGCCTATTTGGATCCTTGAGTGAATTTAATGGAAGAAATCAAAACAATAGTGCTGAGTATTGTCATTTTCTTTTTGTCAGCTTTTATGTACACAAGGAATTCTAATCAACCATTGCACAGTTAAAAATAGGAAGTGGATACATTGTTTGATCACACGGACACGGCTTTGAATTGCAGCAGCAATTTATATGGATTGATATTGGACAGGAAGTGCAGTGTCAGCCATAGACAGGTGGTGCTGATAATTTTGACGAGGTTGCCCTCTTCGAGTCAATCCCAGCTGACTGAGAGAAGCAGCTTTGCAAATGGATTGATGACGTCACTACTGTCTAGCTGGCTTAGAGGTTTTGTCCTGGGAGCTAATATTCTGGTATTGTTCTCCAAATCATTGTTGTAATTGAAGGAATGTTTGCACCATCAATAGAAACTAATTGGGACCTTGTTATGGTTTTAACATTAGTTTCGAATTTGGGTTTCGGCTGAATCCAATTTTAGCATATTTATCATGTTTGTTCAATATGTTGGACTGGTTTCTTAAGGTCGATTTTCCAATTATACAGTTCATGGGCAGTCCAAATAAGCATTGAAAGTCTTGCAAGATGACACAAATGAGGAATAATAATTTTAGTTTCATTTTATGACTAGTTATATCCAGAAGAAATCAGTAGTCAAAGGTTTCCTTGAGATCTAACTGTACTTGTTGATGATACAGATTACTGAACAGCTTATGCTGATTAACAGGAATGACTACGTAGGGAAATAATCAATCGCATGACACTGTTCTGTACATCTCTTAAACATAGAGCCATATACAACATTTTTGCAACCCTGTAGTTGTTTTCACAATCACAAAATTTGCATTATTTTTTATGTGGCCATTTTTGGTCTTCACAAGAACTGACCCATGTTCTCCCAAGCAAAAACGGCAACCAGGATCAAATGGTTCAAGGATTCAGAGAGTCAATTCTGCTATCCTTTGTATTTTTGTATAATCCCTTCTTATCTTCCACAGCCTCTCCACAACTTCTTTCATGGATGGTCTGTCTTCACGGGTAGGAGCGACACACTGGAACGCCACATCAAAGATTTTATTCAGTATATCCTCGCTCACTGCTTCAGTTAACCTTCGATCCAGTATGTCCCTAACACTGCCTCTGTGGTACTTATTGAAGGCCTGTATCAACGATACACTGAACCTCAGACATCTTAAGTCTATGACGTATACAACAACAGAATGAAAAAGTACAAGCATGGGAAGGAGGTGGGTAAAAATTTAACCCTAAGAAACATTAAATAAGAGCTAATCTTTTATGTATTATTTATTTATTTTAAAAAACATCTTTTATCCTTTTAACTCTACACATAATTCTTCACTTAATTAGTAGTATTTGTTTGCAATCTGTCTCCAGCTTCTAACTGGCACACTGATCTACTTCCCTTGGAAAAATCACTCTACGTACCTCAACAATGCTAATGGCACTCTGACAAAAAGGCATCGGAAAAAACATCAATCCTCGAATTGGTAGTCAAGAGTAGGTTAGAGAATACATACCCATCTCACTGTAATCCTTTCTGTTGGATTCCTCCTTGCCTCAATAGGACGACGGCCTGAAAGGATTTCTAGGAGCAAAATACCATAAGAGAACACATCGCTCTTGATTGTAAGATAGTTTGACCTCAGATACTCTGGATCAACATAGCCTGCTGTTCCTCTCACATCAGTCTGAATCTGTGATTGGTCTGGCTCAGTAGGACCAGTTCTTGCAAATCCAAAGTCAGCCACTTTGGCCATGAAGCCTTCTGTCAGTAGAATGTTTGATGACTTCACATCCCTGTGTATTATGGGCTTCTCTAAAGGAAAAAGAGGAATATCATCAAACTATGAATTGAGAAAAAATACATTTTTTTGTAGGAATGACAAAATAAACTTTTCTATTCATCTGGGTGCATACCACTTCATCCCTAAAAGGCTGAAGAGCGTTAATATGTTACATAAACTTAGTTTTCACTGAAGACAGTTACACTGTTACATATCCGTGGGCTTATTTTCACATGTGGAACTGCATCATGACAACAAAATGTTTGATTAAGTAGAGATATGGTCGCAAGTTCTTATGGCCTACTTGGATTGGGTGTTTTGCTCGACAAATTTCAGATTTAGTTCCATTTTGAACTGAACCATAAGGAACTGGGCCTATCGCCCTATCCTAACAAGCATTAGTTGCAAAAGGAATTATTTTCATCTTCAAAAAAGTGCTCTAAGCGTACTGGTTCACTTCCTTACTGCAGTTTTGAGCAGCACAAGTGCATAATTTGGACTAAAAAAGACTAAATTGCCTGATGCTTAACTAAGTACGTGAAGTGTACCTGCATAGAGATGCAGATAAGTCAATCCATGAGCAACATCTATAGCAATTTCAAGCCGCTGATTAAATCCCAAAATTAGGCCATGTTGACCTGAAAGAAGATTTCAAAATATTAGACTAATCATTTTGGAAGGAATACAAAAAAAGTAGCAATCTGGTTTACACCTTACCATCCAAATGCTCCCTAAGAGTGCCATTTGATACGTACTCAGTTATGAGAATCCGTTCATTGGCTTTGTCAATATAACCAAGCAATTGGACCAAGTTCTTATGTTCAACATTTTTTAGTAATGCGACTTCGTTGCTGAATTCAGCACATAAAGAGACAAAATTTTCCTGCCAAATGAAACAATATCAGAATCGTAGTTCATACTACAAAGTATGGTCTACAAGAAAACTGCCAATGTAAAGGGAAGTTTATGAAGAAGCATGTCGAAAAATAAAAACCAGCACATAACATTATCATTGACTGATGGAGTAAAGAATGGAATATGAGTTCATAATTCATCATCCAACACCCATCTATCGGTCTATAAATATGGATCAAGTAGCAGGTCTATAACATACCTAAACCTGGATTTGATACTCTACCTAAATCTTGATTCCTCAAAATACAATGCATACAAATGTGTGCTAATGCAGAGGAGTAATTGTATGTATATAGAAAGGAAAGAGTACAAGATAAGGTCATGGTCCAATTGGCCAAATAAATCTGCGTTCCGAGGGCACCCCTCTCTTTCAAGAGGAATAAATCTCAACAAAAATAGCACATTCATAGCACACCCAAACTGGCACCGTGTGGGCTAAAGCTAGACCAAAGTTACTAGAATAGTTTCCTGGACAAAAATAAGTTACCTTCTTTGCCCTTTTAATGGCTACGATACGCCCATCTCGCAGCGTCGCTCTGTAGACCTTTCCAAAGTAACCTTCGCCAATCATCAAGGCCGGTGCGAAGTTATGTGTCAGTTTAAGAACATGTTCAAGACTGAGGTTTAAAGGCTCGTTTCTACTTGGTGGTGAAGAAGACAATGAAAATCTAGATGGACTTGCAGGTACTTTCGAAGCGGGCTTCCAGGAATTCTATCAGAAATCGACCTCATTTCAGAAGAATTCACTGAAACCAAATAAAACAATGTCACAATCGATGGTGAGTGCTTTATACAACTAGAAATAACAAGCATATCTCTTGTTTGCTAGTATGAACTTTGTCCTCACAAACAGGTTTCATCATGATGAGTATAACTTTGTTTTCTGACTTACAGGAATTGGAATGTTCTGCAAGAACATGGTCTTCACTTCCATCCTTACTTTTGAGCGAAAACAGGGGCAGAGGGACTCAAAACACACAAGAAACATTCCCGCAGTTGTAGCAGCTACCATAGTGCTACCTGTCTTCAGTGATCAAATAATGGGCAGGGATGTGCATCTTCATTTGAACTTCATTCCTTTGTATGGGCACATTATGGATAGGAAACTGTCTTATATATGAATTCTCACAGGAAAGGCTGTCCCCTTCTCATAGGTTCAATCAAAACAGAAAAAATAACAAAGCATTCAGTTTAGCACCTTTGAGTGAGAAACAAAATTAGATACTGGCAGTAAATGATCAGGAATTGACACTTGACATACTTCTACCGTCGAAGAATTCACAATACAGTCGTTTCCAAAAAGCCAAAAGGTAAAATGTGAAGAGTTCGATTGTGAACACACATACAATTTTGCCCTAGGAATTCCATTGTCCTTAGTACATTGCCTGGCAGTAAATCATCATGCATTTATTTATTATAATACAACTAGAAGTGCTGTACAGATTCATAGTTTGACTAAAAATGGGGGGAAAAAACTAGTAGCCTAGTTTCTGTAGATTTTGTACATCTGTACTTCTGTAGTGATCAGTCCAATTCAAACAGCAACTTTGAACACTACCCGAGCCAAGTGTTGAAACATCGGCAGCCAACTAGGACGGAAAGCGAAAGATCAAACAGGAAAAGAAGAGGCAAGCAGGTAGTTGATCATGCACCAGAACAAGGTACAAGAAAAGGAAGCACACGAGGATCCAAGGTGCCTCAAATGGCATATAAGTGCCTGGCACGGTGTCTGTTTCCAATTAAAGCAAAACTTTAGCTTCAGTCATTTCAAAACGGTCAGTGGCAACGCTGTAGCTTAACTGCGTCAGCCTTTACATCGAAACCGTGTCAATCCTATCCCACGGAAAACAGATGAGCAACGAATCTTTGCGGTCAGCGATGCCATAAAGATCACCTCTGCAACCACCCACAAAAACAGGCCAGACAGCAATCCGACCACGCACCAAATATCCTAACCGCTACCAATCGCCGGAATACGCAGCTGGAAGTCTGAGTCCTGGAACTGCGCAGGATGCCAGGAGTTACCAAGAATGGTAGGCGAGTACTCACCGGAGAGAGAGGAGAAGAGACTCGAGCGAGCACCAGGCTCCGCCGCGGCCAGCGATGCTCCCGTCCCGTCCCACGCCGGCGCCCCAGCTCCGACGTACCCAACCCGGCAGGCACGCACGAGCACGACTCCTCGGGAAAACACTTGGACGACGGAAATGGCGAGAGGAAAGGTGTTCCTCAGGAATTCCCTTGTGATTTGATCGGATCTTTGCTGGTGGGCACCCGCTGCTGGCGTGGAAACCGTGTGCCCTGCAGCGGTAGGAGGAAGTAGCGAGGCGAGGCGCGGTCGCCCAAGACCGACGACCGGGAGGAGAAGACTGGTAAACGACGCCGACGCGCCGGATATTCTATGGGGGCGGCTTCCTGCCAGGTGGGACATACGAGAAGTTTGTTAGGAATACTAGGACGTTGGACTGGGTCAACACTCGAGAGAGTTCAGTCAGCTCAGTAGTGGAGGCGGCAAGACGATTTTGAGCGTCAATGCACACGCAATTAATCGGCTCAACTGCGATTTACACTTGTTGGCTTGTTGCCCCGACAGTCCTTAAACCGTTTGCTGTCTAGCTCCTCTCTTTTTTTTATATATCATAAAATTTTACCAGTATGGCACCCATGTGTTGTCACGGCATCATTTAGAGGTGCGCATAAAACAAACCAAACAAAACTCATATAAAGGAAACCAACAAACTGAAGGTTATAAGGCGCCGACGGTCATGGTAGCATAGGCCCTGTCTCATGTGTCTTTGCTGTTAGGAGCATGTTAGAGCAAGTATTATAAAGAAAATGAAAGTTCGGCTTAAATGCCACGCGTGAGCGCAGAAGAGATGAGAGAGAAGCAAAGTCGGCCAGAAGGTTACGTACCGACTTGGACAAAAATGGCTAAAACTCGTGGGATGCATAAACCTGGGCCCATTATTAAATACCGAGGGCTTAACCACCGTACGGATATAGGGAGAGGTAGGTCAGTAAGAATCCTTACTGCCAAAGAAATGATCAGATTATAATACTTGCTCTTAGTCCCTTCCACAATGCTCTATGGTTATAGCAATGGCAATGTTTAGACTAATCACTGCGAGTGATTTAGGGCGCAAGGATTCAGCGTCGATGTTGTAACAAACTTCCTCTCTTAATACGTAGACGCAAGTCAAGTCTTTTTGCGTGATCGAAAAAAATGTTATTTTGTTTCTTAATAAACATAAATTTATATTGGCAAAGAAAAAATTGCGGTGATAATAGAGCCATCGAGATTACAAAAAGTTCAAGTCACAAAGAAAGGGTTTTTTGCTTGTTACATGTAGTGATAAAGAATAAGAATAGACACACAGAACTTGTTGCCATGGCGGTCTAAACTACAGAAGAAAACGGTACACGTACTACGCCACGGGTGTGTTTAGTTGGTGAAATATTTTGGGTTGAAATTTAGTGAAGACTTTTCGTTTGTATTTGATAATTATTGTCCTATCATGTACTAAGCTAGGCTTAAAAAGATTCTTCTCGTCTTTTCAGCTAAACTGTATAATTTATTTTTTTGTTTACCTATATTTAATCGCCCCATATATTCGACAAAAGATTCGATATGACCAGATGCTTTTTTGAGAATTTTCGCGAGCACTTTTCATGAATTAAAATCGTAACTGAACTAGTAAAACCGCGGGGCCCATGTGTAGGCCATAGGACGGACCAGCGGTCACGGGCCCACAAAGCCGGCAACGCAACCCGGGGGCTTCGCTGCGGTGCTGCCGTGCCTTGCGCGCCCGGGGTCTTGCCTTATCCTCTTCGCTTCCCTGTGGTGTGGGCCCCATACCCACGTCCCTATCAGCCACCAAACCCATTCGCGAACGTATTCACTGACATCCGGGCCAACGCAGTCCACACCCCCACATGTCAGTGGCGAAATTTCATCGTGCTTGCTACAGTAAGTTTCTACTCACGACACGTGGAAGTCGCGCGCTGCTTCGGCTCTCGCTTTACCCTTTTCTTCTCCGCCTCTCCCTCTCCTTCCCTTGGTGGTCACCCCTGTCGCTCTCTCTCTCTCTCCCCTCGTTCTCTCTCGTGGGGGCTCGTCTAATCTGGATTATAGATGCGATGATGATTCGAGGCGGTAGCTTGTTTTAGCTGCAAGTAATCCCAGACTAAACCCCTGACTCGTTGGTTCAGCGGCCTCCAGGTGAGAATCGCATATCCGATCAGGTAGTTTTATTCTAATAATTACTGTTAATTCCGGCCGATTTTTCGGTGGCTGTTGATCTGTTCAGCGTGCCGTTTCAGTGCGAATTTTCCTCTTGGTTTGGTGATTACAGATTGGGATTTTGGGCATTCTTCTGTTTTCCTTACTCCCTAGTGGTAATTTGTGAAGAACATTTGGTGCAGTTAGTTGTCTTGGGCCTATTTGTGTGTTCAATCGACAAACGTAGGGTCGCGGGATTTATGCTTTGCTCTCTCCGTTGGGGATGGCTGAGTTTACTGTGGTAGGATCAATTTATCACGGTGGGTTTGATTGCATTTAGGACTGGCAGACATGATTGCGTGGAACTACAGTCTAGTCTAGCTATGCTTTGCGAGCTTGTTTGCTGCAGTGAGTAAAAAAACAAACAAACTCTGAAAATCGTGCGATTTTTTTATGGTGCCTGCAGGATGGAGACGAAGAAAGTGAAATCTGTCCCTGGTCACAATCATGCGCGGGGAGTGTTGGATGATTAGATCATAAAAAATCAGACAATCATCAGTCACAAATCATACTTTGTGTCTGTTTCCCCCCCTGATCACCGAGGTCAGTGGTAATTGATTGGTTTAAGTTCAGTGGACGCCGGTAGCGGTGACATCATGGGTAGTGCCTGTTCGAGGAGGAGGGGCCAGTTGGTCCAAGAGGATGATCTCTACAGTGCGAGGTTCTCCAAGAGCGGCAGCTTCAAATGGCTGTTGCACACGCTGCCCCGCAGCAACTCTGCTGATGTGCAGAGGAGAACACAGGGCCCAGCGCCAGGCCGGTGCCCGTCGCTTGTGGAGCTGTGTGTGGCCAAAGTCTGCAAGGTGTTTTATTGCCTTTGTTTGATTTCCAGTTTCTGAAGGAGTGTGCTTGTTCTTGGCTGAATTGGTGGGGATGATCGCAGGACATAAATAGGTATTCTGATTTCTCCCTGCTGCCCAGAGATCTTAGTCAGCAGATATTCAATGAGCTGGTGGAATGTGGATGCCTCACGGAGGCATCGCTTGGGGCGTTCCGTGATTGTGCTTTGCAGGTGATGATTCTGTTCTTGTCTGGCACACCATTCTAGGTGAACTTAAACACATGGAACTTTCCACTGTTGTGTGGAAATTCAAGGAAAGTTATAATATAACTTTTCCTTTCCCGTGGAATATGAACAATGATGTACTTCTGTCCCATATTATAGGTCATTTTAGTTTTTCTAGGTACATAGCAACACAATGTCTAGAAACATAATAAAAACTGTGTACCTAGAAAAACCAAAGCTGACATATTATCTGGAATGTTGGAGTACTGTTTTCTAGGGGCTGGCATAGCCTAGTCTTAAGCTTACTGTCGTGCACTAGGCTGAGCAGGACCTAACATGGGACATCTCTTCACAGGATATTTGTCTAGGAGACTACCCTGGAGTGAATGATGCTTGGATGGAAGTAGTGGCTTCTCAAGGGCAGTCCTTGCTATCTGTTGACCTCTCTTGCTCGGATGTGACTGATAGTGGATTTAATCTTCTTAAAGATTGCTCAAGCATGCAAAGTTTGGCGTGCAATTATTGTGATAAAATCTCAGAACATGGACTCAAGACATTATCGGGTCAGTGTTACGATGATAGCACAACACTGAGTTTGCTGTCAGCTGTATAGTATTGGAGATCTTGTTTTTGTTACTCTGCCACAATAATCTTCTACCTTTGCAGGCTTTTCAAACTTGACATCGCTGAGCATTAAGAAATGTGCTGCTGTTACTGCTGAAGGAGCAAAAGTCTTTGCAAACTTAGTTAATTTGGTTAACTTAGACCTCGAGCGATGTCCAAAGATTCACGGTGGGCTTATACATTTAAAAGGTATCTCTTTCTTTCTAAGCTCGTCAGTTATGAATTATATGCAAACCACCACCTTATCTGCTGCAATGACAAACTTTGTGATGCAGGCTTGAAAAAACTGGAAAAACTGAATATGAGATACTGTAATTGTATCACAGATTCAGACATGAAATATTTATCAGGTAGTGTACCTCAGCTGACTGTTGTGAGGTGCATATCAGTATATCGTAACTTATAATGATGTCCAAGGCTAACAAATATCATTTTCTTCTGTAGATCTCACGAATTTGAGAGAACTTCAGCTCTCTTCCTGCAAAATCTCTGATTTTGGTGTTTCTTATCTGAGAGGTAATACCAAGAAATATGAATAAATTTCTTCATTTTCTTCACTATAATATTTGGTTCTTGTACAAGCCCTTGGGTAGGGTAAGTGTATTTTTATTTTTGACTACTCATTGCTTTTAGTTGTTCAGTAACCATAGAGATTTCCTTGAAGTTATCTGTAACTCATTGCTTTTAGTTGTTGGGTCATTCAATTCAGGTCTGCACAAGCTAGGTCATCTAAACCTGGAGGGCTGTGCAGTTACTGCAGCTTGTTTGGAGGTTATATCTGGTTTGTATCTTTCTTGGGCATACACTTTTGTGAAAATATCTTACATTTAGTCTCAAGAAGTCCCTATCTGTGTTTCCTCTGTAGCCCTGGCCATGGAAGCTAGTGCCACCAATTATATACAGCTGTCATTATATAGATGATTAAGGATCCAATTAAGAGTGCATGACTAGACAACACAAAAGCTCCCAAATGTCGGGCTAGATGCCCTGAGAGTGGTTTTTCAGGGCAGGTTACTACTACATATACAGCTGGACAGGAACATAACTTTTGTTTCTTTTGTTGCTGAGGTGTGGCGAACACAAACTGGTTCTATCATTCTATTATTATTACTTTCAAAGGAACTTGTTGGCTGGAGTAGGCGCGTTTTTTTTTATGAAGTCTAACCATGCCATGTAGCTGTTACTACTTACTAGTTACTTTTTTTTTCAAAAGGGTGGAAGAAGCATTGTTGTGCATATTATTAGAAGAAAAGATGGCCCAGTTTTTATGGCGAAACCAGGCCCGAAAACAAAGCAACCCCTAGACTCAAAAAGCCGGCAAGAACCACTACTAGAGGACCAAGAAAAACAACTATACGGTTTGAAACAGCAGAAAAAACTGGTCAAGAAAGCAACTATGACAAACCATTAACAAAAGAGGGCGACCACACCTATGACAAACCACTAACAACTGCAAACAGCTGACCACATGCATCATCAACTTAGAAGAACTACTCAATAATTTATGGATTTATTTAGTTCTCTTCTATTTTTCCTGTGTGAACAAATCTGATGGTGCCTTAATGCACAGAGTAGCCATCTGGACTGTGTTTCTCATCAATGTTTGTGTAAACAGCTTCAAGCCAGGCATTTAGGTACCCAAAACTTTACTAAGACTCAGAGTTGTGCTATTGCAGATCTGGCTTCGTTGGTCTTGTTGAATCTAAGTCGGTGTGGCATAAGCGATGAAGGCTGTGAGAACTTGAAAGGTAAACATGGTGCAAATTACTGATCTTGTTGAATCTAGATTGGTTCCTTGTTTTTCTTGTCTAGGTTAATCGTCAGACATAAGTTTTGCTGCAAGCTGTCTGTCTATGCCACTAAATAGCATATCCTTCAAGGCTACAAATTTGTTTATCTAATTTACTGGCACTGCCTTGCAGGTCTTACAAAATTGAAGGCTCTAAATTTAGGGTTCAACCGCATTACAGATGCATGTTTAATTCACTTAAAAGGTATGTTTTATCCACTTGTTATCTTTATATCAGTTCACCATAGCATTTGCATCTAAGCAACAACTATTTTGCATATTTCATGGAAAAGCATTTTGATGTAGTACTCCATAAAATCTGATCACTATGTCTAAAAAATATCACTATGTCTAAAAAAATAATCAGACATTTTCCAGTGGCTCATTTCCTTATCCTTCCTGCCCTGTCTCCTCTTCTCCATTTCCCTTCCCTCTCTTCTTGCTCTCCATGGTGCTCCAGCAGTTGGGGTTGGTGCTTGTGCCTCCCTGCTGGATCAACTCATGTCTTTTCCTAAAAAGGAGTACTGTTACTTTCATGTGCAAGTAATGCTGATAAGATGAAAAGCAGATGCAAGCCTGGAATGGCATCTTCAAGGAGGGTATTGCACTCTTTCATAATATGCTTATAAGCACAACATTTATTGGAACCGCTGAAAAGCCATACTTATTGTATTTATCATTCTAGAAGTGCATCAGAATTGTGGTGTCCCTTAGTATTGATTCATGCATGATGAAGAAATTGCTTTTTAGTTCTTTTCTGATGCCCTATGTTCCTTTCAGATTTGATCAGCTTGGAGTGCTTGAACTTGGACTCATGTAAGATCCGTGATGAGGGTCTATTTCACCTGAAAGGTCAGGGTTCAATGCATTGGTAAATTCTAGATTACAATGGCAAATATCAATTTCTCCTTGTTTGCCTGGTGTTTTGTTAAGAAAAAGGTTAAGACAAAAACCACTGAATAAACTGTTGCCTTTTAACTCTCTTTTGTGCTTATTAACCATTTCACTCTGCTGAAATCTTAAACATATATTTTTTTTTCATATTAGATACTACAATCTGTGTTTTTCTGTTGTTGCCAAGCATTTTTAATATATCTTTGCACCTTGAATGCTATATAGGCCTCATACAGCTAAAAAGCCTGGAGCTTTCAGACACTGAAGTTGGGAGCAATGGACTTCGTCATCTCTCTGGTTTGTTAAAAACTCCTGCAGAAATGCTAGTACTATTGGCAATTATTTTTTTCTTATTAATCCATATCGATAGACCAGTTCATGCGCAACCGTTGTTTAATTTAGTATGTGTTCGGTTTGAGGAATGGGCTGGTCCATCATTTTCTCGCTCACTTTTTTGTTTGATTTCTGGAATATAAGGGGCTGATTCTCCACCACTTCGTTCCTCACAAACTAATAATTTGTATAAAGAATTGAAAAATGGTGATTCCACTAAATGGAATGAACTCATGGTGCACCACCTCATATAGACTATGATGGTTCCTCAAACCAAACCCCTCCTTGACATTGTTGCTACAGCCTTTATTGAAATTAACATGTGCTCTCAATAGATGTTCCTTATTCATACACTTATTTCCAATTCCCTATTCTAAATTGTTATTACACTAGGGTGGCCCGTTATACTAGAAAATGAAATTATTGTAAATTATTACAAATATATCGTAGTTCACATTGTATTAAAGAAAGTTCTTGTCTGTTCTGCAGGTCTACGTAATTTGCAGAGCATCAATCTCTCTTTTACATTGGTTACTGACATTGGTTTGAAGAAGATCTCTGGCTTGAGCTCATTGAAGTCTCTTAATATTGACAGTAGCAAAATCACAGATACTGGTTTAGCATCTCTTACAAGTATGCTTCTCATATTAGTCTCTTAATATTGACTGTTTTTGTTTAAACACAAGCATCTTATCACTATAATGTTGTCATTTCTCTGATTAGCTTATTTCCATTTCTGGTGGTGGTGGTTTGTTTCACGTGTAAATTGCATCGTAGCAGGGCTTTCTAGTGTCATTAGCCAATATTTTGCACTGTAAACGATATCATGGCATTAGTTAAGATCATTTGGTTAATGCAGGTCTCACTGGATTGACACACCTTGACCTATTTGGAGCTCGCATAACTGATTCTGGCATGAACTGCTTCAGATGTAAGTATGCATACTCAAAATAATATGTTAGCGCTAAAAAATGCAGCAGCTTCGCTTGGTGAATACTACCTTGATGGAATGCATCTCAATTCTTTGTGATCATCTTGCATCTTGCAGGAGCATTGCACTTGTTTATATCAGTGATTTTCTTTCCATTTGTAAATAAGGAATCTCACTGCATTTTAAATATCGCACCGCTGTTTCAGTTTTCAAAAATCTTCAGTCCCTGGAGGTCTGCGGTGGGTTGATTACGGATGCCGGGTGAAGAACATCAAGGATCTGAAAGCTCTGACGTTACTCAACCTATCTCAAAATGGCAACCTCACGGACAAAACTCTAGAGCTGATCTCCGGTACATATTTTCGTTGTTCACTCCGTGTGCATTTATCAGTACCAGTACGACTGTTCTCGTCTCATAGTTGCATGTGTTGACAGGCCTGACAGCGCTGGTGTCGTTGAACGTGTCCAACTCCCGGGTGTCCAACTCGGGCCTCCACCACCTGAAACCGCTGCAGAACCTGCGCTCCCTATCCTTGGAGTCCTGCAGGGTGACGGCAAGCGAGATTGATAAGCTCCGGCTGGTCGCCCTCCCCAACCTGATCAGTGTGCGGCCGGAGTGATAGGACCAGCACTCCCACAGCGATCTGTACCTGTAAAAGTGGTGCCTGACTAGAGCAGGTCGCCTTGTACATACTTTTGCAAGAACGAGATGTCTGTACATATTGTCCTTTGTGTCGTATCAGTGTGCCTTGGCAACGTGGGGTATCCCACGGATCCTGTGATGGGAAGGAACAATTGTAAATATGTCGTGCTTCCTCTCCATTGGGGTAATGCTGTGTAAATAGATTGGTGCATTGCTAAATACCTCTTGGCTGATGTGTAAATAGATTGTTGCATTTCCAAATACCTCTACTTGGTAAAATCGTGGTATCAGTTAATGCTAGTTTTGATGTACCAATTGCTGCGGTCACGGTCATTGCTGTCGTGTCAGTGTGCTTCCTCTCCAAATACTTATACTGAGCTACAATAACAACATAGCCTTCTGTCCCAATTGTGCCAAGCTAGTTGGGATAGGAGCTGCGGAGACCCGCAACGCTTGCGCTGGAGAGGAGACATGGAGATAGAGCTCCCACAAGGAGATTAGAGTACTATTCTGCCCTTTAAATTTATTTTAGAAATAAATCCTAACCTTTCCTGGCCCATATATATTTTAGGTTTCAGCTCAAGTGACTTTACATTTGTTCTTATTTTATAGCCATTTGATCTATCCAAATGGATGACTCTACTTTTTTTCCAAGCACCATCAAATTCCACTTATTTTTTTATCATAATAATGCCCAACGAATTAACGTTGAAACAACTGCCATATATTACTATCTCCATACTGATCTTGGTCTGTTTGAACTCTTGTGTCTTTATAAAGATATAAAAGACTAGAATAGACACTTTGCTCAGCTGGAAGCATATATCATGACCTGTTAGAGAAAAAGAAGTTACAGAAGCATAACTTAGTAGTACATTGGAACAGCAAATGACTTATTGCAGTGGAGCGATCTGGTGGGTTCAGTTCATCTCATTCAAGGTCTGGGATTTCCCCAAGGATGCTTCCTCCTCTTCTATTATCTTCAACTTGTCCATGTCATATTCATGAAAATACGGATCTCCTCCATCAGCAAATTCACCTAATTCTGTTGGCAGATAGCACTCATCCAAGTGTGAGACGTCTTCGCCTTTTGAAAGTAGTAATCTGGCCTCTCTTCTTTTATCACAGTAAATGGCTGCTAGCTCTGGATCTACAGGAACAAAAGTGTTCCAGGAGTGCACAAACTTTGCCCAATATCTGAATAATTTCAACCTGCAATTCATCTCGGCATGGCCACGTTGGTCACGTTCCTTGTTGAAAGCCTTGCACCAGCGCTCATAAAAGGAGCGAAAAGCTTCATCCGACTCAAAAGTCCTTGTCCGTCGGGGTCTTAGCATCATCTACAACAGTTTCATAATAAGAGCGAAAAGCTTCATCCGACTCAAAGTCCTTGTCCGTCGGGGTCTTAGCATCATCTACAACAGTTTCATAATAAGAGTTAGTAATGTCACGAACGCACAGCGAATTTTGATTGTCGCGCGCATAAAAAAAAAAAAAAAAAAAAAAAAAAATTGAGATAGATGGATTCCTAGTCCTAGGCAGCCTTCCCTATCTACGAAAAAACTGGGAACACAAAAGAAATTGAGATAGATGGATGGAAAAAGTCTAAATCACACCCCCACCTTTTAGGAGGTGGTCTAAATCACCCCTAACCTTTGAAATGGTGTAAATCATCCCGAACTTTTCAAAACCTAAGTTAAATTACCCCTAAAGCAGTTTTGAAAAATCATAGAAAATCATAGAAAAATCATAAAATGGAAAATAAAATTGTGCTAGACTCCAAATGAGTAGATCTACGCAATGAACATATATTATGGTATACTTAGTACATTTTTTTTACAACTACAAGGAAAAGCATAAATATAAAGCTACAAAGAAAAAAAATATACTAAAGCATACCATATTATTTGTTCATTGCGTAGGTCTACTCATTTGGAGTCTAGCACAATTTTATTTTCTATTTTATGATTTTTCTATGATTTTCTATGATTTTTCAAAATTATTTTAGGGGTAAATTTGACCTGGTTTTAAAGTTCGAGGGTGATTTAGACCACCTCCCAAAGGTGGGGGTGTGATTTAGACTTTTTCCATAGATGGATTCCCAGTCCTAGCTCTACCTATCTACGAAAAAACCCTCCTTATACCCCCTGTTTACGAAAGCTGGGAACCCTGCATCAGGAAGAGCCGAAGAGGATTGAGGCCTCGTTTAGATGTTAGAAATTTTAGCAAAAAGTAACTCCCCTAACTCAGAAGACTCCCGTAGCACTTTCGTTTGTTTGTGGTAAATATTATCCTAACATGGGGTAACTAGGCTCAAAAGAATCGCCTCGCAATGTGCATCTAAACTGTGTAATTAGTTACTTTTTTACCTACATTTCATACTCCGAACATACGCTTTTTTGGTGTATTTAATGTGATGTGATGGAGAGAGAGTGAAAAAAGAGTTAGAAACTTTAGCCAACTAAACGAGGCCTGAATTGGTTTACCTGGCATTAATTACCTGTCAAGTGCGCGTAATCGGCGGCGCAAGCGCAGCGGCTGGGAGCACCGTCATGTGTGAGGGGAGGTCTGACTAAGCGGGCGGCGCGAGCGACGGCTACGCCGGCCGCACGCGCTGAGCGAGAGGCCATCGCAGCTGACCGAGATGCGGCAGCGGCGCGAGATGCGAGGGATGCTCTACGGGCAGCCCGCAGGAGAGTCGACGCCATTGCTGCCATAGCGGCGGAGGATCTGGGTGTTTTTTTTTTTTTTCACCGGGATAGGCGGTTCTGTTGGTGTTCCTGTTTTTATATATAAGATTATTTTTGTTTATAATAACTGTTTTTTTTTTGAGAATTTTGTTTATAATAACTGTATAGTACTCCGTAACCGCCTTCGTCTTGAACTCTAATTGTAGGTTTGCCCGCTTCCTATTAAAAAACGTTTCACTATCTGTATGATTTTCTACTACCCTTCTGCTGAATGGGGCATACCCTTCTGCTGAAATGGGGCAATTGCCATACAAATTTTATAGTCTTCAAACATTGATTTCATTGCCCGTTTGCTGATTTTAAAGTGTTTTCTTTCTTTTCTGCAGCAGCCTAGATAATCAAGTCAAAAATGAACCTACCTCTACTGAGCCAGCGGAAACAGCGGTGTGTTTAGTTCCCAAGTTTTCTCCAAAATTTTCAAAATTTCCGTCACATCGACGCATGTCCGTAGTATGAAACGTAGATAAACAAAATAACTAATTGCACAGTTTTAAATTTACATCATGGCGAGGCGATTCTTTTGAGCCTATTTACCCCATGATAGGATAATATTTTACCATAAACAACCAAAAAAGTGCTACAGATTTTTCCGGTTCGGTATGTCAATTTTCAAGTATCTAAACACACTAACCACCACTGGGCATGCCGAAATGAATGATATTCATGTGAATCATATTTAAGTACCTGCAACGTGCTTTTGTATACTGTTGGTGTTTTGTCCATTGCTCTCTAAAACTAGCCCTAAACTATGTTCAACCAAATGTGTCGTGTCTATGTTGCTTATTAACATAGGCTCATTTCAGTTTGTTTACTTCTCTTTCATATTGCATTTCCAGTATGTCTTAAAGGTTGGTACATATGAATATGCCTGTGCAATTCCTCTTTTCCCAATTCCAGTTAACAATTTACACGTGAGAATAAAACAAAGTGTCACTCAGTTCTAGGGCTGCACAGGACACTATCTACAATTACAGCTGCTACTGCTAGTGCTAGGCAAGCTTCGGCCACCAAGACGACATATACAAAGTCGTTGTAACGATCAGCAATGCACTGGTGATTACCTTCTGCGCCTGAACATCGATGAAAACAGTGTCAAGACTCAAGACAGGATATCATAACAGGGGTAGAACAAACTTATCTCATACGTACCGGGAGATGACAATCAAAGGCAAATGGCGGATACAGTGAGGATCAAATAGGGGCTCAATCAGAGAACCACCTGTTGAAGTGAAGAACACTTCCTGCTGCTGAACCAGCAAGACAAGAACCCCAATGGACCTGGTATCGTTGGTTGACGAATATCCGTCTCTCTTCTTTGTAATGCTCTTAAGAACTCTTCCGAGCTCAGGTTTCCATCCTGATTTGTGTCGAACACATGGAAAATGATGTCTATCACTCTATCAGTTAAGTCAACCCCACAAACCTACAAGGCAAACCAAAATAAAAAATTAGATAGCTAGACATCAGTTAGAAGCTCGTGACCTGGTTTTAAAAAAAAAAAATTATGCTGACCATTAGGTCAAGCAAGTCAAAACTGACTTCTCAGCGTTTAGTCTGCTAACCCATAATCTACTTTGTCTTAACAGTTAATTTAGATTTATGGTGGCAAATTAACATAAATAAGCATGCCAAACTTGGTAAAAAAAATTCTTACGTGTTGCGCTGCACGTTTTAGATCCTCCTTTGTCAATAACCCATTCACTTTCCCATAAGCGAAGATAGCCATAGACAATGGCTCCAATCTTCGTCGCAAGTCAGCAAATGCCTTAAACTCCTGAAGTTGCAAATAAACATACATGAGAGCAATAAGAGATAAACTGAGTAGAATTATCACGAAGGAAAGTCATACCTCAAAGGTGATGCGCATGTTCTTCAGATCTGGCTCCTTGACCAAACTATCAACTCTATCAAGCAGCTTGTTGATATGGTTCATGTCAGCAGAAGCAACCATAGACAATGCAAAATCCTTTGCTGGTATTGTTTTAGACGACTTGACATCATAATGACTGAACTCCAGTCGAATAATCTGAATACAAGTATAGTACGAAATATTCAGAAGTAAATTGTGCAGAATGCAAAATAAATAAGTAGTATCCGATAAAGCCAAGTAGTATCAGATAAAATAAATTGTGTAGAATGAAAAGAGAAGCAGATGGCTTTTAGAACTTATTATACATGGTGTGTCATTTTAAGAACTTCAGTTAAGTTTGGAAAATTTTCAATAGTCTACTTAAAAGGGATAAAATCAACATAAATCTATAGCAGTTACTGAGGCGATTAGGAAAAGAAGTCCACTATTTGGCAGGCAGACATGTCTATATATGCTATGAAAAAGGTGTTTGAATTAAAACATAAATGCATTTTTCTTCCATGTAAAGCGAGGGTCAACTTTTTGTGGACAAGTCATCATGTTGGATCAATGTATGAAAGAAGACAGTCACCTCGTCATGCAATTCCTTCAAAAATGTTGAAAAACTTGTCACAGTGAAGTGGTTCATTCCCATCACTCCCAAAGAAGTACTCAACCACCCCACCATTTTCCACAGGCTGGCCAACTTTAAGTCCAATACGTAAACCATCCTTATGAGTGGACCCTTGTCTGTTAAAGGACCGCATCAGTGCCATTACTTTCTTAAACTCTTCTTTGTCTATCACCCTGAAAAAATATCATATCCCAGATAAGAACAACAAATTTAAAGTGAAGAAGGTGGCCAAAATTTGTTCATACCCTTCGTTTACCATCAACAAACAAGTCAGATGGTTGAACATGCTCATAACGAGCAGGTCTTTTTTCTGGGCGAGATAAATTAACTGCATGCAATGATCACAGGTAAACAACAATACAGCACAAACAAGACCATATTAACTGTACTCTTGTTTATGCGTGAGTACAGAATTACATACCTTTATCAGCATTACTATTACTAAACAACATATGTATACGCAAGAAAAGAAATTTCAAAATGAGGCAAACAGGGCTTGAAGAATTAAATTTCCTCTCAAAGCATCAAATTTATTTTATATCATTTGTCAAAACCAAATAGAAGTGTATAGATTCAGAAATTTCTAGTCAACAGATACATTACAGCAGGGGTGGGGAACCTATAGTCAAGACTCAAGACTTAGCAACGGTAGGATAAGAACTCACCCGCTGTGGTCAACGTCGAACATTTTGAAGGTCGCGGTGAAATTTGACTCAGGAATACTGAGTAATGTCACAAAAAGATGTACCTGTCAATACGACACAGGCAATTTAGAAATCAACAATATATAATATGCCTGTGCAGAAATGCATCAGACGGCAAATGGCTGATGCATCGCACCATGACTTTCAATATATGGATCATAGCTACATCAATTATCCTGAACAGGTGCTAGACAAAGACCTATAGATTTCCAAGGCTTTCTTACAGCAAATAACGAGTATTATGCAGGAGTACAGATCCCCAGTTCAATATTCTGAATTGGGCCATCATTTTTCTAAAGTTCATTCTACTTACTCAGCAAAGGAGATGAGACCATCACTATTTGTGTCGAACAACATAAAGAACTCCGATGGAGCACAATGCAACTCTCCAGGGCTCCGCTCCCCCCTTAATCTTCCTTCACGAACTATGGTGGACTCTGATGGAGGAAAAACAGGGACTATTGCTCTCATCAAGTCCGCAGGCAACATGTAAACTTCCCCTTCTGGGTTCCTCACAGACGCAAAGTACTCAAAAATCTATTCATAAATATAGTCATATATTTAGAAATTCGGTATATGCCGAAACTTAATAGAATTTCCCAGAAGTGCCCTTAATGCAGGGCTTCAGGTATTACCTTCTCAGGAGGACTGAGAAGCCGTATCCTCTTCTCATAGTTAAAGAACACCCTTCTGCGGAATGAGTCTGTAGAGAGAGTAGAGGACAAAATGAGAGGATTGTGATCAGATCAACACTCCACCCAAATGTGCAAAAGCTTGAAGTAGATAAATACGATGCAGTCAGACAATTAAACAACACTAAACACTCATCAAGCGGTGCATGCTTACGCGTTGTTGATCAAAAAGCAGACATCGTAACAGAGTTTCCTAGACGAGATGGTGCCTCCGTGTCATGCAATTTGGAATCTAGTGACCAATTTGCATTATCACATACTCGGTACTCCTATCTGCAACTGGATCGGTACGAGGGAGCACCGTACCGGTCGCAATTCAAGCAAGCAGGCCATACCAACACGGAACGACAGGACGCGCGAGTCCATCAAACCCCTCAGCAAACACGGAGACAGAGACAACACATGAGGAGGAAGCCAGCGGGAAAGGGAGGAGAACGCTCACCTGCGAACAGGAACCGTCCCTTCTCCTCCCGCGCCTCCGTGGCGTCGACACCGGAGCGGGAGACCGAGATCTGACCGCCGCCGGCGGGCGCCTCGCCGGAGTCGGCAAGCGACGGCGGTTTCAGCCACAGCCCGAGCCTGACCCGGCCACCGCCACGGCGGCGGCGGCGATCGCGGCCTCGCGTCTGTTCCCCGCCCCCGTGTCGGTCGCCGCGGCGCCAGAGAAGGCCCGGGCCGGCGGTGGTGACCTCAGCAGCCGCCCGACGGCGGATCCAAGGAGGCGGGCCGCGCGGGGCAGGGGAGCCATGACGGTGTCGGTCGATCGGATCAGCGGCGCGGCGCGGCGCGGCGAACGGTCGCTGCGGATAGGGACGAGGTGGTGGTGGTTACGGGAGGAAGACGAGGACAGAGGAGGACTAGACTTTGGAGGCTGGACCGCTGGACTAGTGGACACTGGAGAACGGAGGCGGCGATGCGTAGGTGTAAGTGCAGAGCAGGGGAAGAAGGGGAGAAAAGAAAACGAGCGCGAGGCGCGAGGCGCGCGGCGCGGCGGCGAGTGGAAGCCCTGGGTGTGGGGTGGGCCCGTGTGGGGAACTACGGGTCGCCGCTGTGGCCTGTGGCCGCGAGAAGCGTTGAGATTAAACAAAAAAATATGTGTAGTACGTACGCGGCACAAGGTTTTGCTTTTACGTGGTGCGCGTGTGTACCGTGTAGGATGGAAGATTAATAAACAAAAAAAGAGCGTAAAAGCAGAAAAATAATGGTACATTCGAAGTGTGTTGCTATATAGGCCGCGTTTGGTTTTCTAGGTCAGGTGTAAGACTTTTTTAGTTGGGATTAAAAAGTCTTTAGCTCCTACCTGTTTGATTCCGAGGACTAAAAGACCTAAAAGTCCCAAAAAGATTTCAAAAGGGTCTTTTTCAATTAGTCTCAATTAATGCTTTTTAGTCTCAAAAAGTCTCTCATGTTTGGTTCTTTAAAAATTAAAAGAGACTTTTTTTTGTAGTCATAGGGACTAAAAAGTCCTTCAACCAAACATGACCATATTAGAGTTTCTATAAGTTGTCTCGGCCCAATGCCATGTAGTTTTTTGTATGGAGGAGACTAGGAGAGGGTGAGACAAAGATATGTTCCACGAAATAATTACATTTCTAAATTATCTTTTCAAAAAAAAAAAATACTTTTCTAAATTATAGCTAGAGCTATGAGTTGTCATTGACATGTAAATTTAGGGCGGGCTCAAGGGGTATTTAAGGGTATTCATTGACTACCTATTGTTTTTGTTGATCAATACGGAGTACTCCCTCCGTTTTAAATTATAAGTCATTTTGACTATTTTGGCTCATCTATTTTGCTTGTATCTAAGCATATTATTATATTTAGATACATATTATTATTGACATAGTATTTAAGGGTTATACATGTTATAAGAAAACTTCGTTTTCAGAATTTGGTCCGCCTCATTGTAAATCACAATATTTTCCTATCCCATGTGCAAGTGTTGGAGGTTTTACAGTAACTATTAAGCTGACTTAATAATATTATATGGCACCATATATTAGATCACTAATAACGTAATATCAATATACTTACCCCCTAATTTTAGTTTAAAGGTGGCTGCACAATTTGACTTTACATCAAGGTTTTCCAATTTTGCGAAATTTCTTCACAAAATTTCGTTGAAATATTATGATTTTTTGGTGGTGATTGGAACAAAATTATGAGATTTCACATTGCATACATATGATGTATAAGTTTATACTTATATTTTCTATTGTTTGTGTTGTATATTCCTCTACTTAATATATGAAGTCATAAATCATGTGAGATCTAAAATTTTAAAACTCATACTTCATCATGTATAAAGTATCTAAAGATATTTGGGTGAAATTTCACAAATTTAGTAGTTCTTGAGGTTATCCAAAATTGAAATGGTTTTAGTTATTTTATCGGGTATAATTGGATGCACAAAATAGACTCCGCGCACACTACACACTTTTTTTTATTGGGTTCAACTTGGACACACACAACTCGCACGCTCCACACACATATCACATGGTGCATCCGTACACACGCAAAGAAACGTGCGACATCATTGTGCATCCGTACATAGCATCACTGGACGCACACAACCCACACACTCACGATAGGTTCGTACGCACACAAAGAAACGCACACGCGTGCATATACCATGCGAACTTCTGAAAAATCAGGATAATTTTCTCTTAGGGCCTTTGTTTGGATCCCTTTTGAATTTAGGAAATTAGAATCTACTTAATAAATTAAAAGCTATTTAGTTTGGAATTTGAGATTCCCTAACTTTCCAAAGTTCACAAATAAGTCTATCTCAAATTCATAGGATGGGAGATAGGAATTGAATTCCATGTTTGTACTTGCAGACTTTTCAGACTTCAGACTTTTTTTACTATCACGTACGTTATGTTTGCAGACTTGCATGCAAAACACTCTCCAACTCCATTCCATTAAATTAAGCATATATCACAATGAATTAAATTTCAAGGATCAAACAGGCCCTTAATGAAAAATTGGTGAAGACCTGATCTCAAAAAAAAAAAAATCAGGATATAGTTTCGACATAAGATCTGAACCATCGTGAGTAGATTCCACAGGACTACGGACCACGTGCTGCTGGTTTAGTTTTTACCCAATGTCCTTTCTGTTTGTGGACCATCGTGATTAGGATTCCACAGGACTACGGAGTAGGTTACGTTTCCCATTGCGGTCACCACCGAGTCGCTCTCATCTGATAAGATAAGCGCTCTGTGGGCGGTAAGTCAACCGAAGAGATAACCAAGCCAACAAATGATTCCGAAACTATGAAAAATATTTTCTCGACCCAGACGTCGAGACAGAATTGGACCCACTGTGCGTGGGAACGGAGAAAAAGAAAACCAAAAGATTCGGCCACGAATGTCATCACGCGTGAGGTGCCGAGGATCCCCGGCCGCCCCTGCGCTACCACCGATCCCCGCGTACCCCGGACAGTGGGACAACACCGTTTCGCTGACTACCTTTTCTTTTTTTTGCGGCCTCTCATCTAAAGATGGATGTAGTATCTGTTCGGGATACAAACACACACACATCCCACACACACGCACACCTCACACACACCACCTTGTATACGAACAAACCTACAACTACACGTAGAAGACTCGATCTCGCAGCTGATAGGCACTTTCGAAAATCACCGGACTCGAGGCGTGTGGCGGCACGCCACTTGACCATTGGGGCACATCTGCGTGAGAGACAACAATATCTTGGGAACCTACTGCTCCAGGCTGGGAAAACTTCGCTCCGAGCAAAGAAGAACGAACGCTGAAGCCAGCGCCAGAACCCCAAATACAAAAGTTCCCGGTGACGTAGGGTACGAGAACGTGGTACATGGGACATGGACGTTAATTTAAAGTTCCCTGGTTCATAAGGGGGTATACTTCTTCTGAACGATGGTTCGAAAACTCGAACGTGAACCAACTATTTTTGGTACGATAGCTTGGTACAATCTGTTTTAAGTGAACTATACAGTTATAATAATCATGTAATTCGCTTCGTTGTGTACATATGTTGTCTCGAATATAAAATTAACTCAAGAATCAATTGATGTGGTCAAACTCCTAAAAATCTCAAATATGACCCACTTAACATAAGACTCATTTGCCGCTCACCTACGCATCACCCAATCGCCGCCCCTTACCTGCAGCAGGAACACGCCCCAAGCATCGTTCCGCCCTCATGTACCACGCCGTTCCCGTTCCCCCGATCCGAACGAAAGTTCCCTGCAGACGCGTTCACGGCTGTGTACCACGTTCCTGTGACTGGGGCTGCAACTAGCGACCTTGGCCAACGCGCTACGCGCGCGTTCCCCGTTTCGCTGACTACCTGATCGCTGGTTTTCCTCAAATTGAGAGATAATTGTCCGGGACATGGCGAATCCCGCACTGACACTTTGCCGCCGGCGGTTTTCCTCGGCGGTTGGGCGGCGGCCGCCCACAGGAGGGCTAAGCGTGGAAGAAGACGGAGATCAGGGTGGGTGGCTGGCTGGGGTGCGTAACGTGTGGCATACAAACGCGTGCATATTGGTGCAATTGTCGGTCCCTTCCAATCAAAATCAAAATCAATATAATAAAAGAAAGTGTGGTGCATTGCGGTGGGCGCGCCCACCGGATCCTTCACTGACACTACCGTCGCAAATTGCGCAGTGACTTGGACCAAAAATGCATCAGAGAGGCT